>CM051500.1:14752047-14810037 GCA_028031935.1 Paedocypris micromegethes
TTTTTTTTTTTTAGAAAACTTTGTCCTAATGAAAACGTCTAATGTTATCCCTCCGAAGCTCACAAAACTACCACGTACGCCAGTTCCATTACACACATCAGTAAAGCAAAGGTTATTTTTTACTCCCACATGGAATGACACGGTTCATAAAACTTGATTACTTGATAACTAATGGACGGCTATTAAACTTTGTGAATAAGTTTGCCATAGTAGATACACAAAGACAAAAGCTTCTGAGGCCACTGC
The DNA here is from genome assembly GCA_028031935.1 of Paedocypris micromegethes. NCBI lineage: Eukaryota > Metazoa > Chordata > Actinopteri > Cypriniformes > Paedocypris > Paedocypris micromegethes. The sequence goes on from CM051500.1 coordinate 14,752,294, forward strand.
ACTCGATGCCTTGGTGTTACTGGAGAGTTTTACGTCTCGAGGAGAGACTCGTCCACTGGCTTGAGTCGTTCACACAGACACATGTTCTGATGCCGAGTGGTTGCAGCTGACTGACTCCTCGCTTTCTTTTTCAGTCTGTTTGATTTATAATGTTTTCTTGTTGTTTGCAGAAGCAGAAAGCGGTATGCCCTCTTCATTATCTCGCCCTTTAGATGAACTGTGGGAGAATTCTTAAGGATATTGTTCTACCTCCCTCTCAAAATGGCCAAAATCCTCTCGTTATTTCTCGTATTGTGATTATCTTTGTGCTTCGTGCACTAACTTCTTTGCAGGCAGAGAGAGTAGTTGCTACTGTTCGATTCACTTGTTTCCATTGTCTGTGCTGATTCCAGCATTTGTCCACCGCATCTTCTGTTCTTCACATTCCTCGTGCTTTTCCCTCAGTTGGATTGGTTTTTCTGTGTCCATTATCCTCTACACGTCACGTTTCCACTCTGTGCTCTCCATGCAAACAGTACTTCATGTTCCGTCCGACTGCTTAGAGTGAAAAGCATTTGTTCTGCACTAAAGGCCCCGAAATGAATGCGACTCTACTCAGTTCATTCTAGTGTTTGTCTTTAACTCAAGACCCAGTGTGGAAATCCTTAGTCCGTCTTAATCTCTAAAAAGCGCTTGGTTAATGAAAGCCACACTATTCATGGCATCCACGTTTCTGTCATTACCACTCTAACACTGTGTTCTGTCTCCGTGTCTCTGTGTGTGTGTGTGTGTGTGTGTGTGTGTGTGTGTGCGCGCGTGTGTATGTGTGTTGCTGTACGCACAAGATCGGGATTCATCGTTGTGTTCATCGAGTGTCTGAGTGAATGAAAGGTGGAGGGTGTTTGTCAGTATTTGTCAATCATGGCTTCAAATGCCTGTGCGTCTCTGAGTAGATGTTTATGAAGTAAGGTCACTTCCTGTCAGTTTGGTGTTCTATACAACAATCCAACTGCACAGAAGTTACTGCAACAGTTTGCATCTACGTGCCGCTGTGGGGTGGCTGTGCCTGTTCTCTCGGGGTTGTGCCCTTTGGTTGTGATGCTCTTGGTAACCGCATGCCCGACAGTCACGTGCCATGTGTGGTGCTTGCTTTATTTATAAAGGTTTGATATGAGCTAAAGTTTTTGTTTTTGCCCGGATTATGTCATTTTTTAAATTGTTGTATTTGCTTTTAATTTTATCCTGCCCATTGCATGGCTTCTGTAGGAGTTTGGGGAGAAACGTGTGTGAATGTGTGTTTAACCGCATGCCAGATCAACTGCTTCTCGCCAAGGGGGATATTTAATCAGATGTAAAGCTCAGTGATAAGTAACTCATACACAGTGATTTCAATGGACAACGCACACTCCTTGCTTTATGGTGGATTAAATCCCCCCTCTTCAGGGTTTCCGATGAAAATGTTTTGTCAAGCTCAGGGGAAAGGGTTTCGACAGGGAACACGTTTCATTTTTGAGGTTCAGTCACACTGGATGACGTCTTTATTTGTGGAATACAGAGGAACCCTGGTTTACTCCTCGGTTTTACTATGTCTTACATTTTACTGTGGAACATGACCATTTGATTTGGTGAATTCCATTTTTATGGAAGACAAATTCCACTTTTTTCCTACGACACAGCTACTGCTGAACTTTTGTAGGTCTATAGTAAACAATGTACTGTAGGTCTAAAGTGATTAGAAGGGATCCAATTCGATCCAAATCTTGTTTCTAACTACCGTGACTACTAGGGTCCATTGTAATCCCTTGTCTTTATTTTTTCAAGTTTACTTCCAAAACTTACAAATTGATTTTTGTAAGTTTCCCTTTCTTCTGGGCTTTGTCTTTCTTCTTGACGCTCTAGTCATGCTAGGCTTTTGTCAGGTGTCGCTGTCACTACTCAATTCATTGATTGATTTTTAACAGCAGGCAACCATTGATGATGTTTTGCGCCGTACCATCACTGTCTAATTAATGGGGAATGATACAGTGCTTTATTAGTCCCTCCTGAATCTGTTTGGCTTGTAACGCTGGTCATTCTTCAGACATTTCCAACTACATTTAGTCTGACAATATTCCAAGAAAAAAAAAAAAAAAAAANNNNAAATATATATATATATATATATATATATATATGTTCAGTTTGGCAAATGGTCAAGTTATGTTTTGCTATTGACTACACTTTGAACAATCTGTTCATCCAGTACAGTACTGGATTATTTTTGGAAATGCATTAAGTTTTTCCTAATGCCTTTTTAATGCTATGGCTACTACACTGACTTTGAAGAATTGCAATGAGCGCTTTAAAGCATGGCATGCCTTGGCTTGATAATGCAATTACTACAGATTTCAGAAAACCAAGATGCATTCGGAACTCTTGGTGGGCTGCTTGAGGCCTTTCTGTCCAGTGTACAAAGCAAGACATGCATTCCACCGCTGTTTGGCCGTAGACCTCACAACCTGTCGCATCCAGGCCTGTCAACCAGTACGCTTTAAATGTAACCACCCCAATCTTAATTCTTTTTTTCCCCACACACACCAAACTTAAGACCATCCAGAAAAAAAGAATTAAAATTGACGACTCATTTCTGGTGTACTTTATCCGTCTGAAAACCAGTGGCCTAACGCAAGTATTTAACAATAGGTCCTTTTCCTTGCAGCCTTTCTGAGAAAATTCAAGGCAGTATATGCATGTTTTCTCATCAGCCTTCTCAACAAGGTCCAAAAAACGTGTACCATTCCTCTTGATTAGAATATTAATGTGAAAAATAGATTTTCTTCGTTTTAATGAGAATTATCTTCTTTTTCTGTGCAAACAGTATTCTGATCAACCCTGGAAATCATGTTAAGATGCAGGAGGGGACACTGGGATTCTTTATTGCCAGTGACGCCAAAGAGGTGAAAAGGTAAAGCGTCCTCTGTTTATCCACACCAGCTACACTTAATGGCGCGTTTTACTCTAAAACTCAAACTCTGACTCGTTGAGAAAGTATTTACATGTGAACTCTTCTTCCAGAGCATTTTTCTACTGCAAAGCTTGTCATGATGACATCACAGACCCCAAAAGGATCAAAAAGTGTGGCTGCAAGAGAAGTAAGTGCACGTGGCCGGACAGTTCTCTCCACTGGTCAGGCATTGTTTATTTAAAGCATTCAAAATTAATTCAAAATGATTTAAAAGCAAAATGCATTTTATTTAAAAATAAAAGATAAAATCAAGATAAATATTTTGCTCGTAAAAAAAAATCTCATGCTTTTCTGTGTGAGTTTGCCAGTTTTTGTAATTGCATAACGTATTTGAAATCATATGTGGATTAAATTACAGTGCAACTTTGACGGACTGAATATAATCTTAGGCTTCCTTTCAATTGTTCTTCCCTGAATTTGAATTATGTCAATGCAAAGAAGGATCAGTTATGTACTGCTTTTCTTTTTTAAATTAGATCACTTTTAGAATTTCATATTATGCTGTCTTGAAAATATTTCATTAGAAAGATCAGAATTCAAAAGGTGCACATTTCCGTTTGACAACTAAATTGGGCCTCAATACAATGCACAAGCAAGTGACTTAAAACCAGACTAGCTTTAAAACGTAGAACCAGAAGTGGAAGTAAGACGTCAAAGAAAACGTCTATTGAGGAACGGCAGTCATGTTTGCTGATAGTGTGAAGAAGAGGAGATGCAGAGCGGGAAAGACGTGATTAGCAGGGCTGAAGAGAGATGCTGTCAGTTCGCAATGGTATCGTCAGAGGAAATGACACCAGGCAGGTGGAAAGAAACACGAGCAGCTCGGCTCACACTCAAAAAGCCTTTCTCCGTCCACAGCCATTCTACCAATTCTGATGCGCCGCTGTCATGTTTCACTGCCTTGGCCTGGAATAAACACTTCCCGACAGACGGTAGAACGAGATTAATGCTCCGCTCACGTTAGAGAAGCTCCGGCAGACACGTATAAATTAATAAAATTGTGTTTCCTTGAACAACACCTTAATTATCATGACACGCTTGCAAGTCTACCAATTCTGTCTTTGCAGAATAAAACGTGCATTAGCCGCACGCATGTTAGCATTAACGTCGGAGCGATGCATAGTTATTTCATGCCCAGATAAGCACTTGTCCAGATCGGTTAGTCGCCCAGTAAATAATTCAGGTCATCTCCAATGACCTTCCACTGACCACTTAATCTAAACATTTGGATTATTTATTTGCCATTCCAAATATTTCTTAGCCCTAAAGATGCCACTAGATTTACTAGAAGTGAAATAAGGTTTCCATTGCCATAATGGAAGTTTGTGTGTTTATTTTTATTATTATTTTTTCACACTCTTTCTTATCTCTTTCTGATCATTGACATATTTTTTGATGTATTTCCTTCTTTGCTGCCTTGGAATACCGTCTCTTTATTTTAACTACTCACTGGTAGTGACATATTGTGAGTAAAAACGGGTTTCCTGTGGCCCAGAGTACAGTCTGGCTGTCTCTGATAATTCCTCTTTATATATCTATATATCTATGTTGCATGTACCAGTCTAGCTGCTGCATCCTTCCGCGCCTTTCATCTCTCCACTGTCCTCAACACAAAAAGCACAATACTGCCGACATTACAGGCCAGAATATCGTTTCAACAGTTGATCTACAAACCATCCCCCTTCATTTCTTGTTATATATAAAACCCACGAAGAACCAAGTCATTTGACCAACTCATAGAGATGTTAAGATTATTTTCATAGGCATTTTCCTGAACCTTCTGAGAAGAATTAAAACCCAATCTAGATGTTCATCAATCTGATTGGTTTTGCTACTACGTTAGTCATGGACTTCAAGAAAGCCTGAGGGCCAAGGTAAATCCCAGCCTCGTGCTGTCAGAGCCAATTTCACGATCTGTTGTGTCTTCACAGAGCAGAAAACATTCTGATGGGAAGACTTCTTCAAGTTCTCAGGGAACCTTCTCCAACACAATCAGAACGATTAGTTCCCCCACTTGACTAGAACTGAAACGCGATCTGGAGAATTGAAATGACACTCTTCCACATTTCAATTCTTTTTTTTCGAAGCTGGGCCCTTTTTTACTCACTGCCTTCACTCACTGGAAGGTGCATCTCTCGTCATTACGCCGTAACGTCTAGCTGCAGTACACATTGTTGGCCACTAGATGCCCCTGTGGGTCTGTAAAAGAGAACGGAACAGAATGGGAACGCTGAGGTCCTCGCAAAGCTGTTTAGCAAGTTTGCTGTCAGTTAGCACTCGTGTTAAGCTCACCTATCGTGTAGGTCTTATATTATTATAGCACAGAAACAGTTTCTAGAATTACATATGTCTGCAGGTTTACATTAAAGTGTGTGCTTCAAGTTACTAGTTGGGCTTCAGGTTTTACCATTATATGACTATAAGAACATAAAGTCTCTGTAGTGTTTTGACAGGAAAGGATACTGAAAGCATTCTTGCTAAATCAGGCTGTGATGTTACAGAGGCTTCAGATGATCAGGCTCTCGTTTTAGTCATGTTCAGTCACACATGTCATCATGTTGTCTTGTGTCTTCTCTGCCCTTCATGTGTCACTGACTAACACAACCACAATCTGTGTACACCGATGAATGTCAACCATCAAACTGAATCCAGGGAATTGAAGCACAAGTCCCAATGCTGCATGTTTTTGCACCGGCTTAATCTGTTTCTGTCCTAAACACTGTTGAGCGAGGTTCGGTCTGAGAGATACTACCGCGATCACCTCGCCATGCATGTCTGTTTTTCTTCATTCTACCTATTATGCACGGTTCTTCAGTGTGCGACTTGCTGTCCCTGAGGTCACGGGTCTAAAAGGCCAAGTCATTTAATGTAATATCTCGCTGAAATTGGCCTTCTGATCCACGCTCATAACCTCAGACCTCAGCCAAAAGCAGACTTCTCCCAGTGGATGGTTTGCTCTTTCCAAGGTGCCAGGCTTTATTATGGTTCGTTAGCATCTTGGCACCAAGAGAAGCACAGCACAAACAGTTTTTAGTCTGAATCAAAGCTGTAGTTTTCTACACTCGTTACATTAAAGGTAGAAGTGCATGCTCTTTTATGCTCCACGTGGATTGGAATGAGTCACACTTTGCATGTGTTAACGTACCCAGTCGTTTCTTCTGATCAGGTACCGAACAATCTTTCGGCATGTTATTTCCCCGAGTCTTCTTTGAATGCAGTGCTGAGAAGAGTTTGACAAATTCAGTATAACGCTCCCATTAGAGCCTGTAGCACGTTGTGACGCCAATAACCCGCTGCTGCATGATGGGATACAGGTATGTGATCCTCTCCGTTAGATACCGAGGATGTCATCTAAACAGGTTTTGCTGCTGAACACATTAATCCATTCCTCTCTGCCTGAATGTCATTTGCCCCACACCCTGATCATACCGTCATATCTGACCTTTGACCTTTTATGACATGATCAGCCTTAGGGCACGGCTTGACCCCAGTGTGATGACTGCTTCTCATGTTTAAAGTCGACTGAAAAGTGAAAAAGATCAAATTGGGCCACATTTTGAAATATTTTCCACACTTGAACAGTGGAAAGAAAACGCGCCAAAACGAGAAGGCAATCTTCCATCGGCGGGTCAAGCCTGTCAAAGCTTGCTGCTAAGGCATTGCACTTTATGTTCCTGTTTGAAAGTGACCTTCAGACTTCCCTTTTTTTGTATACGAAATCAAATGATCCTTGCCATTAACCTGCTGCTTTCCTCTCCTCTCATCCAACACATGACTGTAGCCAAGATGTCCGTCTACAAGCGAATGAAACTGGCATGTTGTTTTGATTGCGGGCGCTCTGAGCGCGACTGCTCGTGCATGTCAGGCAGTGTACATAGTAACATGGACAGTCTTCAGAGGGCCTTCCCACTTTCTTCTGTCTCTGTTCATGATTGCCCTACCAGTTTACGTGCCTGTAAGTTCGATCGCCAAACCTCATGCCGTTTGATGTCCGTGACCCGTGTGTCCGTAAGTGTGTGTTTGTCTGTGCTGTGTTTCATGTGCCGTGTCTGTGGCGTTTCTCCATGATTTCCGTATCTGTGGCTTATTAGTTGGTATACTGGTACAGTACATATGATTTCCGTTTGGTGAACTGGTGGTAGTTGGAGTGTCGTGGCTTCTCTGTGTCGCAGTAGGCGCAGTAGGACTGTGGTGGCGCATGCTGTGTCAGTGCGGTGCCAGTGGACTTTTAACAGTCACCGTTTCGGTGTTTTCGATGTGCTAGGTTGTGCGTTTTTTTGTCCAATGAACTCTATAATGTGCTTCAGTCTAACCGTGTGCTTTGACGTTGGCGATGTCTTGACCATGTTTTAATCCCGCAGGTGTGCGAGAGCGTGTACAGTATGGCGCTAACATTTTGCTCCTTCCGAAAAGTGCAGCTTCAGCCAATGGGAAACTGAGAATTATTGATCAATAATTGCTTGAATTATTGGTTTCACATGGAGATGTAATATAATTGATTGGGCACTTTCAAAAGAAGACTAAACAATCAAATGCTCAAAGTGTTTTAATCCAAGCAAACGTGCATCTCACTGGTCAAGATCCCTTTTGACGTTTCCCCAATTGTCTTGTGAAATTACGAGCTAGCTTAACAGCTAAATGGCAGAGTAACTGATATTTCCCAAAGCGTCACATATTGCAGTAGCGCAAAACAAGCGTGATTGAAAGGGATCTTTAGTGAGATTATTTGTTCGTGAAATCAGAGTAAGTATGAAATGGGCATGTGTGTTCTGCTGTTCCTGGACAATCATGTTTTACAACCGCAAGCCATTAATGCCTCGACCATTTTGACCAACTCAAATAAAAGTTCTTCTTTTAGTACAGAGCCAATTGATGTGCAATCCAAATCTCCCCCCTTTCCACAGGATCCGATCCTCCTCAATGATTTTCCTCTTAGCCAGCAATCAGGGAAGAAACGTCAATGTTCTTTATTTAATGCCGTGTATACCACAGTGGGACTGCCAGGCTCTATAGTGAAGTTAAAACCAGATCTCCTGACAGGAACTCAATGGAGATGGCGGTTGCACGCAGGCTCGCGAATGAGGTCAGATGACTGAAGTAGTTGTGTAAAAGGACAGCGCTCCAACAGTTGTCCTGTCATTAAACCATAACAGATGTAAAACACGAAAGCGTCTGTCAATTAGGAACGACAGCGGTGTGACCTGGAAAAGAAAGGGTCAGATCAGGCGATCGCATTTCCTCCACAACTGCCTTCTGACTGTTTGCCACTTCAGCTTTCATTTGCATCAAACGCTCTGATGAGGTTGAGCAGAATCTTGGTGTTTAGCTTCAGTCCCTGGAAACCAGTTACAGGTCATTATTGAGAATAATTTAATCATACTTCACTTATTTTCAGTGGATTTTTTTTTTTTTTGCTCTATCATAGGCCGCTTTACCATGACCGCTGCTGTGTTGCTGTGACTTTATTTAATCAGTGCTCTATAATCTACAGTAAAATCTCTATGTGATTTTTCCGGAACTTTTTTCCAGAAGAGTTTAGAGTTTGCTCTTAAATTTTTTAAAGCAGCAATGTCAGCTGTTTATATATATTTATTTATTTTTTTTTTTAATACTGTGTACAATAATACCTACACAGTCTTTTCCCCCTGGCTGGTTTCATAGCTTTTAGAGGATGTGTAGAGCATGGTGGGGTGACACAGACCAAAGAGTGGATCTTGTTCTCTCCTTCCAGGGTGCAAGTCAGCACCGTTGGCTCTTATACAGACTGACATGGAAATTATGTTTGCATTTTCATTTTCCTAGTTTAGCTGGTGTGTCATAAAACTCAACCTGACAGCTTCTTACCACCAGGCAGGAGCAAGGCCGGTCATCCCCTTCGCCGTGTAGGACAGATGCTAGCCAGAGAGTCGGACGACTCTTCCCGTGTCAGCAGATCGCAAGCGACATATGCCAGAACAGGAGCGCGGCTCCTGCTTGAACGCTTGTGTCATCGCCCCGCCCTGGGCCGGCGCCGTGACCTTTATGGCTTTAGATACAGTTCTCATAACAAAAGATGAGACGTTACAGTGGTGGGGGTTGAATCTCGAGCTGTGCTCTTCGCTTAACTATATCGGATGGATGGATGGATGGATGGATGGGTAGATGGGTGGATGGTTGGTTGGGTTGATGGATATACGAGAAATGATTTAGAAAAATAGGTAGTAAAATGGATGAATGAGTGATGGCTAGATAGATTGATGAATGGATTAAGAGATCATTCGATGGAAGAATAGGTAGAAAAATTGATAGGAATACTAGATACATGGATGAATGGATGGATAGAAAGATGGATATAATATTCATTATGCATCCAACATGGTGATCCCACATTGATACATTTCAGAACAACAGCACACAGAACAAACAAAAAATGAAAATGTATAGAATAATAAAAATAAATGATTCAGTCACCAGCAAATAAAAAACAAAAAGCATCCACTGCAGTGATTCTAATTTAGTCCAGTTAATGTCCAAACGTCTTTATTTGACCTTTTGAAGCTTTTTTTTTTTCTTGTCTGGTACTAGAACGCTTTATACCAATATAAATCCTGCTATTTAGTAATTTGCTTTTGCCTAACATGTTAGACTCCCTTCACTGGATCTGATCCAGTGTTAATTTGGACATGAATTGAATATGAATAATGCAAACCTGCTGTGTTCTGAATTTCAGATTTGAGATTCCAGCAATTCAGTCTTAAAATATATTTTTTGAAACATTAAATTGGCAGCAGAAATGGCCCATTTCATCACTTTTCCATCTCCTCACATCACATCAGGCTTCTGTGAGCTGATGATATATGTTTTCTTTTTTTCTATCTAATTTATGTCTAATCTGTGTCTAATAACTTTCTATAGTCTCAACCTCACACTCTCTTTCTTTCTTTTTGTATCTCTTCATTGTTTTCTGCTTTCTTCTTAGCCAAATATAAGTTTAACGGATATGTCAGAACACGTAAGTTCACTTCTGTTATTCACATTGTTTCATCTAGAGCTTCTCATGTTACTGGTCTGCTTTGATTTTGTCTATTTTTTTGTCTTATTTTTTGGCACCCATTTTCCTTACACCATGAAAGCTGCCATTTTAGCTACATTATTGGTGGAAAAAAAGAATGTGCATAATTTGTTTTTGTCTGGCAAATTAGATGGTGTGTGCTTGTTTCTGGTTATGCTTATGTAAAACTGGAAGTTATAAAACATGACAGACATGTTAAGTTGAAGGTGTCGCGAATGCGTCGCCAGCAGATGGCGGTGCAGCTTCAGGAAAAGCAGAATCGCTCTGAATTTCTGTGGGATTGTTTAGGACGAAAATGTGTTAGTATTAAAACAAAGGTTTTGTTTTTTTTTTTTTTTTAACCTATTACATCTTGATAAGAAGTTTTTCAATCTTAACGCTGCTTCAACATTGTTATAAGTAGAGTAGAGAGAAAAATAACTATTACAATTACAGAGAAGGTAAAAAAACTTCTATGAACTATATGAGAGGAAAACATACACACCACGTCTTCTTTACTCAAGGTATTTCAGACAAGAATTGGATTTGGTTTTCAGAAGCATTTTCCCACAGATGCATTTTTATTATAAATCAACAATGGCCTTTGATAAAAACGTATACAATTGTGATCCATCACAGGATCTGAGTTTCATAAAGGGACAGTTGCCGTCTGGATTACTGTAAATCCACAGTGAAAGTGCCACAGCGTATGTTCTGCGTATAATGCTACTCATGTTTGACAGGGGCCAGATGAATCCAGGAGTTCTCTGTGGCGGCCTTTAAATCTATGCGGCAGCTGACGGCAGAAATAACCGTCTATTTTTTGCTGTAAGCGAGGTCTGGGGAGCGGCAGAAACTGCTTACTTACACCAGATATTGGCTAACCTCTCGCTTCTTATGTAGAATGCTCTAGACTGGCATCATGCAGTGACTTAAAAGCTATCTCCGCTGGTCTTTAGACCCGGTGCCGATTAGTCTATATTTATTCTCAATCAGACCTGAGGATTGTCTGCGCCCCGGGGCCACATTTAGTTGACTAACCAGTGTAAGGCTAATTGGAAAATACAATGTAAACATTATTTAAACTAAAACCACATTGGTTTTATATTGATCGCATTTTTACTCGCATAGCTACAAAAATATGCAATCAAGAAAATTTCTGGATCGATCTCACACCTTTGAAAATGTCAGTTTAGGCTAAAGTAGAATGCGAATATAAAATGAATAAAATTGTGATAAAGGCATTACACAAAAAAAAATTTAAATTGCTATATAAGAAATATGTTTTTTTGTTATTTAGTGCATTTTGTAAAAAATAAAAAATACATGATTAATATTATATGCAGTATTGAGTTCCATTTTTTTGGTTTGGCTCTTAACAATATTTTGTTTCCTCTTGTAAGGCCCTTCCTAACAATTAAATATCCATCCATGGTCCAAAAGTATCTTCTTAGTAGCAAATACATTTACATTTTTTTTAAATAGGCAGATTTGAAATGCTGTTTCACCGGAGCATAACAGAAGCTCCTTTTACCTGCAGTCTGACCTGATTTTTTGTGACTGGAATCAAGAATCGTATGTTCTTGCTTTGTTCTGTTCTGTTTCAGAACAGGCAGAAAGTGCTTGTAATTAATTAATGTTTATTAGCGATGGGAAAGCAAATGTCATATTGAACATTTCACCTAAAGCGCCTGCCAAGTGGTTAAGTAGTGTTTAATAAAAACCAAGGGGCCGCCTTGAATTATTCACCGGCGCAGTGGTTGCCTTTACGGCACACGCGCTCGTGTATCTGTCGGTAAATAGTAATCGAAAAGGGAAATAAATGACTCAACAATGAAAATCACGTCAGGTTGTATTTTCATGCTGAAATATTGATTTGATTCTCATGCAGTTCACTGATACATTATTAACGTCGCAATGTTTTAATCATAACAATTGTTTTTTAAGCGCTAATGTGCTTTAGGTCAGGTGACTTATAGTTGTGTGCTTTCCCACCAGTATTCAGATTTAAAGAAAAGCTCACATTTGTGCAGGTTTGCATTCAATCATTCACTCTTCCGTTGTTCTTGTTTTTCACTGTTTAACAGTAAAGGAGGAAATTAGACCCAATTTTCAAAGCCGCCCTATCAAACTGGCCAACAGCTCGGCTGTTCCCGACGCTCTTCCCAGTGTACTGCCGGTCACCGAGACCTCCATGGCTGTCGTGCCCCTCGTTAATAACCGTAAAGGAAGTTTGCTCCCCCCTGCTCCGCTCTCACAGTCACGCCTCAGCCTGGCCGGTCTGAATCGGGCACGCAGCCTGCCTGGAAAATACCGCTACCGCCCGAGCACCCTGTCCTCCACACACTGTAGGTGGCGCTGTATTCGCTGTTACTGCAGACGATCCCTTTCCTCTGCATGGGCTCCCTCAGTCGCTGCTGTTGCATGTTGAGCTGCCGAGCAGCTAATCTACCCCCTGCCCCACAACTAAATGTCTGTGTGCGATGTGTGCAACTGCTATTTTTTGCAGTTTTGACGAAGGAAAAAAAAAAGCAACCAGTTTGCCGTCAGAGTTTAGAAATCAATATTTGTTTTAAATCGGAATAATGTAATTTAAGCTTTTCATTTAGCTACATTATTATTATTATTTATTTTTAATTTTTTTTTTTTACATTTTTGGTACTATAACCAAATACATTTTTGGTTTTAGTACCAAAAACGTAAATATTATTTGAAATGTAGCTAAATTAAAAGCTGTAATCATGATATTAGATACCTTGTGATGATAGATAGATAGATAGATAGATAGATAGATAGATAGATAGATAGATAGATAGATAGATAGATAGATAGATAGATAGATAGATATTATGTAAAGATTATGTATATAAACCATAATTATATATTTCCATCCCAAAAAGTGAATCAATTTCAGAGCATTTGTTGTGAGTGAGAGTTTTTCCACCATACCAGTACAACGTGATGGTTCTACTAGCACAGAGAAAGCCAGGGCTGTATCCGCCTGTGGTACGGAACAGCAATCACACTTTGTGGGCTGATCCTATTTTGATTGAGGTTGTAAATGTTGTGTAATGTAATTTGGTACAATCGGAGACTTGCTGAAATGGTTGTGCTGCAGGTCGAGTCTCTCCATTGTTAAGCCTGGTACTGAAGGGCACCAGTGTAGCTCGTAAATCTCCAATGCCTAATTTGGATGTGCAAGGGCAGGAGAGAGCGGTCCGGATGGCTCGACCACTGGCTTGACAAACAGCAGTAACAAAGGGCCACTGCGCCGCCATCTTAGAAGTAGTTTTTTTTAAGTTGATTAGCGTCCTCCACTGCTCCCTTCACCATGTCATTGCAAATGTCAAACAGTGGCATTTGGTAAATTCGCTGATATTTCATAATTTGTTGTTTTTTTTTAAATTAGATGAAAAGGAAATCAGAGCAAAACAAGTGTGTGTGTAATTTACGTCTATATATATAAATTATTTATTTAATTTAAACACACGCATTTCAGTATTTTCCTCTAATATTTCTCTGATACTGATGAACTTCTAACTGAGCCAAACTAAAGCAAGTTTGTTGAGTGTTCTGCACTTGGTGGTTTCTGTTAATTATATGTGTTTAATTTTACCTTTACACAACTAAATCAAAATCTAATATATATCTAACTAAGATTTCAGAATTTGTAGATGATAATTAGTTGGTCAAAACTAGTTGATCATGATTAGTTAAATGTAATTTGGTGGTCAGAATAGCTTGATTCGATTTTACTCCTTCAGAGAATACAAAATGCATATTTAAACATTTCCTGAAGTTTAAATATCCATTATTTATAAAGCAATAACCTGTGGTATACATGGGCACTTTACACTTTACAGACTTTGATCTTTGATCAACTTTCTTCAGTTTTAGTGCAGTGGAGTCAACTTTAAATCTATCAAACTTCAAATGTATTTTTAGTTTTAGTTTTCATGTATCTGCTTCATAATGTCAAATAAATCCATGCCACTTCAGAGCAATTTCATGTAAAATTGTATTGTACTGTATGTTTATTCACATCAAATCTTTGGAGCTAATCTTCATCTTGACTCCAGTATATGGCGTGTTGATAATGAAGCAGATCTGTGACATTCACAGGCCCTTCAGTGACGTTCTCCTGCGGAGGGATTCAGTAAGTGAAGGCTCGGGTTAAGGTGCTTGTTCAGCACTAAGAGTTCTTGTGGCATTGGGGACAGACTCACAGAGGAGCCATCGCTCACTGCTCCCTGAGTGATGGGGATTGATTTAGCCATGTAGTCATCCATTAAAACACACACCAAATTACTCCTCTATTTCTTTGTTCCTCCTCTCTGTCATTGTCTAATCTCATGCCCTCCAAACAATGACAAAGGTAGAAGAGAAAAAAAAAACACACACATACACACAGTCACTTTTTCAATTGGAGAACTGCTGTGAAATTAGGCAAAGCAAGGTGTAAAACTTAATGGTTGTCCTTTAGGCCTCTTGTTGCCCTCTGTAAATGTTATTTTGTCCATACTAACCATATTTCTTTCTATTTTTGGAGGTCTTCGTAGACGTTTATTTTGTTGCAGTGATTGATTGATTGTTTGCTTTTTGTGTTCTTTAATATGCCATTTCCAGCTCACTTTACAATCCCAGCTGTCCAGAGCCTGACACTCTTTGCATGTGTTTTCAGTCGAAGATGAGCATCCGTCAACACTGTCACCCAAAAAGAAGCAACGCAACGGAGGCATGCGAAATTCACCCAACTGCTCACCCAAAATGACGAGGTAAGACATTGATTTCAAGACGCTCTCCCCTGCCTTCAAAGGGAAGACGGGGAGAGACGGAGCGAACGATGGTGGGATGGTGGGAGTAGGAGAAAGTCTGGGGAGAGATAGAGAGAGAAGGAGGAAGGGAAGAGAAGGCCTTTCAGGCCCAGGCGTTTGAGCTGTCAGCCTGTCAGCGGTTAATGATAGAGCTGAAATATTTCTGTCATGAAAGCGGCTATGAAAAGCTGTTTGAAAAATACTCTTGCTTTAAAGTCTCAGCTGTCATCTCCCCCCAGTCCCGTCCACATGTAGTTCTTAAACAGCGGTGGCACTAATGACGGTGCCAACCAATCAGAGACCGCAGCATGGTTACTTTGCCTCAGGGCTCTTCATCTATTGTGGGAACCCCTGTGAGGAGTGTTTTTCGTACTTAAGGCCATATGTGAAATGTATCATCACAATCAAAAATGAATTCAAATATTACCTTCCTTTTATCCTGTCCGGTGGAATTATAATGCTGCTAATTGATTTTGACTGATAAAAGGACTTGCTTTTCACCCATGTGGCCGGGAGACTTTTACTCAGAGCTTTTAAAAAAAAAGAAAATGCAGAGACAATGCCCTCTATTCCAAACCGTCATGGAAAAGTGTTGTCGAAGGTCTCGTAGAAAAAGAACAACTTTCTGCCATGTGATGGCCAACGTGCATGGCTTCTCAAGACAGTCTTTAGGAAATTATGGAGCAACAACAGTCACTTTTTGTCATTTGGATTTTTCTTTTTTTTTCCACTTTTTCCTCTGCGTCTTTTGAGATGTAGGCTCTAGCATTTGGAGTCGCCTTATGCAAAATTGTTTGACAATTACATCATCATCAATGCCTGGTGGCAATTCCAACTTTCCATTACTAGGCTTCAAACTGCCTTAACATCCATCAAATAAGACAAGCACTAAATTAAAGCAAAACATGTTGTTCAACGTCCAGCTTTGTTTCATCTCAAAAATATTCCGTCCATTAATTGAACAATTTTTGTGTGTCTGTGGTTTAATTATATATTTTTGCTCGCAAAATTGTGCAGCATGAAGCCACAAAATAAACTATCCATATATCACAGACCAGTCAATGTAACCCTTAGTTTAAAAAAAGAAAATGTTCCTGAACCTTAAGTAGCAAGTACATAGATGGATTTTCTTCATGTTGTATGCCGTCAGCCTTACTGTAGATCCTGCCTTTAGTTTTCTTTCCAAGTGAAAACGATCAATGTTCAATTGTCGTTTTGCTCCAAGTTGATGCTTAGTTTTAAAAAAAGAGTGAAGTGGAAAAAAAATCTTTCAATCGCTTTAGTCTGTATCTTTAGTTTTCATTCTACAACTCGCAGTGCAAACTGTTCTTCAGAGCCGACGTGAAGGCCCCGTTTGCCATGTAATGAATGCATCGGCGCTTTGATCTAGCAGTGATAATAATTCTTGGGAGTTATTTACTCTGTTTTGAAAGGCTTCAAAGCGGTGTCAGAGTTTTCTGTGCTTTAGGGTGCCTGTGTGTTCGCCGGCTCTTGGGTACTGGATGACAGGTCTTCTGTTCTAGGTGTACGCTGTATTTTTTCAAGCCAGAGCCCTGCAGCGAAACATCAAATTTACCAAAGACAGACCCGTGGACTCCCTCAACCTGTGCCCTCTCTGTCAATACATAACAAGATGCATTAAATACCCTCGCCTTCACACGCTGCATTTTACGCGCAATGAAAAGCGATTGTTTGAGGCAGCCTTAGGGATGCTTTACTCAACAAGCAGGAAAGGGAGAAACAGCAGCGTATATCGTATCAAGTGTGGTTTTTACAGGCTTCTGCGCCTTCAGGCCGTCATAAATAAATAATGATCAACAGATTGGCTGTGGGTTTTTGAAAAGTATGCCTTTGTCAGTTTGCATGATAGGGAGAATTTTCAAAGCGAGACTCTGCTTTTATAGGCTGGCGGAGAGGGATTCGGGGAGCTGGTGACTGCCGAGTGTTTGAAAAGCAGTGTGCCCGGCTCTGAGGGCAGCTTCTGTTTTCTTTTATATTTGTCTTGCTCGCGCTCCCCAACTGCACATCTAGGACGCTTCTCTGGACATACCAATTACACACACAACTTTCACGCTCGCTGTGAAACATTCAATGGGTAAAATAGGCCTTTTTACCCAAACCTGTAGTTTGTGTTTTTTGCCCATCTCCCGGTTGTTCATGGTGCTCTGTTAATAATATTGTTTTTTTCTTTGTCTTTCTCTCCCTGTGTGTTTCTCATTATGGCCGTCTTTCTCTCTCTCCATCTTTTGATCTCTTTTTTCTGTATATCTTTACACCTCTCACTTCTTCTTGTCTTCTCTCCATCTTTGTCTTGCTCTCTCGTGAGACTCTCTCTCTCTCTCTCTCTCTCTCTCTCTCTCTCTCTCTCTCTCCTCTCTCTCTCCTCTCCCCTCTCCCTCTCTCTGTCTCTCTCTCTCTCTCTCTCTCTCTCTCTCTCACGCACACACAGAAGGGGAGTTATGTTCCACAGCGTATATCTGCAAAATTCGATAAGCTGAAAACTAAGAATTTACTGTGTGTGTGTGTGTGTGTGTGTGTGTGTGTGAGTGAGTGAGCACACAGTGACATCCTAACAGCAGTGCAGTGAGAAATGTCACGTTAGTCTGAAGTAATTTGGATGGGGAGCGTTGGATTGTGCTGGTGAGTGACAGGGTGTGCTGACAGCAGGTGAGAGATGGCTTTCTCTCCATATGCCGAGAGGAGATTGAAATGACATTGGTCCGGAGACGGAACGCTCCATCGTGTTGTGAAATATTCAGTTTAGGTGTAAAAGTTCTAAATGCTTTTGGTGTCATTAGCGGTTATTTTTTTGGTTATTAGCACCTTCTTCCCGGCTGATAGTCAGTTCAGCCATTCTAATCGACACTTTACGTGTGTTTCGGCAATCAAACACAGCATGACACATTAAGGGAACAACTTACTGAATTATGCTGTTTTAGGAAAGACAGACAGCGGAAATAAAGAAAAAGAAATCATTGGCAAGATCTCAGGCTGTTCCATTTTTTTTTTCTCTCACCATGCGCTTTGTTCGATTAGGCAAATATGCAATTTAGGTTTATAATTAATTAGAAGTTTGAATAAACTTTCCAACATAAAATTGGATATTACACAAATGCAGAAAGTGAAGTACCCATTATCTGTGATTAACCAGACTTTTCCTGAAGAAAAAAGCAAGTTAGCTCAGTTGCAAGATATTTATGTAGTAATTATGTAGCATTTAGCTGAAAAAACCTAATTAAAATGAATAAATATAGCACGTTGAAAGCGGTATTCAGGTGTGTGTGTGTGTGTGTGTGTGTGTGTGTGTGTGTGTGTGTGTGTGTTTCTAGAACAGATGTGGATATTGGTATTGAGTGGTTTGTGGTGAGGATGATATCCAGGATAGGGATCAGCTCAGACACTGTTTCCCTGCAGCAGCACCACACAAATGGGGCTTTGTTGTTTGCCCCGGGGCCAGTTCCTTAAAGGCAGCCTCCGTCCCGTCTAGGGCAGGTAACACGCTGCACACTGGCATTCGGCTGACAGTTAACTTGTTTTATGCATTTACAAGTGTTTTATGGTTTCTTAAGAAAATTGCTTTCTGTCATGTGCAATATTAATTTCAGTTCTCAAAATGAAGTTTTTCTCATTTATTTATTTTGCAGTTGTAAGTTTGCAAGGAATTTTTAACTTTTTTTTTTTTAATATTCCATATGCATATTTGCGGTGACTTGATACTTTGTTTATTAAAAATATAAAAAGTAACAAAAACAAATCTTGAGCCTGCTGCATTTCTGCATTTTAGTACTTTTTGTATGTATTTAGTATGTATTGTTTTGTTGGAGAAGCTTGTTTTGTTTATCATTTTATTGTTTGAGCGAACTTGGAAAGTAAGGTAGTCGAGTGATTGTTTTTGATGGGTTGCGTTCAAAAATAGTCTGAAATCATAGGACTTGCGATTCAGTTTCTTTAAATTGACGCTGTGTTTGGAGGAAATAAATGATAAAAAAACAGCTATTTTGAATAAAAATGCCTTCATAAAGAACACAAGTAATGTTTTTCCCTGTTTCCTGTAAAATTCCCTGTCCATGAATTTGTAACCTGGCTAATATTTGTATCTGGATTTATTCATCAGTTGCATCGTTACGTGTAGAGTTTTGTAGAAGGTTTCCATGAAGATTTAAACACTTCCTCGTACTGAATGCAAGCAATACCCAACAGCTTGAGCCACTTTCACGGTCAACACCAGCTTGGGCAGGACACGCTGATATAGGTTAGCCTGTTTGGACGTGACAAGCTGCTGAAACATTAATGGCCTTCAGTTTGGGGGAGCAAAATGTGATTGGGCAAATTCCTAAAATATTTAAAGTGCTGCTCTGTTAAAGCTTTTACCGTTGGACACATCACGTCAGGAGCGATGCAGAGTAAAAGCCGGTAATTGGCGTTCCATTCTGGTGCCACTCAGTCACTGAAGTGCTTGGGCTCCATCTCTTCCACTCCAGTGCTGTCACCAGTGTGGACGCTTTGATGACTCCGCATTCTTGGCAGCCCAGCGAGAGCAGCAGTTATGATGGAGTCCGATGCACAGATTCAATCTGACAATGACGTGCCGTGTCAGCACGGGCCTGTTTACTGCTTATTTATTGTCAATAGATGTCAGTTGAGATGTACTGAAGCTCGTCCTATGACAAATGTCACAATGAAGCCTTGGCACATTCCCTCAGCCGTGGATTGTCTAATCGGTATTTGCTAAGTGCAAAAAAGCATTAGAGGACAATGATTCCAAGCTTTGCACGTTTTTCTGTGTTTTCGCAGGCATGATCCTCTGCTCATTCCAGGAAACGATCAATGCGAGAACATGGATGCCAGTGTCAAAAGATACGACTCTACTGGAATGTTTCACTGGTGTCCATCCAAAGAAATTGAGAAAGTTATTCTGGTGGGTACTGCACAAGTACAGAAGCATGTGCTGGGTCATGTTCTGCAGACCAATAAGATTTCAAATTGTTTGGTGGGACAATAACATTTATTATATATTATATTATATTAAAAACCATAATATGACTCCAATTAAGCATTGTTTTACGTTTTCATTAAAACGCATTTACATGGTGCTCAACACATTTTGAAATGTTTACATTAAAATGTCAGATTCTACTTAATTTTAAGTATATAAAGATTTTTATAATAAAGATTAAATCCCAAATGATACAGTTTTTCCAAGGAAAAATGGTAATTCTCTTAGTAATACTAGTTTATTTATTTTGTTTATTGATTATTCACTGTATTTCTGTTGATGTCACGTTTTCTGCATTTTTGCAGCTGTCATGGCAGAACACAACAAAGCAATCAAATTCATTTTGATTTAAACATTAGACCCAGGCAGTACAATTACAGAAACAAACCTTGGACATAGTTTGAAAATAATACTTTATTTGGCTGCCTTCTTTTATGAATGTGTGGAATTGTTGGTAACATACTGATAACACACACACACACACCACTTGAATCAAAATTCAATGCTCTTTATAATTATTATTGTGTTGTTTTTTATGCACAGTTTTAGTGGTCAAAGGTTACATAAAAGCGTGTTTTCAATTAAAAGTCTTTATACACTTTATATACTTTGTTTTGTTTGTGCTTTCATATCAAAATGTTTTCATAAACATGATGTTCTACGTGAAATTGTAACTGACTGTATTGCTTCTTCACCACAGACTCGCAGTGAGGCCTCCATGACTGTTTTAAGCGGACACGTAGTTGTCTGCATTTTCGGAGATGTCACTTCAGCTTTAGTGGGACTCCGGAACTTAGTGATGCCTTTGAGAGCAAGCAACTTCCATTACCATGAGCTGAAGCCCATCGTGTTTGTGGGCTCATTAGAATATCTGAGACGGGAGTGGGAAACCCTTCACAACTTCCCTAAAGTCTCCATCTTACCTGTGAGTACATGCATCTGCAATGCAGCTTAAACTTTTAAACTGGGAAACAACACAATGTCATTAATGGCTGAGAAGCCAAGCATTTGTATGATGGACTATTTTTTTCCCCCTTTGCTTTTTACAAGCATTTTCCATTGAACAGTCTGTGTCAGAACATCACGATCCTCCTTGTGAAAGGCTGGCTTTGACTTTTGCAGCACTCGCTCGGCTAACTAATAGAAACCAACCCGGAAAGCCGCCATCAGCAAAAGCTAGCCTTTAAATTACACAGCGCTCCTTTTCCCTTAGTTAGATCAGTTGAATGTCACTGCCTTTAGATAAGTAAATACACGTGAACTAACGTTCCTTCTCTCTCTGCTGAAGGGGACACCATTAAGTCGAGCTGATCTAAGGGCCGTGAACATCAACCTTTGCGACATGTGCGTCATCCTGTCAGCCAATCAGAACAATATTGACGACGCGTCATTGCAGGACAAGGAATGCATCCTGGCATCTCTTAACATCAAATCTATGCAGTTCGATGACAGCATAGGGGTTCTGCAGGCTAATTCCCAAGGTAAGAAGTCATAGATGCACTGTAATGTTCCTGTTCCTCTGAGGTCATCTATCAAGAGCTTTTTCTATCTTTAAGTGGTACGTTTTTTGACTTGTTTCAAAGAAAAAATTAAATAACCAGGTATGTATTTAGATGCTTTTATAATGCACTTAAACTGTTTGATACTATTCAGTTTTGATATAAGGAATTTTGATGGATAAACAAAGGAAAGCAAATATTTTACAAATTTTCTAGTTAAAACACTTATAGAAAGGACAGAACTATATTTATTTATAGAATTGTATTTATGGAATTATAAATCTGGCATTTAGATGCTGACCTTATCAAGACAAAAATACCTATTTTCTTTTTCCCATTCAACACATGTCTAACTTTTCCAATAAAACTGATTCATTTAATTTGAATAGTAAAAAAAAATTGATTACTTTTATGTTGCTTTGATTAAAAGTGCCTGCTAGATGACTGCAAAGAAAAAGTAAAGAAAGCAAAGTAATTTCTTCACGATTGATTGCGCAATACTTCCAGGAGACACAGGCTTGCACCCTGTCTCTATTACACGTTTCCACCTGAGAGAAGACCAACACTGTAACTACTTTACAGTATTAAACCTGAGCAAGAGAAAAACCACTGATTGTACAGCAGGTTCCAGCGCCAAGTTTTCCAAGATTTCTTCTTACTGAAGATGACTAGCATATGATCAGCATATTTAGATTGGCTTCAATATGCACAATACTTTTCATGAATACATGTTCAAAATTTCTGAAAGTTATTTGAGGTAAACAGCCACCTTGTACAATTGTTTTTTTTATATTTTAAACATACTCCTTTTAGGAAAAGATAACATGTTCCAAATGACATGTGTCATGGCTTCATGTTTAGCTGTTTATGTGATTTATGTGTTTCAATTTAAAATGAGTAAAACATGGTAAGTACTGTAGCTATTCATATACATGTTCATGGCTTAAAAATATTTCAGGTTTTCATGGGATTTAGTGTTAATCAATAAAATGTGAATGCATTGAAAAGCATCCCAAACTGATGCCATTATATTTTTTAGTGCATATACGGAAAATAAAAATGTGACATTTTATGACACAAATATTACAAATAGTTGTAATAGAGCAAAAAAAATGTTTTACATTTTATTATTGTTTTTTTTTCTTCTCAAAAACACAAGATTGTCAGTGTTAGATAAAAGCGGTTTTGAATAAATGCTTCCTGAATCTATCCTTTCTTTCCAGTATACCTGCACAGTTTAGCCGGACCAAATCCTGCCGCCCCATTAAAACTTTGTGACCTGATTCTTTGTTTGTCACTGTAAAAACTATATGCTTGCATTTTCCTCTAGTCGATGGATGTCAAAACAGGGTCAATGCATTATGCATATAGCATTACTGATTTAAAGTGTTTACTTGTCATCTCGGGGAAATGCAAAAGTGTCAAGTCATGTGAATTTGCACTCCTGTCACTCCTGCTTGTGTTTCATGGCGTTTCGCATAAAAGGTTTTCAGGATCCACTTCACCGGTTTTATGGTTACAAAATGAATGGCGTATAAAATTTATACCTTTTGGTTGATGGAATACAGCGAATGCTAAATATGCTTTGCTGACCCTTAAAAAGCAGATGATATATAGTGACTGTTTCAGTCCAGTCTGCTCATATTCTTATAGCACTCACATGCCACAGAGAGAGAGATAGAGAGACTGAAACTTTACACACTAGTGCAAACATCTGCACTAGTCTGCGAAGGATTACGCACCGATGCTATTTAAAAGACACCAAAACAATTGTTCAAAATTATTATTACAATTTAAATGTCTATTTTTACCGTGTTTTTCAAACTTTAAGTATAATATACATTTAAAACTTAGGAGAAAAAAATGTGAACAGAAATTAGGAAATAGATGTTTTTCAGTGGTGTGCCCTTTAATCCAGGAAGATTGGTGTTCGTCTGCATGTTCTGTAAGGCAACCTTGAGTGTCTTGGAAGGCGCAGAAAAATAAAAAACATGTAATGAATTATTATTATCATCATTCATATTATTATTAATATTAATATGGTACTTTAGATCCACTCACAAAATCTCAACATTTCTCTGTTGTTCTCCCTCTCTCTCTCCCTTTTATAACTTATATTTTTTGCTCTTTCTCCCTATTTTATTTCTTTGTATTCCTCTCTTATAAAATATTTCTTTATGTATATCTGGAACTTTGTCTATTAACTTTGCTACTGTTTTTTCTGTATCTCTCTCTCACTCTCTCTCACTCTCACACTATCACTTTTTCTATAATTTGCCTTTATCTCTCTTTCCCATCTCTGTTTCTCATTTGCTGTTTTGTTTCTCCCTTTATTTCCTCCTCGATCCTTTCTTTATCTCTTTATATTGATGTCTTTGTTTTCTATCTCGTCTCTTTCTCAGGCTTCACACCTCCAGGGATGGATCGGTCATCTCCAGATAACAGTCCAGTGCACGGTTTAGTGCGGCAGGCGTCCGTCACCACAGGATCGAACATCCCCATTATAACTGAACTAGGTAAGACCAGACTGCACCATTGCCATACACACCAATAAAGAGAGTAAGATTAGGATCTAAAGCTCCATGAACTTCTGATGCCACTAGATCTGACACTCTGATTTGTGTGTCTGTTGTGCTTGTAATGGCCAACACGAATCAAGGTCAAAGTCACGTTCCTCATCACCTCTAATGCACTAGGAGATACATGAACTTACAGGGAAAAGCGGCACGTGGAGGCAAAATGGATAAATGTATAAATAACAATGAGGGTGGCAGTATTCCCATGGTGGCTCGTGCTCATGAAAGTTTTAGATCTCACTAAAACACCAGAGACCCGGTTCTTCAACTCTCCACTGACCCATTTACAGCAGAAAGGCTGATCTTCACAAACGAAAGAACCATATGTTACTTATGTTTTGCTGTCCGTGACGTTCCCTCCAGGGACAGAGTCCTACTTCTGACATGCACGAGAGAACGTTCTTTAAGTGACATCTTTTTACCTGATGGCACTTTGAGATGCCTATACATATTGATCAGTTTTATTTATTTAAAAAAAAGTGTTATTTAGAGTTACAAAAACATACATCTGTGCGTGTGTGTGTGAGAGAGAGAGGTTGCACATGCTTCAGTGTGTTTCAGTATGTGTGCATTTGTTATAATATGTGTGAGTATGTGTGTGTGCTTGTGCGAGAGTGTGTGTCAGTTCAATTGAGCTGTTTCTATGATGTGAAATTCTTAACTGTTATTGTTTCGTACATTACAAATGTAGGTCACATTGTTGTTGTCTGTTCACTGACGTTTAATCTTAAATCTGCTGGATACGTTTACACCAGAAAACCAATGATGCTCATTATAGCGCTCGAGATCTGTGCCGTTTGCATGCGTGACATCACATCTGAAGCTCAGCGAAGGGAAAAACGTGTGAGCGATGTCTCTTTTGCTGTAAATTACTCCTAATAATCATAGCGCTATTTGCAATGCAGCAGATTTCAGAACCTTCAAAATGTCCCTGTTATCCTGAAAACACACCGCTGAACTCTCTTGATTGGAGCTTCTTCATCCCGAAACTGTACCTTTAGATTTCTATAATTCCACTTTTGACATGACTCTCTCCTTTCTGCTTTCTCTTTCTGGCTTTGAACTTGTTTCAATAACCGTCTCCCCTCAACACTGTTTTATCATCATTAGCTAAGCCTGGCAAACTACTGCCTTTGGTTTCATTCAGTCAGGAAAAAAACAGTGGAACCAACATACAAATGATAACAGAACTGGGTAAGCTGCGCCTTTGTCCTCCGCCACCGATGCACTGCCTCCTTCATCGGCTTGTCTTGATTTCTCGCACTGCAGCTGAGGCCTGCTCCCATGGCATCACTTTGAACACATTTTTATCCTTAGTTCTGGTTGAAATTGACTGTCTTGTTTTTGGCCTTTTTTAGGCTTTTTTTTTTCTTTTCCTCCTCCCCTCTCAGAGCATCACTAGGTCTTTGATCACTCGAGTCTGTCCTTGTGGCTGTTTCCATAGCATCTCCCTGCAGTTCAATTCTCCAGCTCACTCTTCTTTTTATCAGCAGCCTGTCTGAAGGTCTGACGTTTCTTTTCCTCGGTTCACAGGGAGTCTAGAACAAATCAAATAAAAACTAAACAAAACAAAGTGGAAAAAAAAAGACTGCAAATCAGATCTTACTTTTAGCAGATCATTTGTGGTTAATGAAGAATTATCAGCAAAAATGAAGAATCATTGTAAGCCATGATCCACATCACGGGAGAGTTTTTCAAACCCCTTTTTTAATGTTTAAAGTTGCTGGCCTTGAAAATGAAACTCTGGGATATTTACCTCAGTTCAAGACCATTTCAGTTTGTATCTAGTCAATTCACTTTCAATTCATTTTGTGCAATTTTCATTGCAATTTTGAATTCATCCACATTTTTTTCAGCCAAATTAATGCACTGAAAAGAGATGTTTTCTAGCGTCTGAGCAGTTTCTATATTCATTTAACTCAAATAATTTACTTAGAGAAATATTATAATTGATTTGCAGTTTTTGGGCAAAGAAGTGTAAATTGGGGCGCGAAAGGAAGTTTAAGACAATATGAGGTTGAATAAAGTAGGTTTTCAGAGCATCGTCTGCTGAGACCACACTCACTCTGAAATCTTGCTCTAATTATAACACATCCAATCCTTATCAACACATAATGTCTTATTATTCAGGATAGAATAAATCACAGTATTTCTTTATGTTGATTACATTTGAGAGTGCTACGTGTTGCCTGTACAGTATGAATCTGATTACGGCCTTTTTAGGAAGATACTAAATTAGATATTCATTTCTCTTTAAAGTACACAGGGAAGTAGGTAGAGTGGATGATTCCAATCCAAAGAAGCACCTGACATGCAATCTGCATATACAGTTAGAAACATATAAACGTTCACGGTAAAGGCTACGCCATGGCGCACTCCAAACATGTGTGTCTGTATATATAAATATATATACACAATAAATTATAGAAACAATACATTTATGATAAAAAAAGTTTATACATATTAAATATATAATTACTGTATAATAAATAGTTTCTTTAAATTGATTCTACTGCTTATTAGTACAAGAAAACTTTTTTTTTTCTTTGTTTTCCAAAGTGTTCTATTTAGTGTATTTAGGGTTCTGTTTACGTTTTTGTATAGTGCAGATTCTTGGACCATTATTTGCTCCATGCAATTCACATCAACTGACACTTGCAGTTTAATAATTGGAAGTTTCAGAAGCCCGAGTACTGGTAGAAAAATTGCCACAACTCATGTTCTGAATTGCATAAAACTATCATTGGCCCTGTAAAGATTTCTCCAAATGTATTCTTTCTTGAATCCAGAAATTATTATTTTTTTTTTTTTTCTTTTTTTTTTTTTTTTACTGAGGATTGCATGGAAAATAATGAGTGCACATTGTCTTGATATAAACTTAATTTTGTTCTATTGTGAGTTTTGCAGATTTTTCCATTTTGGGTTTATGCAATGTCCAAATCTCCAGAAAGCATGTGTTTTTTATTGTTTAAACTCATAACATGTATGAGTTTACATTGGTGAGCCATTGCACCATTGAAACACCGACTGCACACTGTGCGATTATTATAAGTTTAGATTGCTGGTTGTCAGAATATTTGAACATGGTTGTTTTGTCAAACACACACACAAACAAACACAAACAATTAAACACACACACACACACACATACGCGCGCGCACACACACACAATAATTGTATTCAGATCTGGGTCTCCATATTTGATCACAATGGTTCATTTTATTTGCTATAAGACAGAGATTGTGTCAGAATCATACAGTGTGCACAGGTCTTGTGTTCATTTTCTAACTTGGTGGTCCATCCGATTTTGGTTTCCTCAACTTTTCAAATTCCCTTTCCCACTTTACTGCAGTAAATGACTCCAATGTTCAGTTTTTGGACCAAGATGACGACGACGACCCTGATACGGAGCTGTATCTGACCCAGCCGTTTGCCTGTGGTACTGCATTTGCCGTCAGTGTGTTGGACTCACTGATGAGTGCGGTAAGTCTTTCTGAAGCATGTGACACGCATGTTCATTTTATTTGGACTAGATTGTGAACTGTAACTTGTTTAAATTAGTTCAAATGTTTTTAGAGACTTTAAAAAATGCTTCAAGTAGTGCCTAAATTAACACAAGAGAAATTGCCAAAGTATTAATCCTCAGAGTTTTCTCAACAATTCTGATTTTCAGCACATTTTTATTGTGAAAAACAACTAGTGGAGGTTTACTCTACGCATTTACGTCAAACTCTAGAACTCGAGGTACATCCAACGGCGATTCCACAAGCCAAATAAGTGCATTTTCTCCTAGCGTTTGATAGCGGGTAAATCCATTCAATTTATTTATCTTTTCAGTGGGTTTTCAAAGATTGCTGTATAAGTCTTTTTTTGTAAGAAGTAGTCTAGTAGAATTACAAGCGTGCGAGTCTCCTAGTGATTCACAGAAAAGCGGTTCTCCAGCAGCTGAGTGGTTTACATGGAGGGTTCGTGCGTTAGCGGTAGGCAGATACGGGTAAATGAAATGCCACATTGATCAGACGCCGCTGTCAGAGTGCTGACATCAGAGTTGTTTTGAAAGTTGTCAAGACTCCTTATAGAAAGTGTCATTAAAAGAACCAGAGGAGTCTTCTAGATCTCTTAACAAGGTAAGCGCTCACGTGTCTTCTAATAACATGCCTTAGCGCACAAGTTTGGCCGCATCATGGGTCAGAAATCTCTAATCTCCTCATCGTCTCATCAAGAGCAAAGTAGAGCAGACACTTTTCCTGCTTCTTGTTATTTTCTCCCCTCGCCACACACCAATTCAGCTCTCCTCTTATCCATATGATGGCTTAATTCCAGCACCTTTCACTTTGAGTGAAGGTAGAACAAAGCAGCCTTCAAGTGCATTTCACTCTGGACAAAGGTGAAGTCTGCTAATAGACGGCACTCATTCATCATCTGGCTGAATGTTGCTGTCAAGAGCCTAGAGAGATGTCACTCCAGCGCACGGCCACGTGTGCCTCGCCATCCAGCTCATGATCAGACCACTCTTTTATATGTCATTGAGCAACTCCATTACATCTGCTGGTTTTGTAGACGCAATTTACGAGCAAATACCAAATCACAGAGGTCGATTGTCGCATTTTACGGGATCCTGCCGTTCAACTTGGACGGTTATTTAGGGGTAGTTGTGGCCTGATGGACACTGATCCCCGCACACCACGCTTTACAGTAAGACTGCCCACTGCTCCAGGCTTGTACTTTCTACTCCCACTATAATCCCGACCAGGCCTGATCTCACTACACTCTGTTTAGCTTTTTGTTGTGCTGACATATTGTACGTGGAATCGAAACGTGAAGTGGATAGATATCACGCTGTCCATTTCCGTACGAGACCTATAAATAATAATCTAGTATAATGATGGTAAAATGTGTAGTGTGCAAAATGCTTCCTCATTACCCGGGGCTGGTGGAGCCAAAATAAATGTGTGCAGAGAGAAGACAACGACGACGACAACAACATCTGGCCTAATTGCATTCCTGTGTCTCTTCCCTTTGCAGGGAGCGGAATGAGAAGCGACAGTTCAGGCTCCTGATAGCATCGTTCAGGACAGCTCCCAAATCTTGACTGTCTTGATTTGTGACTCTAATGGTGCTCACGTCCGGATTCTCCTCTTTATCTTGGCAGACATACTTCAATGATAATATCCTCACCTTGATCCGGACACTGGTCACGGGCGGTGCCACCCCGGAGCTGGAAGCGCTGCTGGCTGAAGAGAACGCGCTGAGAGGAGGCTACAGCACACCGCAGACACTGGCCAACAGGGACCGGTGCCGTGTCGCACAGCTGGCCTTGTACGATGGGCCCTTTGCAGACTTGGGGGTGAGTCTGAGCTTAGGCGACATCTTTTGTCTCTTTCCTACACAACACTTGTTTTCTCGTCAAACACCTTGCCAGCTTGTTAATACGAAGTGACCATATAGGTAATCATCGTCTATGCAACTTATGACAAAGCGACTTTCCAGTGGTCTGGCAACTGAAGTGGTAGGAACATGTTGATGTCAGGCCAGCAGTAATCAGCTTGTGTTCACAATAAACCTAGCCAGAGCATCAATTTGACAGGAAGCCATTCTTTTTCATGTAAACTAGCGTAGGAATGCTTCTGTGTTCAGTTTCAGTTTATGGATGTTGGTGGCAGGGTGGCCAGGGTACATTTTGAGCTTAATTGTGAGCACAATGAAAGACGGCACACGCATTGATGATTGAAATTAAATACCATAAAGAGAAGGAATGTTACTGGTGGAAAAAAAACAATGACTGCCTCTAGTGAAGTGTAGGCTTGGAATGAAACAAAAGGCTTGATATCAATAGATACAAGTGTAGACGTGAATTTAAAATAAGCTACATTAGTGTTTACTCTACAACTCTATAGGCCGGTTTACACCAGTTTGAGTAACACGTTTGAGTTGTTTTTTTTTTAAACACCAAAATATTAGTTAGAAGAAAGAAAGAACAAACTTACTTTATTGAACTGAACTAAAGATGTATTGAGGGTGAAATATAATGTCACTTCCTAATCATGACCATGACCAAGTGTCGTGTACAGAACGTTTTTCAGCACCACCTTGTGTTAGGGAGTGGATTTGCATGTCACTCCTCTATGTACATAATATGTACATAAAATGCATGTAAGATATGTACATGTAAAAACATGTATGTAAAACACATTATATGCAATAATCTATTGTACAGGCCTAAACAATAATCATAGTTACCTACTGGCCATCCTGAAGTATGATTCTCTGTGAGATCTTCTCTGTACTATGTAAAGAGTAGAACTTGGTGTTTCTTGGTGTCTCACCAAGTTTTTATATTTTTCAGAAATGAAGTTTCAATGTAAATTGTGTTAGTTTAAAAGTCCAAATAAATACTTTTACTTGAAAGCCATGTGGTCAATTTTAACGCACTCTTTGCTTTTTTCAGGACGGCGGCTGCTATGGCGATCTTTTCTGTAAGGCGCTTAAAACATACAACATGCTGTGCTTTGGAATCTACAGATTGCGAGATGCACATTTAAGTGCCCCAAGTCAGTGCACAAAAAGGTCAGCCACCTTGATGTTATACTTTTACATTTTAAATGCCCTCTCTGATAACATTTACGTTTTTATTGTTATGGCACTTTTTGTCTTATACACGCTCCCTCTGTACAGATATGTCATCACGAACCCACCATACGAGTTTGAGCTGGTGCCCACAGACCTGATCTTCTGCCTGATGCAGTTCGACCACAACGCGGGCCAATCCCGAGCAAGCCTGTCACACTCCACTCATTCCTCTCACACGTCTAGCAAAAAGAGCTCTTCTGTTCACTCCATACCCGCCACCAACCGGCCCAACCGCAGCAGCAAAGCACGTGAAGCTCGTGACAAACAGAAGTAAGACGTCCGTTTCTCTTCAACCCCGCATCCTCTGTGTGTTTTTGTCAATGTTTGTGGGTTTCTTTAGCGCTCTTTCCACAAAATAGCCAAAATGGTGCCTGTGCTCTGTTGCTGGTTCTGTTTGTGGATTTGCTTCGTTGTTATGTGCATGTAGCCCTGGCGTCCACCACACTCAGCTAAATGATCATCACCCCATTGCAAATCCATCGTAACTCAGCAAATCCATTCCTTTGCATATTGCAATGCCACAAAAACTGTGGACTTTTTACAATTGAGGTTGCATGATTCATCACAATGACCCGACTCAAACAATCAAGTTAAGTTTAAGAAAAAATTTTATAGGGCTGTAAACACTCACACATTATTGGTTTAGAGTGTAAGGAAAATGAAAATGTAGTTTATTAAAATGTCTTAATGTAAGTTTTCACCTCTCAACATTGTTTTGAAAGATTGGGATGATAAAACTATTAAACAAGCAGTATATACGTACAACATTTTGTATGTGATAAACACTGCATAAAACATTTTTAAATATTGAGCAGTGTCCTTAAAGCATTAATGGGGAAAAAGATCATGTCCTGGCTTCCTGTTTGTCCAGTCATGTTTTGTGTGTGTTTGAAGAGTTGGGAATTCATACTATGTCATCGTGTTTTTCAGTTTTAGGTGTTTTCTTTTTGTAGTTTGTTCTTTAGAGATTTCTTTGGAAATTTTCAGGTAGAATAAGTAGACCTCGTAGCATCATGACCGGTTTTACACCATCCCTAGTTCCTGCAGCTCTAGAGATTCAGCAATCTTTCCTTCATATTAACACATCACAACCTACTGCCAGGTGTTGTGGGATGTTGCAAAGCCCTGTATCAATTAGATAAGATAAGCGTCATGCCCTCAAAAGAAAAGACTGATAACAATAATTATATGTTTAAATTTAAATGATCCAAGGTGTAACGTGATGCTAAATATTCAGCGACATAGATTTTAAAGTCTTTAGAGATAATTTTGCATATCTTTAAGAGTAATGTAATTTGTATTGACCAACCACTACTAGAGCTGTGATTAGAACCAAGTAGATGAAAAAGGAGGGCATTGATATGATGTCTGTGTGAAACCTGTTCCTTTCTTCAAACTTACGTAGACCACTTTTTTCTCTAAAGTGCAACAAGGATGAATAGAATGGGCTCAGGTACGCAAGTTACTGATTCTGCATGATACAGCACCTCTTGTGGGATCTTTTAATCATAACTCTGTCCTTGTGGAGCACTGTTATGACAGGATATTTTGATTTGACCTTTCACCTTTTCTTTCTAACCAAAGCAAATGGCTGCTGCTTCTGCCTTTCTCGTGTCATGTTCAGGAACATCCCAGCATTGCATGCGGTTGATAACCATCTTCTCTCAGACTCCGTCCATCTGGCGGGTTCCAGTGACTTCTCTCTGTAGTTCCCTTGACTTAAGTTCCTCTTTTTCATTGACTTCTCATTAGATTTATTATTGTTTCTAAGACAAACGGCACTGTGTGTGAGGTCAGTGCGTTACAACAAATATTTGCAGTGACACACTATTTCTTTTTTAAGGGCACTTAACAACAGTAGTGTTTATTTATGTATATTATTTGTAATATTTGTGTATATTATTTTTTTTATTATTACAGTAGGGTATATATTTTTCAGTATAATAAAAGTACTGAAATTTTAAATAAAAGCCTACAAAATTTGCCCCCAAAAATCTGGTTATAGATGGTTTTGCCAGTACAATCAAACATCGTTTATCAAAATCAAGTGAAGTACAGTAGACAGCACGTCGCTAATTGCTGTGGATCAATGAAATCCACAATCCCCTCTATAAACTAATCTTGGTTTTAATAGTTAAAATACTGCATATATAAAATTAGAATGGTAAAGCATGTTAATATGGTTTCAAATACTGTACATCATCCAGAAGTATTCGCGAAGCATTAGGAAATGCGACTTTTCGACAACTCCAACTCAAAACCAAACAAACTAATTATATTTGTGTTCTACAGCAGCAAAAACAGAGAAATAAAGAAGTTTTTAACAGAAACCAATGAAGACAATTTAAATGACAACAGTGAAGGCAAAAATGCAAATAACAAAGAGAACAAAAGAAAGAAACAAAAATAAAATAGGTTGTGCAAAAATACAACTTTTTTTGTTTTTTTTTAGCATTTTTATGAAACGTGTCCTAAAGAAAAAACTCAGCAGAGTATCACCACATCTGATCAAGTCGACCTCAGATTTTCGCACAAGTACCTAATGTTGAGATTGGCTTTTTGACGTTTAGCTCTTGTGATGCCGGAATCAGTAGTAAACTCAGAGGAATGAAGTGACACAACCTCGGGCTCAGCTCCACTCACATCAAACAGCCACGCCACGACACTCCTGAGGTGTGCAGCACATTTCACGCTGGAGGAACACTTAGAAATATTGGCAGGAAGTGCTGAGGGGAAACCAACCGCCTAGGGGAAAGCAAGGAGGACCGGTATTAACCTTACATCCCAAATCCTCTGTAACCTGAGGGACAAGGAAACACTATTGAGTGCGTTTCTGATCCAATACATCCTTTGTTTGACGGTGGCAAGCATTTTCACATCACATACATTTTGCTGCCTTACACAAAGGTCCGACAATGTGTTTTCCACCCTGTCTTTTACTGTAGACGTGAGTTACACTTGATGTACATCAGTAGGACTTTGCTTGGACGATGTCTATTAACACTGTTCTTCTCATCTGCTTCTCTCCCATCTTGCCGGCTCACAGAAAAGAGATGGTTTACAGATGAAACAGACAATGCGTATCCGAGGAACATTCAGATCAAGCCCATGAGCACTCACCTGGCCAACCAAGTCAATCAGTACAAATCCGCTGGCAACCTGATCCCACCAATCCGAGAAGTGGAAGACGAATGCTGAACAAACCCCCGGCCTTTGACGTCATGGAGTTGGGTCACGAGGGCTTGCGGTTCAGTGACGATGCTGATGCTGACATTTTGTTCTTCCCGACGTAAGGGTTTGAAGCAAGGTGGAAGTGACCTCCTGTGTGCTTACCTTTAATGTGACTTCCATACTTTTGTACATGTATACATAGTAATGTACATAATGACAATCAACTGAGGATTGTACAGCCCCTAGCACTTTTTAAAATTAACAGGTTAACAAAAGAAAAAAAAGAAAAAAAAAAAGGTACTTCCTGGGATTCTTTGCAATATCTACTCTCTGCTGTGACCTGACTCGTTGGTTTCTGTGAGGATGAGGGTCACCACTGTTCATCGAAATTCAACCCAAAGATCCTGTCTGTAATAGGTCCGAACCCAGACACGCATTCATCTCTCCATAAATTATTTTTTTTCAAACAAGATACGGTACCACGGACTGATCTGAGCCGTCGGTGAAGAGAAGACGTGATCCACAAGAGACGTTGATGGGGGGGGGGGTTCGTTCAGGGAAATGTGGCGAGGTGTTCTTCGGCCGTAATCCTGCATGGTGTATGCAGACGCAAACCACGTGCATGTCGCCTAAAGTAACCTGGACTCAAATACCACCTTTTGTTCAGGCACACGCTGGTCACATTTCACCCAACGTAGCTCTTTGCAGTTGGCAATACACTGAGGATATGCACTACTATCAATGTCTGTCTATCATCTACGACCACCGTGCAACAACTGACTGGGAAGCGCCAACTGTGGAGGCTTTTAATGTTTGTTTGGAAGAAGATTATGTACGTCTGCAGCTTTACTCCAAATACATATATATTTACCTGCTGATAATTCAACTATGATTGAGCTTGTATTAAAAAAATGATTTAAATTGCCACATATTGCAAAAGTGGGCATCATTGGTTCCTCCTTTGGATATCGTCACTGCCTGGCACGAAGTTGGCACAGGGGCAAAAAGTGCTTGGATGTTCCCTGTGACCATTTGTGATGCCTTTAGCGCTCTAATGGCTCAATCATAGTATTGGATTATCAGCTAGAAATATTTTTGGCTTGAAGAGGTGGAAGGTCACCACTACTATATTGTACCTTTAAGTAGATCTTATACAGACACAAATGCTTCACGGAACTCTGTGCAGACAGATTTATACATTAGCACATAATTATTTTTTAATCCATGAGCATAATCATTTTGTACTTATTTTTATACATACCAGAGAACTTTATTTCTAATGTGTCTAAGATATCTCAACAGAAAGGATGCACAGTCGTTTTCTTTAGCTCTGTCCCTTAAAGCATCAGCTAAGACGTGGAAAATCTGCATCGAATGGTACAATTTCAGTTTTCTCAAGCTACTACTGAATCTACTACTGTTACTTTCATGAACTGACAGGATGATGGAAAATTGGCTCTTCGTTCTCGTATGAAAGTAGTTTCGTTTGTCACATTTGATCTAAATTAGGCCAGCAGGAAGGAGGACACGTGCCGACTTCTACTCAAATGTGGATCAAATACAAAAAAAACAGCTATGGGTTAGTAGGTGATGAGAAATGCTAAGCTAATCAGAAGCAGAGTTAGCCTTAGCATAGGTTTGGCTCATGCGTCATGCTTTTCACCTGTAACAGAATATCAGCATCATGGTTTGTCTACAAGGCATTTAGGCTTCGTCCTATCGTGATGATATTGGTGTTACATTTTTTTAGCAAGTAGATTTAATAACAAATAATAACAATGTGAGTAAAATCTATGTATAATTTGGTTTAAACAACACACTTGCTAGCCTAAATGAAAAAAAAAGTGCTAAAAGAAATCCATCAGAGTTAAATGTATGTATGTATGTTTGGTGTTTTTCCTCTTTTGAAGCTATAAAGAGACAACTGGAGCAGGTTTCATTCGTGGAGGAGGAGTAGCTAAACACGAGATCCACAGCAAATCTGACAATTTACACGTTTTAACATTCCAATTTGCATTGCCGGTTTAGTCTAGCTAGTTCAGTTATTCTTCGTCACCCTGCAAGCTGAAGGCGATGCGTTTGTCGACACTGGAGGAAATATCACTAAGTTTTAGGAAACACTGCTGCACATCACGAGGGTCTCTTTAGTGCCATTACACGTATCGACTGGCATCGCTCATTCATTGTTTAGCCAGAGTATGGCATCCAGCGCTGGCACGGAGAACATCCAAGCCATCCTCGCCTCCGTGCCAGCACTGTGCCAGGCAGAAAGAAAACCAAAGGAGGAACTGAGTAAGACCCACTAGAGCGAAAAGTGGCATTCAAACGGGCACAGAGGCGCCTACGCAAGCTGCTACAGTGTAGAACTTCAAAACTTGAACGTCAATGACTGAAAGATGCAGTGAGGGAACGAACATTGTGTTGCTTGATGATTTATGTTTTAGCGTGACAAAGGAATTGTTCTGATGTGATGATGCATCTGTACTGTCGGATATATTGGCTTTTTTATTGTACTGTAAGGGCAGAGACACAGTTTAGACACTGAAGAAAACGCTAGTAATAAAGGAACTGGGAGGGAAATAAGTCTTAACATGCTGAAAATGCAACAGGTTCCTCATCTGTTGCTGTCTTTTCTTGTGCTTCAAGAGATGATCAGAACATCCATGTTTGCGTCAGATTAGCCAGATATTCATTACAGGGAAAAAAAATCAGATGTGATGGATGGTGCTGAGCTGATTGACCCGACTGTCAAATATAACCTGCTGAAATCATACTGTCTTGTACAAAAGCTTTGTACATACATTGTACATGGTTTCTTTTTGTATTTTCTCAAATTAAAATGGATGTATTTGTGTTCTAACTGTGACTGAAGTCTTTACTGGATTTGCATGCGTGAAAGTCTGGACATATTCCAATTCATACAATTATTCACTTTTTGTGGAGGGGGGAGGGGGGGGGTGTTAATTAATTTGGGGGGAAATTAATGCCCCCCAAAAATGCATATATACAGTATTTTATTTAAAACATACCGTTAGAAGAACGTCATTGCGGTCGAATTTTAAACGCTTTCCATCAGAGGGGCTCTCTTCTAGAGGTGGTGTTCTACTAGAGCAGGGGTAGACAATAAGGGAAATTTTCCAATTTTCTAACTTTTGAAGTTCACTGGCCCGACTATCAAAACCACTGGCCCAGGTCGACACGTTGTGTATTGATCCCAATAATCACAAAAGAAATAAATAACAGTTGAACAACATGAAAATCATTTGTTTAATGTAGGTTTAGTGCAAAGTGCAGAAAAACTAAACAAAAACAGAACAAGTGCAATTCTCTGCCTATTCTTTTCGTATTTTCTTTTGCTTTCCCTCAATTCCTCACGTGATTTTATTTTCTTCTTTCCTGAAACATGTCACATAGCTCAGTGGCGCCCATTAGAAAACATTTCTGGGTCTTGGGCCCAATACCGCACTTTTATGTTTTGTTTTTTTACTTCATACGGTCAGTTAGATTCTTCTATCCAAAGAAACTTTCATGTCATTAAAAATGTGTTAAAATTTGTAATAATTGTACAGTTTTTACTGGAAATCGAACCCATGATCTGGTGTTTCCAACCCCAGCTCTACTGACTGAGCTGCTTCTGCACAAATTATTCTGCAACCAATCTTAAAAAGTTTGCAATTTTTAAGTGTTTTGGGCGGTTTTGTCATATAGTTCCCCTGCAGTGTCTGGTTTGCTCTGTTCAGAATGAATCAGTATCAGTTGAAAAACATCAATAATAAAAGAACATTTATTGTCCAAGTGCAAATAATGTAACATGTTACATATAAAAAGAGCAGCATCACAGCAGTGACTTAGTCAAAGTGTCATAGTAAATATATATTTCAATTTATCATTTAATTTAAACTAACTCCCAAAATGTCTGGATATTTTTATTACAGATCATCAAACAAATTATTTCAAACATGTGTTTAGACGTTTGAAATCTTGGACAAAAGGATCACTTCCTGTGATGAGGCTGCGTCTCAATGTGACGGACATCACGCGTCAGATACTCTGTTCTTCGTGTAATATTCATGACAGCAGTATCTGTAGTATTGTATTATATCTGTAGCAGTATTGTATTATGGTTCAATAATAAAGTGTGTCGTTATTGCACAGTCGTGAAAAGCGTAAAGAAAGCCGGGTTTGCATTTCGTGATTTAACAAACGTATCTTTTAACAAATTATCGCTAAGCGGTTGCCGCCTTTTTTCACCCGCGCTGCTTTATTTAATCTTGTTTTTCATTCTTGATGCCAAGACTCAACGAGATTATTCGCGAGGAATTTGCTACTTGTGTATACTAGCCGCTGCTGCGCGCGCGAGTCCTGCGCGCACTTCCGCAAGAGTGAGCACTGAGCGCTGCGTTTGGAGGCGGAGCACCAAAAACTCGGTGCACTGCATATTAGTCTAAGACTGTCCGGATCACATAACGCTTTACACAATTCGCGGTACGATTAAACAGAAATGCAGACAAATAATGAGAAATTTTTTATCGAGTAATTTCTACTGGCCCACCTGGTTTTAAAAGTGCGTCCGGGCCACCGGGCCATTTATATTCTCAACCCCAGTAGAGTTGGTGTTCTACTAGAGGTGGTGTAATATAACAGTATACAGTATATGAATATAATGTCTACATAAACATTATATATATATATATATATATATATATATATATATATGTGTGTGTGTGTGTGTGTGTGTGTGTGTATATACAGTACTTCACTTTTAAAAAAGCCCTAGCTTTATCGACATTATTGTAATCCCTACAGATAAATAACGATCATAAATCACAGAACTACAAAAGGTTTATATCATTTTAAAGTTGCCTGCATTTGCAGAAGTGCTTTCTTGTATTGTATTCCTAAATATTGTTTGTTAAAAGACAAGTTACAAATGTATTAATCATTTGTGGAATACTAGCATCCTGATGAGCGAAGGTAGTGACTCGGGCCAAACAGATTTAATCTTTACCAGAGTCATTTCACAAATAAATTATGTTTGTTCAAATGTTATGTTTGTTGCTGAACCGGAATCAAAAATCTGTGTCACAAAAATCACCCATTATTTAAAAGAATTTCCGATGCTCAGACTACACATCATGTGCTGCTTTCAACATATTAAATTATTTTGAAATAAAGACAATTTGATTGGATATGTATAGTTGTGCGTTTTAAATGCATTTTTTAATCCTGAAAAATGCGGCATTTCTAATGATTCGGCATTAAATTCAGCAATCGCGGAATTGAGAAAAACAGGAGGCGACTGAACATTCATGTAAGAATGAAATAAAGAGAAAAGGAAGCCTGGCTCATGTCGGCCCGATGCCTGATTTGTAGGCCGGTATCGCTGGCACCCCGTGGGTTTAAATTTATGGCTTGTTAGTAAAGACTGGCCCCTTTGTGAGATGTTTTCAAAATGATTGATTTACACTAAAGTGGCTCAGTGTGTGCACGCAGGCCGAACTGATTCCAGATCGATTCCAGTGAAATTGATTGATCAGACATTTAACTTGGCAGAGTGTTTACTGAAAGAAAGCGCACAGGACCTTTATTCTCGCCATGCCACACGGAACAAGCTCCCGTGCTGAATAATTCATATTCCGATGATCTCAAATCAAGTAATAAGTGGCACATACATGCATTAACCAAGGAAAACTTTAATCGCGGCGCTCGACCTCCCCGCGTCTCTTGTCGAGACAAAGTGCTCTTGTTTTCGTCTCACAAATCATCCTGCCATGGACACTTCATGGTGTCCTTTGGATAATTGTGGATGAAAACGGCTCCTTGCATTGTCACCTTGGGATGTAGTGGCCCCATCATGCCGCGTATTAAAGATTTTACACGGTGAATCACAGCTCCGGGCCTGTCAGCACGCCAGTAATATTTACGGTGTGACGTGGGAGCTACGGGGGAGATTCGGATGAGGTGATTACACCCATCCTCCTGACAGCATCCTCCCAACACACTCATAAGAACGTTCCGGAGAAAAACATGTCGCCCACCCTGAGGAGCTCAGAAAATGCTAAGGGTCCTGAAACACGGGGCAGAGTGTTATTGAGATGGCGGTGCTTTTGAATCATCAGGCTGATGATAGTGGAAGACGTGTTGCGGACCCGAATAAACGCCACGTTCAAGTGGCTATTATGGGCCATTTAGCAAATCAATAACCTCTGAAATCCAAAACAATTTTCTGGGTGGATTGTCAGCGGAGTAAATGAAAGTGAGGGATTTGTAATATCGAACCAGCTGCAATCACGGTGGTGCGCACACGTTTTCAAACGACTGATTTGTTTGGGGGTTTTTTGCCGCACCTTCACATTATTCACATCATAGTCGCCTCAGGCTTTTTTCCCGACAAGGATGCGGATATTTTCCATTGCGCTTTGCATGTGTCCTACACGCAACAGTCATTGACAATAGCATCGAGACGCAAGGACTCTTCACGTTCAACAGTGTCTGGAGGAGCCCCCCAAGGGCCTGTCTTGGGCCTGATAATAGTTTCCATGACGATGCGGCATGCTCAGTGCATCAGTGCCAGCTCGGATAAACAGTGATCCTTTACAAAAACAAGAAGGTCATTACGGCAGCTTGTCAAATCAATGCTGAGAGTGTCCCGGCTGATTAAACCATCCTCTCTCAGCTCTGACACCGTGTCAATAGTGCCGCGCCGTCTGAGCACAGCCAGATGATTGGAGTGAAATGCCCATCAGTCAGAGAGCTGAGCCGGACTAATGATTCCCTGCGCTGCCTATTAGAGCGACATGACAACTCAATCGTGCACTAGAGAGAGAGAGAGAGAGAGAGAGAGAGAGAGACGGACAGAAGAGGGAATGGAAAAAAAGTGACCTTGCTGTATTATTTGAGGCTGAATTCCATTGGCAGGAGCAGTTCATCTCTACCTGGAGGCGATTAGCAGAATTTAAGAGGAACAACTGAAGAACACGGCATTTGCCATTTCTCTTTCACGGGCTGACGTTCCGATTTCCCTCTATCTGTTCTGCGAGGCCATGATGATGTATAATCATTATGAAAAGTGGAGAGAGACGAGGATGGTTCCCGTCATAAATCGAGTCCCTGTAAAAACACGCATGCTTTAATTTGTTTTAGCGCGCCGCTTCCCGGCTCCTTGCTGGGTTTTGTGTAAGCCTCATCCAATTGACTTATCCGTGTTGTCAGCTGGGATTCATCCGCGTGCGTCCCGCTGGTGAGTCAGCGCTAAGCTGGTGAAGTCGACTGGTGGTCCACGCGGAGACTCGGATCGCTGGAACCGCATATGTGCACTCGCTAGGGAGCTGCCTAATTGCTTCGTGTTAATAGAGCACACTTAAACTCACTAATCTTGATTTACTCTTTATCAGACAGGAAGACTGAGATCGAGAGAAGTCGATGACCTACATCGGCCTGTAAATCGTTCTTGGAAATGCTTGTTGCTTTAGGGTTGATCTTGTACATTTCTTGTACATTGTGTTGAATTATACGTTGTTTTACTGGGTAAAATGTTTCTGCTCGTGCAGAATCAACTATAAATGAGCTTTACAGTAAACATAAGGTGTAAACTATTCCTCTGCATGATTTAATAAAGTTGCCATTCCATATTGAAACAAACTTTGACCATTAAAAAAAGTCTTCTGGAAATTATTTACATTTTATTTGAAATACTGTTTTGGTATTTTCACAAAACTAACATTTTTTTTAGAATGCCACATCACTCTACTTGTCTTCTTACACTAGTTGCTTGGACCAAGCTGAAAGCCTGACTTTATAATTCTGACTTTCAGGACTGAATTACTGAATCTTCACCATTCTACGTCAACTCTTTGCTACATGGTTATTCAGCATCACTTCATTTACCGTCAGAAAATGAACAAGGTTTTTACGCAAAAATAACTTTTTTCCAATTAAGCTGCTCTCTGGTGGAACAATTGTTCTAGTCCAACTTTTATAGGAGCACTGACGACTATTTTGCCAGAAGTGGGACGAATGCTTAATTTGTCCAAAACAAAAGTTCAGAAACTATTTAAATTAGCCTAATAATGTTTGCTTTCTTGGGACAAAATTCTGCGTAATTAGGCCAAAGAACATGAGATTAAGGAAAAGAAGTAAAGGTACTGCTGGTAAAGTCTGTGAACACACTCACCATGTTTAGTTTCATCTAAACACCAGTTTCTGACTCTCGTGGGAACGTGTGTGTGTGTGTGTGTGTGTGTGTGTGTGTGTATTTTAATTGACATTAGAACTGTTGCTTGACTGAACAGAAACGCAGAGCTTATTGCGGATTTTCAACTTCATCTTACACTTAAAAAACACGTTTTTTTTTAGACACTAGAACTGTTGATTTCTCCAAAGCTGTCGTCTTCAACAAGTAACTGATGGAATCAGCAATTTAATGTGACTAACACGTCTACACAGCTCCGGTGACACGGGTTAATCAAGCTCGCGTCAGTCTGTCCGCAACAGGAAGGACAAACCCAATGGGAATCACGTCATTGCTCTTCACCTCAAAACAACAGAGCAGGAATCAGTGGACTGTGTGTGTTCATCCCATTTTCGCAAAAATACCGTGTCATTAGTAACGTCAATACTGACTAGTGATCTGGAAAGGAAAAAAAATAAAGCTGGGGCTTCTGGACCGGGTCTAGGTTTTACTTGGGATTGGGGTTTTACTTTGTTTTCTAGGACATAATTTAATTAATAACAATTTGTTTTGTTATATATTTTTAAATTATTGACAAATGTTACAGCGATATTAGTTTTGTGCCACTTTTTGTGGAATATAATAAAGTTCAAATGTCAAGTTTCAAAATATACATACTTTTTTTACTTATTTTATATTATTGAAAACAACATCCACATTCATATACATGTCTCATTTTCAACCTACTGCTTTTTTATTCTAAATTGGCACAACCCGAGATTTTGATCACACACAACGAGTGTGAACATTAGCATTTCTTTTCGTTTTCATGTTTGCCGTAAAACACCATTGCCCCGTTCTACATGAGTTGAAATGGCAATTCGCATATGCTCACTGACTCTGAAGTTCCCTGCTAAAGGTGCCATGAAAATGTAAGAAAATGCCAATATTTCCGCCACCGCCTTATGAGCTCTTCGATTTTTCAAGTCAAGCATATGAAGTCAAAGCTTTAGGGCTGAATACAGTGAGCGGAGAAAGCCGACGGTGAAAAGGCCTGAATAGACATGAAGACAAAGGTCAAGTGCAAAATATAGATCGGGCCTTCATTAAAAACACACAGTCAATGTGATCTCTTATCAACTGGAAAATTAAACCTGTAGCTATTGAGTGGGTGAGAACAACAGCCGTTCTCTGCCTGTTCGCCGCCAATCAAGCTTCGCCCAGATGTCGCCGGCCGATTTCCATACTAGTCATGAACATCTTCATCGAGGACACGACGAGCTGACTCGGATCATTCGCACTTCCTGAGCAAGGCCGTCAGCTTTAGTGCATTGCAAATAACGCGGGACAGCTCGCGGTTCTCAGTGCGCCTTCACCTTCAAGCTGTAAAGCTGATTTACAGGCACGTGTTATTATTTAGCATTATTCATCTTGCTGTCGCTTGCACATTGGAGGTTAATAGAAATGCCAGCATGTTCGCTGATTTACTTAGTAAAATTTTGAACCCAAGGTTGGGCCTGAGTGATTGGACAGTGACTGAGGAAGGAGGAGGTTCATGAATTATGTAGGAAGAGGCCTGACGTGACCTTGAGCCATCACGGCCCGGGCCGTATATTACAGCCGCAGCCATCGGTGCTACTGCAGAGCTCCATATGACGCATCCAGCCGGCGTTCACACCACATTTAGGATGCTTTGCATGAGCTGAGCTCGTTTTGTCCGACCATCCATTTCAGAAGTGCTTAACAACGATGAAAAGAAAGCCATTTACAACAGCCGGACCACCATTTGATTCGACTCAACAGACAATTAATAATCGCAAAGCCACTGATACAGTGAGAGTCAGGCCATAACCGTTTATTATCTGCTCGCAGCCACACAGTTTATATCTACGGTGTGAAGAAGGGACAAAGAAATGGGATACAAACTGTATATGATCAGCGTGATGTATAGATGCGCACTTGGTAGGGAAGGAAATAAGTGTACCTGTTTTAATTGGTGTCATGCTCTGCGATTGGTCGGCTACTCGTTCAGGTGGTGTGTCCCGTCTTCAAACCCAGTTCCAGGGACTGGCTCCAGCTCCGCGTGACCCAGAAATAGAAAAGCAGTTCAGCAATCGTATGTATGGATCAGGTAAAGTAGCATTTCCCACTGTAGGTATTTAGATCAATAGGCTGTATGTAGTAAAGCCACGGCAACCTTTAATATAACAAGCCAGATTGATTCCTCTGATAAGTCCATATTTTGGACCGACAAATGTGTGTGATCGTCTCTAGAATCTAAGCGTGACATTTAAACAAACACACAATCCTAAACGCTGTGTTCATTATTCAATCATGATAAACGGTGTTCCTCCTCCGCTCGTCCTCCCCGTGTTTAAAGAGAAATAATTATCTGGGGAATGATGGCATTGCTTGCTGATAGAGGAAATGATAAGGGAACACATTCGAATATAATTGGAAGAGGAATTATTTATGACATTAATTGCCACATTATCGACTGGCTGTCAACTCCTGTGGCAGTTCGTCCATCTTTCTTACCGGCAAGCGCGAGCTCAGTCTAAAGCCGAGTGACAAGCTAATTACACCATCTTCCCCTTCCGTGACAAATGCTACTCATCTGAAGCCACGCCGGAAATAAAGCTCTTTCTCCTCCAGACCCACGCTGCCCTTTACCACACTAATATCTCCGCGGCACGCGCTGTCACTCACGCGCCACACCTGATTTCTTGCTCATGCGCGTCAGGTGTGATGCCGATGACGTCATCGTCTGTCATGA
This sequence comes from Paedocypris micromegethes, assembly GCA_028031935.1. Lineage (NCBI taxonomy): Eukaryota > Metazoa > Chordata > Actinopteri > Cypriniformes > Paedocypris > Paedocypris micromegethes. The sequence continues at coordinate 14,796,936 of CM051500.1, forward strand.
CATTACTGACATTCATTGTCACGCGACACCATCCAATTCATTATTCGACTAACCGACTGTTATATATTTTTATATTACAAATATATTGACCTAGGAACTCATTATATATAATAATATCGACTTTATTTAGACGAGTACAGTACATGACTTAGCGAGTGTATTTGTTTTTTTTACATATGAACAGAAATGTCTGTGGCATGGTATATTACAATATTGATTTATTGACAATATTGACAATTTAATTTAACTGTGACAAATTTTTTTTGTATATTTTTGTATATATTTTTGTATATTGATGTATGATTTATTTATACAATTGAAAATAATCACAAGTCTGTTATACTATATATACATACATATAATAATGTTTTGGATGTGAGTAGATTGATAGGCATCATAGAAGTGAACGGATGCTGCAGCACTATTAGGACTGCATTCCAGCTATACTGTACACCTATCCACGCGCTCTGCTTGGGAATCAAACCCACGACCTCTGCGGTGGCTGACACCAGCTCTGCTGCCGGAGCTACAGGAAAGCTCCGTGTAAACAGGAAGTCCAAGGCCACAGGTTGCTCGCGACTTCACACCTTAATGAGTTCCCCACTCTCTTCCTGCGGAGCACGTGCGTGTCAGCATATGTCTTTCCGTCCGCATCCTTCTAATGCTGTTTATATGTGCGGAGCTGTTGGGAGACGAGGGCCTGACGAGGATGGGAACTGACACTCACCAAACTCGCTATGTCCCCGAGCTAGCTCCAGCGGCTCACTCGCTGTCAATTCCGGCTACATCAGCGGCACTGGCTCAATGGCAGCGTCTCTGACACATGTCACAAAGTTTTAAATGTCTGTTCTTTTCATGGGGATGGTTGGGTGAGCCAGCCAGGGAAGAGATGACATTTTGTGTGGTGAGGGGTTGGGGGGCGACTTGTTGTGGTTCTGCACCAGCTGTCAGTGCCACTTTCCTCTGAGCGCATCACAACATCGCCAAATAAACCTTGTCATTTACAGACGCCCGCACTAGTGACCGCCGCGCTTACCTGCACGTGCATAAGCAGAACTAGCTACCAGCGTCCTCCACGCAACCTGTGACCCGCGCTCACAGTCGATGCGCACGGGAGGAATTCGCTGGGCCATCCGTGACCTTTCACATGCTCTCCTTCACGTCCTCCACCAGCTTTCTCCTGGCTGGGAACATCAGCTTGGCACAAAGACGATTCAGTCCGAGACCATGAAGTAAGACGCAAATACAGGCAGAATACAGTACGATGCATTTAATGAGGATGCTTACAAGAACAATAAAGAATCACCAAGCTGATCAAGAATTCCACATAAACATGATTGAAAATATTTGTGAATTAGAGAAAACGACGACAACACCAAGACAAGAAATCAAAACGTAATACTTTTTGAAACCCATATAGTCATAGTCACAGTTTTACCACATGTCTTGTAAAAAAAATAAAATGAAAATTAAAGAATTAAAAAAAAACATTAAGCTAGTGTCATTCAAATAATTGCAGATATGTCATTCATTTAATGAGGTTAGTGAAATCGACCTATCAATCATCCACAAGCTCGTCCTATTAATAATCAATTACATAATTAATCATAATTCACCACTGATGCTTGATGGAAGCAAAAAAAAAAGGGCTGAAAAAATATTGCCCTGACAATCTGAATATTTGTGTTAAATAAAAGTCTGTTATACTGTTAAATGTGTGTGCACAAAAAAATGTATCTACAGTTGTACGTTTCTGTTTACTGTATACAACTGTGGAAAAAAAAACAAACCCGAGGGAAGAACCGTGAAGATGGGAAAGTCGTGGACTTGTTTCAGTAGCAGAGCCGCTGTCTGTCTGTCTCTGGAGAAAGAAGGAAATAAAGCAAAGCTCATTACCTCCTTCTTTCACGGCTCCTCCAGGCTCCTGCACGGCAACATCGGCCCCCGCAGCACAAACACACACATGCCCGGAGCCAACAGAAAAAGCCCTGCTGAGGATCCTTCACAGTCAAAAAACATTAAAACCCACAACGAGAGGAAGAACTATTCTAAATGCTTAAATATTTTATCAGGGTTTTCAGATATTTAAAATAACATTTATTAATCTTTTTTAATTAAAGTAATAAATTGCTCGTACAACCCCTTATTAAAAGCATAGTTTTAATACAGTATTGCATAAACTACTTGGTTAAAAAAAAAAAAAATCACTTCAAACTTCACTTCACTTCAAAATATAACAACCCTTCAGGTGAACTGTCGATGGCCTGTTGTAGTTGTTTCAAATCTTTGAATAACGGCTTCATTAAATGGCACTGCTGCAGCGCGTGGAGCTGAAGCAAAGTTGTGGCGTGGTGTGTAACTTTGGCGTTGACTTTGAGAGGGACTCCTGCCTGCGCCGAGCCTCAGGTGGGACCTTTGACATCAGGAGAGCATCAGTCGGGTCAAGCAATCCATCATGGAGCGGCGGCTGTCAGGACCACGTGTGCTGCTGTCGGCGCGGCCGCTTAAAGGCAATCATGTCAATCTGGATGGCAGCGCTCAGACGGAGCAGGAGCGATGAGAAGTGGCAGCGATGACACACTCGGCAGACGCCACCGCCGGCTCCTGTTTTGCTGCTTAAAATGCATGTGACAACATGTATATTTGGGATAATGTGAGCGGGACGTCTTTGTTGAAGCCCCTCGTGTGGCGACCCGGCTGTCAGTCAGAGCTGGTCGTTGCGGATGAATCGATTGCCCTCTGAGTGCTTGCCGTGGTAGACGTACCGGCACTTGGTGAAGACCCCTGGAAGCCAGAGAGCACAACGCGTCAACATGGCGGTTCATTACAACGCCAAAGCCACTTGATGTGCATCTGCGGTGAAAACGTCAGATCTTTGATTATTGTGGTGGTTTCGGTGACAAGCACGTATAAATACATACACTGCTAGTGTTTATAGTCAGATTTTTGTCAGTGGCTCGCTGCTAAATGACAGGAAGCTGCTAGGGTTTTTGAGAGATGCCTCCGCTTTGACAAGCTCCTCACACACCGGACTTCCTTGGATAATGTCTGGCTCTTTCTCAGGCTGAAGGTTGGAATTGGCACAGATGAATGTATTTTCTTGTTATCTTTGTGATTGCTAAAATCAGACGGAATCAATATCTCTAAGGACACACACACACACACACACACACAAAATGAACAAATCATGCTCAAACTTGTCATTTCTCAGTCATTTTTCTGGCATGAAAGGTGTTTTGGGGAAGACAGTGTATCTGTCAAACGTCTGAGAACACCAGAGCGACAACACTTAGCCTGAGGGCAACGTCTAGACGACAGAGAAAGAGAGAGAGGAAGAGAAGGAGGGAGTGAGTGAGAGAGAGAGAGAAAGGCAGGGTAGAGTAAGAAAGAGAGTCAAAGGGAGAGATATAGAAAAAGAGCAAGAGGGAGGGAGAGTGAAAGAGCGAAAAAGTGAGTGATAGAAAGAGAGAGAGAGAGACTGACAGAATGAGAGTGTGTGTGTATGAGTGAGAGAAAGTAAACGAGAGACAGCTAGAGAATGAGAGAGCGATACAGACAGTGAGTGTATGTGAACGAGAGACAAAGAACGTGTAAGAGTGTGAGAGAGTATGTGAGAACGAGAGAAACAGCGAGAGAGAATGAGAGTTGGTGTGTGTGTGTGTGTGGTGGAGTGCGAGTGCTAAGCGTTGGAACAGCACAGAGGCGGTGGAAGTGCTGGTGAAGCCACCGGTGATGTGGGGAGACATCCAGTGTGACTGCGCTAAAGACGGGGATCCTTCTGACGTGCCAGCCAGAGGAAGATAAAGCCACTTGATGGATGTGGCAGACTGCAGCGAGGTGTCAGCGCTTTAGTAAATGAGGCAAGGACAAGTGGCATTAACGCCATCAATGATCTGCGACAGGAAAACAGATATAGCGCCGCTGTCGTTTTTAAATAGACATCAAGTGCATTAATGACAAAAAAGGGCAGCCTTCAAAGCGCCACCTGAGTGATAAGCGAGCGGAGACAGCGCCGCCAGCACACGGCTAACGTAATCCACAAAGACACCGACGGAGAGAGACGGGCCACGCAACCGCACGCACTGACAGTGAACAGAGATGAGGACAGAGATACTGGTGCCATATTAGTGCCACGCATATTCCAGTCTGGAGCCTAAGCCAAGCTGACACCATCTTCTCCCCTCCCCCACCAGGCTTCTGCGGCGTGTCACTCTGGTGTCGCCAGTTAGCAGCGGGCTGCTCGTGTCACCCTGCAGGCCCCGGGACAAACTCACTCAATCTAAATTTGGACTTTTGTTGCGGAGCGGTGCTCATTTTCCCTGCCATCCTTGTAAGCTGAGGTGATCCAAACTGTGAAGTGTGAGGAGACGTCTGTTGGCATCAGATCAGCGCGGTGCGGCTTCACGGACACTTCTGCTAGTGCGAGCACATGTTGTGAGAGGGCGACAGGGTTCTAGCGCTCCAGCTGCTGACGCTGCCCCGGGGACGGAGGTTCTGCCACTGAAACCCTGTCGCTCTTCGACTGGAGATTCTCGTGCACTTCACCTCCACAGGATAAAAGAGCAGCGTCCGAGCGCGGCGCCATCACAAGATTTCTCCTATTTGGGTGTTTTGATATAGTCGTCAAGTTGAAGAGTCGTCAAGGTCGTGCCTCACACTTGTGTAAAGAGTACCTGAAAACCATACTTGAGTAAAAGTATGGATACCTTATTGTGAAAATTACTCCATTGCAAGTCCAGTCATAAAGTATCCAATTTCAAAGTTTGTATTTGTACTGCATTTCGGCTTAAAACAAGAACATCTATTAATGAGGTTTTATTTCGTAATATAGAAATTAAATTTAACACCTTAATGTTTTGAGTACAGATACTCGAGTTTTTGATACTAGTAATACAAGTTTTCTGGGTATTTGATACTCAGTACAAAGCAAAGTAGTCAAAAATACTTAACTAATATAATGAAGTCCATTCACTCAAGTACACCACTGGTTTACCAGTTATTTGTTGTTGTACCATGCCAAAGTTTTTACATTTTGATTAACTCTGCCAAATAGAGGTACCCAGTCCAATATCTAAAATCAGTATATTTTTTGGAGGAAAGGAAAGCCATGTGATGAGCTGGAGGTGTCATGGTATGAAGATGATGGACTGTCCCTCTATTTTCTACCCCTCGTCCCGGGCCGAGCTGTGAGAATCAGACTTTCCTCTCCCTGTATTCTCCAGCAGATCCTGGCCTTCTTCTGGCCTTCGTCCGGAAATGAGTTGAAACAGTGCAAAAGATTGAAACTAAAAAGCCGCGTAAGTCTCTTTGGGTAAATGCACAAGTTTAAATGCAACCATTACGTTTCCCTCATACGTCCTCAGATTGAGAGCGGAAACAGCCAAGGCCTGTGAGATTTCTCCTGCACCTGTCCGGTCTCTTACACACACACAAACACACCAGCCAAAGACAGCAGAGCGTGTTCAGTGTAACATGTCAGTGTGTGTGTTGTGTGATGTAGTGCAGCCCGCCGCAAAATCTGCATGCAACAGCCAGCGGCTCTGAGTAATGGAAGGAATAAAGAGCTACACAAACGCAGACATGAACATGATGTTTCTCAGACAAACCGCTAAAAAGTTTTAGTTCGTTCTGTCGCGCACACACATAGGCCAACAAACAAATGGAGGGAAGGAACTCCAACTCGGCTCTTGAACTTAAGGCCTTGAGCCTCTCTCTCTTCACTTAACACACACATTAAATATTTTACTATTAAAAGTCCATTACCCTTATATGAACAACATATTGACAAAAAAAAAAACAATGTTTTTGTACTCATTCCAGTTGGGCTAAAATGACTTATTGAATTTTGCCCTACTATTATTGAATCTCCTACAAGTACAATTCAATAAGTATTAATAAAGCAAGCAAAATAAAGAACTAAAAAGATAGATTCATATTGAATGAGGGCATAGTAGATGGATAGATAAATGAACATCGGGATGGAAGGATGGGTACATGAAGGGAAGGATGAATGGATAAATAAATAACACATTCAAATGACTAAATTTTAACAATGAAGTATTCAGATCACTTTTACTATTATGTTTTCAAGAGTAAATTTAGTACTGCAGTTTCCTAGTGGTTCTTCAAAATATCATTACAATTCTAAGACAAATCAACATACCGCTTGCTTTGGGAATCAAACCCACAACCCAAAACGGATGATTACATTGCTGCTCTTAAAAGAGTAATAAAGCTATGAAAGTCACTTAACAGTGCAATTACGCTTTTCCTATTAACTCACAAGCCCAAAATAATAGGAAGCAGAAAGTCAAACATGAAGGGCATCACTGTAAGAGGGTGAATTACAGCTCTGCCATGAGCCCGAGTCATTGTTGAGTCTCAATAGTTCTGTCTGTGTCACGCTATCAGTCTGCGGAAACATCCAGCAATGTCTCTTTATCTGCTCTGCAACACTTACTGCAACTGTCACATGCCTTCTGCTCAAAGAGAAGCAGGAAACTTCTGCGAAGAACTGCGCCATGTTTCTTGTTTTCTCATTTTCAATTGCAATATCAATATTTGTCCCTAACAATCCATAGACGAAAATCAATATGATAACGACATGTAAAATAAAATAAAGCATTTTCAAATGTGCAACCCCAAAACTGTCAGTAGCTAAGAACTGATTATGTAGGAAGCTAAATATAGTGCGACTTACTAGTGTATTATAATGACATTAAAATTATAAAAAAAGAATTTTACCAAAAAAGCCCTTACCTTTTTCTGTTCCTAAGATTTTTGATATCGCTGCTTAAATTAAAATAATCTGTTTTATTTTAGTTAAAAATGCCAGAACTGTGATTGCATTTTGATATCTATCTCCTGGTTGAAATGTACTAAATTATAGTAATTATATGCGTGTACAACAGTAATAAATGTACAACAACATACAACAAAACCGCAACAAACATGTTATTAACAAAAAGATAGTTTAAATTACAGTTTTTTGAAAAAGCGTTCAACATTATTGAAAACAAAAATGTGAGAGATGTAACGATTGATACAATTAAGTGTGGTGCCCATCATCATGTGCCTGTTTTCAATAATAAAAGTAATTTTAAGCATTTTAAAAGCTTTGTGTTTTTGAAAGTCATTTTTTAAATCTGTTTGACAAGTCAAGAAACTACGGCTTTAAGAGACTTTGATGGACATACCGATGAAACTCTGCGTGATGCCGCATACACGTAGAGGTCAAAGACAGAGATAATAAATCTGAGATGAATGTCCACATGTGCTGTCAGAGAGCAGCTGCTGGAGTGACTGACACTGACCGTCCACAAAAGAAGAGCTGGGAAGATGCTCCGGCACGGCCGTGGATCACGTCTCTCATCTATTCCCGAGGAGGCCGGAGTTCAAGTGGAGCCACATGCATCTTTAAAAACAAGGTGCCTTGATGCTCAATCCCAAGATAATACACCAGCCATCACAGATGTGAAGCACATCAGGCCGTTTGTCATTATAATGTTTTGTCTAAAAGACACAGTGGACGGAGACACGCACTGAAGATTCGCATCCAAAGACTGAACTTGGAGGAGAAAAGGATCTTAGTAAATCAAACCAGACACGACAGTATGGAAATGGTTTAGAATGTTGTGAATACACACCAGGACATCTACAAAAATGCTATGTATCCTATTTTTGTGTAGAAATGTCTACACAAAGATAGAAAATCTTTCTGTTCAGCACATTTTAAAAAATCGGGAGTAATATGAACTTACAAAGTTTAACTGACACTTGTTCATAACCAATAAAGAATATTTAGTCCGTTAGACTTCAAACCTGTCATGATGATGCATGCGCTGGATCCGAGCCTCCTGTTCCCCACGGAGCTTTATTACGGCCAAACAACTGCAGCGACTGCGCGGTTTCAACTTCAGCGTATTGATTCAACTTTAAATGGTTGCCATACAACCCAGGGACATCAGGAAGATTAATTTGCGTCAATGTTCATCTGTAATTCATTAGCCATTTATATCCCACATCCACATTGACTATCCACAACACGTAATGCATTTTTCACTCTAACTCTGGCCACTGGAAATGAAAACTGAAAATCTCACCGGAGACAAACAAGAGCAAGGCTTATTAAAAGAGAAAGATGCTCAAAATGCCACCAACCTAAAGCCTCACTCAATCTGTGTTCCTAAAAGAACTAATGTTTTAAAGAACCATTTCAAATAATTTCAGAACATATTCCTAAAATTTAAAAAACGAAGCAACAATCATGTATTTCAGTGACATATTACTGACAATATTATTTAATTATTAATTATTAACTTTTAAAAACTTTTTTTTTAACTTATACTAGTTATTGTGGTGCAACATTCTTGCTGATTTTTTGTTTTCTTTTAGAGATTGTTTCTATGATGTGATTTGAAGACATCTGCACAACCCAGACTGTTTTTTTTAGCTGTTTTCTAATAAAAGGCAGCGCACGGCATACTTTCTTGACAACTAAGAAGCTTGTTAGGTTAAGTGAATATTTGGTTTAGATGTTTAGTTCAAGTAAACTGTACTAGAGTTGGTTTGGGACCAGATAGAGATGAGACCATCATGATGCCCCAGAAAGCAAAGTTCAGGACAAAAAAAGTCCGGTGTACATTCACCCATTATCCCACTCTAAATTGTAAATGCTCATTTTTCTTTTACCTAAAGAGTTTTTACAATCATATTCAAACACCATTAGGCCAAACTAGCCGTGATGGAACATCATCGTCATGCGTCACTTTTTATTTGTTTTGAAAGTAATGGTGATGTATGTCTAATCCTACATAGCAATTAATCGAACTACTAGAACTAGTCTAGAAATAATCTATGAACAATTCTGCTGCAAATGATCCATTAGCCATAATGCAGTTTTAATGGCTGTCCATTCACAGGCCTTAACCTCCACCGTTTCACTTTCCAAGAGGACACAGCACTTGCAATAGAACAAGGGCCTCTGGAGAATTTTGCAATCACAGATTATGAATTGAAAGCGGCAGTATTCATTAATGAAGTCTTCAAACAGCTCACCTGATAAGGCCCTATCGTTCTTTGTGCTCCAACTTATGAAGTTGAGGAGGAAATTGAATTCTGGAGGACATACATTTTGACTGAAGAAAGAGATTATAGTCGCGGCCTAATTCAAGCCTGGTGAAATTAATTTCAATGACATTTATTCTACATAGAGTAAGTGTGTGCAAGGCACAGCGGCTCTGGGCTTCGGAGATAAGAGAAAGTCATTTGAGGTTGGTGCTTCAGCAGTTTACAAAGCCTTAATCGCCTTTGGACAACTCATGGTCTGTCATAAGGAGAATTACATGCCGACTAACAGCTATTCTGCACCTGCATTTCTGCGGTTGTTTGTGTCAGCACAAGCAGTGCATCACAGCCAGCGCCATCAGCTTCATCACACATCTGCGTCTGTTTATGCGTGTCAGTCAGTCCGCCGCCAGAAAGTTCTTGTTCTCGTGAAGACATTTAAAAAAAAAAAAACGTAACACAAATTGAACTCAAGCAGGTTGAAAGCGTACTCATTTTTTTCATCTTCCATGTTGCTTTTTGCATTTCTGGGTCATAAGGAGATGGATCTAATCTAGCAAAAAAACAAAAAGGCTGGGACCGAGCCTGGAACTGGAGTTCGGTTGAGTTCCCCTGGCTGTGAAGCTCTTGCAAAGTGAGACTCTGCTGCCCGATCTAATTACTCGTTATGATTTAATAATTATCTGTGTCAAGGGCTGATTTGATAGGAATACAGCATTACAGAGAAGCCGTATTTTCTGAAGATGACTGACTGTAGTCATCATTAGCGGCGGCTTTCTCATTAAAACCAGAGCAGATAAGTCATTCAGACCTGGGAAAATGTAAAAGTTAGCTGATTTCAGTAATGGTCTCATTAATAAAGCTGATGGAAAAGTTGCTCATTTCAAATTGAAAGCAAGTAACATGACTCAAAAACAATGAGGTGATATCAATCACGGAGGCTTGATCGCTCCCCTTTTAAATCACTTTGACATTGGTGGTCTGCTTGAATTAAAGAGGGGCTAAATCAGACGTCATGTGAATCACACAAGCAAAACATGTAGAGACAATAGAAAGGTAAGCGACCAATTCATTTTCTCTTTAAACTGGTTATGTAATCAAAAATAAAGTCTTTAGCGGAAGGAAATCCGTGTTCAACTAGTCTCAATTTAGAAAGAAGTAAGATTAAATGAAAAGCAATCATTAATATTTGAACAGACAGACATATTGCATCCAGTAGATTGCCGTGCTAAAGGTTAACGGACTAGCGCTTCAAAACAAAACCAGTACGCTGCAAAAGCTTCGGAGCAAAGTGAAAAAGTTAAACACAATTAAACCGATCTGTCTGCTACACAGAGAAACATGTTATATAAACATATGTTATAATATTTACTTCTAACAAAAACCAAGCTCAGTCAACTTTACACTACGCTCTTTTAGCGCAAAAGCTCATGGGAACCAGTGAGCAGCAAAGCATGACGTGTAGTTTCGACCGCTAGAATAGATTATTGTTCCATTATTTTGAAGTAAAACAACATTGAAGTCATACGAGTCACAAGCTAGGTTTGTTAAATAAATAATAAAATATATTTTAAAGGCAAAATTAACAAAATTTAGCCAGAAACAAACAAAAAACAAAATTGTGCCTGAAAAATCAGGGGCATGCTTATATTCACGTAAATACGGTATTTATAAATAAATATTTGGCTGGAGTGTTGTGGAAATGGCCAAAATTCCTATATATACACTGGTCAATATTGACGACTTCTGTGTGATTCAATAATATGTGATTCACAAAATGTACATTTTTTTAATTGGTATTTAGCTAACTTAAACAATAGGCTTTTTCGTTCTACCAGCAAATGCTCTGCTAGGTCAACAAAGCGCCTCGTCCTGAAGCCAACTGTCCATTATCACCCAGACAAGGTCTTCTTGTTGGATTAAAGAAAGCCCCAGAAACTCCCCGGAGTGACACATATCAATACCGATCTGACAGCTTCGCTTGCCACCTCAGCCACACGAGACAATCTGCACCTGCCTCTCCGTGGGACCCGGGTCCGTTCACCACGTCCCCTGCAGAACCGTCACTACGTCACAGCGCCTCGTGCTATTTCTGAAGCTCGTCATTATATTCATTTCAGCATGGCGTCTGAAGCCTGTTGGTCCGGTACCTGAGGCTGCGGAGCTCATTGATGTACGGTGATGTGTGGTGACATGCTGACAGAGGCAGAGCCGGGCCGAGGCGCTGCCGGTCCGGGCCAGCTCATGTCCGCCAGCCTGGTGTCACTGTGACTGTGCGAGGCATCCGTCAGACAGGAGCATCATCTGACTTGAGAGAATCAATCTCTCAGTTTAATGAAAGTGGACATGTTAAAATGTCCTTTAACACTGTGTGCCACCGACCGCAACACTGCACACGCTCTCCAGAGTTCAGAAGTGACGGCCACATCTCAATTACAACATCTAAAATGTAGCGCATAAACTCACATGCATTGTATAAATATGTGTATGTAACGTGTTAAAGCGATTTAAAGAACTCTCCTGATTTTTCAGGCACAAAATAAAAATTCCCCAAAAATATAACAAAAAAAATCCTCCTAAAATTTCTGGCTAAATACTTCTCTTAAATTGATTAATTTTCTTCATTTAATTAAACTGTGACTTGTATCACTTTAATGCTTTTTTTACTTGAATAATAGATTGAAAAAAAAAATTCTTTAGTTATCAGAACTTCACCTCCCAGAAACCTCCATGGATCCCATGAGCCTTTGCTCTCTAGTCAGCGCAGCTTTCAGCCATGTATCAGACGCTAAACAATGATCAAAAGAGGACACAATGCAGAGGTGGATTGCCACATTGTGTATTTTCATTCATTTGTGATTGCTCCTGACTTAAAATATAGAAAAATGGTTGCATATATTTTTGTGCACATTTGAAACAGGTGCATATCAGGACCTCCCAAGTATATACCATATACTGTATTATATATATTAGGTGAGTTTATGTGTGCGTATTAGGTAAATGTGAGTCTTTTAAATTACGTGTGTGTGTGTGTGTGTGTGTGTGTGTTAGGTGAGTGCTTGTATATTAAGTCTGTGTGTGTCCAGCTTTGAAAGTGGATGTTGATCTGTATCCACGGAATAATAACTGATCATTTGATATTAAGAGCATCTCCACCTGTCATTATGAATCACCCTACTGCAAGTCTCTTGCTAATTAATAAGACAAACGTGTGTGTGGAAAAGAGTAGAGAAGATGAGAGGTGATTAGCAATATACTGTAACACGTAGAAGAAAAAGGCCAACCCCCGTCTCCATTCCACTCGCTGTCTCTCCACATGCCTGGACCGCACATCCCCTGACAGGTGGAATAATAACGCTCATACATCACTGCTCATGAAAAGTCCAATAACCTAAATCTTCACTTGCCACAAAGCCTGAGACTCAATTACTTTATTGACATGTAATCTTCATGAGGGGAGAAATATTGAGCATGTAAGGTCAGTCGGTTATGAAGACATATTATCATATTATCTGCATGGGGGTTGTAGGGGCTCAGACCTGACAAAGCTAATTATATTCCTACACGTTACGCGCAACTAAATGTATTAGGTGCAAAGCTGCGTCAGCTAGTGTGGACAGAATAAAGGGAACATTCCAAAAATGTACACAAACGCACACATATGTGGCGAGTCTGTCTGGAGTCTATTGACAGGAATGAGTGCCACAACAAACTTGCCAGCCAATGTCCATTCTTTGTGCAGTTTACAAAATGCAGATGTGTTGCAATGTCAAATATTTTGGGGTCATTAATATAAATATTTAATTATGATATATTTGGCTAGTCACTGATCTATAGCAAACATGGGATTTAAAAATAGAAAAAATGTTCCTAACATTTGTTTGAAACTGAAATGCACTACTTAATCAAAATTCCACTTTGGTGGAATTAAAAAAGCCAATGTTTAGCAAATGTATAAATACTTTATAAAAAACAGTGACAGAGATTTATGTGATTTATCAAGAACAATGTGTCTGTGTGTGTGTGTGTGTGTGTG
>CM051500.1:14810059-14827293 GCA_028031935.1 Paedocypris micromegethes
TGTGTGTGTGTGTGTGTGTGCTTGTGTGTGCAGATATATTTAAATGTATGTTGTTAGCTTTAATCATAAAATCAATTAAAACATTTCTCAAAAAAACTAACAACATACGTACATACTGTATGAAAAAAACCAAGAAGAAGAAAGTAAAAACTTGAATTAATCTTAAAGTTCAGCAAATATCAGTTGTGATTTGCGCAGTGACTTGAACCGTTACTCTGCCCAAATGTCACTGTTGGTTAGTGATTTTTCTCCTCAAGCCCGTGGCAGATCCAGTCCCACCAGTACAAGCCCCTACTCTCTCCGATTATCCTGAAATCAGCCAATCGTCTGTTCTAGTCTAGTCTGGCTCTTTGTGAGAGGATTTAGGATGTCCTCCAGTGAAAACCCTCCACAGACGGATTCCTCTAAAGGCCTAGATGTAATATCCTGAGAGCAGGGCAGGAGATTTCAAGCACAAAAGCTTCAGCTTCCAAGGCATAAACAAAAAGTATGGCCCAGAGTCATAACATGAACCGGACAGTCGGGTCACTAGAAATGAACATGTCTTCGCCTGCTTCCTTGCTGAGGGAGAAACTGCACTTCAGGACACACACATTCATGTGTTTTATCTCATGCCGTTTTTGTCTTTTTGAGCTTTTCATTTTCCGCGAACAATGTTCTGCTTGTGGTTCGGGCCTATTCTGAGCGATGAAGCGCTGGAGGTGCTGCACCCACGAGAGGCTGGTTAACCGATGCTTGATGGTGTCAAGCGCACAAGAGTTGACGTGAATGTCTAATTGTAAGGCCTCTGCTCATTTCCTAGTTGCTTATTCTGCAGGTAACATTTATAAAAAAAAAAAAAACTGGACTTTCCCTCAAATTTTTATTGCACATATAAAAAGTGGAAGTGCAACCCTGCACTAATTAATGCTACAGAGGAAACACATGTAGCCACGTATTTTACATTTACATTTAATAATGTAACCGGTCAGTCACAAATCCAGTCTGGCCTTCCGGATCAAGATCCCTGACCCAGAAATGGAATGAGCATAAGGAAGATGAATGAATTAACTATTAACATATGACCTTCCTTTTAAATACGTTTTCTTCATTTTTTTATCATTAACGTTGTTGTTTTTAGCCATGTTCGTAAAATGTTCATATTATAATCTTGTACTTATGCTTGACGTTCTTTTTCTTTTAGTTTGAATGCAAACTTTGATTTTATGTGATTTTATTAATTCTAACCTCCTTTTCTGTGACATTCTTCGTTTGTTATTATGTCCTTGATTATTTTTTTCATATGCTAAAATAAATACAAATAGCCATAAATACAGTTTGTGTATTCCATTACTTAGAATTCTAGTTTTTCCTGATAATTGGTTCTTGTTCTTTTTGAGTACATTATTTAAATGTTATTTAAAATGTAATTTAACACTTAAACTAATTGTAAATTTCAGTGAGCAGACCGTAAGTTGGCAAGTCATTTGTGTAAATCCTACAAGCTCATTAAATGGCAGTTTTCTAAATGACGCCCCTGAAGATCAGAAAATCCATTCCAGGGAAGACTTCAGCAGCAGAATCTGATACTGACATTTTACATTTGCCAACTGACCTGAAGTGGAGTGGTTAAACCAGCAGCAGGATTGAAGAGGCTTGATCTTCTAGGGAAATGAGGAAAGTACTCATCCAAATGACAGCAATCTGGAATTCATTTCAGTCTCTGACCTCGATGACTCAGTGGACTCTGCAGTCTCACAACGACACAACATGTCAGAAAGCATCGCCCAATCAAATTATGACAGTACAACAAAGTGTCCACTTTCATTAATGTGAGGAGGGAACCTGCTCGCATTAGTTCCACTCCATAGGCAAATCGCTTCCACAGATCAAAAACCTTCATGCACACAGGAAGCCTCGTTTCACCTGCTTCAGATTTATTTCAAACCATAAAATGAAAAGGACCCCACATTTCTCCAAACTAAATCCGAGGAAACTTAGCCTGCAAACAAATGACTGTGATAAGTCTTGACACTGAGCTTAAACTTGGCCAAAACTTACTCTTGTTCAAACAAAACGAAACTACTATAGAGGCATTTGACACATGATTCAACCTTAATAGTAAATAAAAGTCAATGCTAATGGCATTATTATTGCTCAAGGAAATAATTCCACATTTGCAGGTTCTCTCATACTGTAACTCCACGCTTCAGGACAAGAACAGGAAAGTGTGGCACACAAGTCATGTGGTCACAAGTAGTTCTTGATTTGCATTGAATCATCCAGTGAGAGTCTTTTATAAAATATAAAAACACATGATTTATGAGCATAAATATGATACATGAGCATGATTTAGAATATTAACTTCTTAAAAGCTAAACGCCAAACCTTTCTGACTGACAGATGATTTCTATCAACAGTTCCTCGGAAATAAAAGAAAAAACTTCAGGGATTCATCGTGCAGTCTGAGTCCCAATGGGTTGTTAATACACTTATATTTTAAATACGCTGTATTATAGTAATACCTAAAATTTTCACTTAGATTACACTTAGATTACTCTAGATTACAATAGTTCGGTGAGTTTTGAGACAACATGCTTCTTAACAAAATTATTTTTAGGAGCCAAACTATTGCTCCATTACACAATCTTGTCTGAGCAGGGATCTGTGGGTAATGTAGTTCAAGATAAAGAAGCTCTGATACCCTCACACTTAAGCAAAATAGTTTGGTCACGGTGGAAAATAACAATTGTAATGCAAAATGTTGTGAATTTTTGGGAAAAAAAAGATTATTTTCTACAAAAACACAAAACTTCCAAGAAAAGTGCAACGTAAATTTGCTCTAAACATATTAGCGTAAAGGTGACAAGAACAGACGGACAGAATGTAAACACAAGCGTGATGTCATCAGTGATGCGAGATTAGTTCTTACAACATCAATCATTTTTTCATGAAGATTAATAAGCCCAAAAAACACATTACACATAATTAAAACAGAACAAATGGAAGCTGTCACAGGATTAATTGCAATCATTTGTAAATTGACTGTATATTGAATTACACTGATTAAAGCAAATGTTGCCAAAAAAAAGTCCATGCAGTGAATAACATGACTAATAAACAGCTCCAGAGCGCAAGTCGCGCGTCCCGACTGTTATTACTGCTGCAGCATTTGTCTTCATAAACTTTTACACAAGCCCGTCACATGATCATTACAATACAATCAAGACTCATCGGCATCACCATCATGGAGACAAGTTACTCAACATCTGCCAGGACTCCAGTGTCGTCACATGGACCCGGGTTAAGAGAGGAAGCCCTGACATGCAAACATCAGACTCCGAAAAAGACCCGAAATCCAAAACGCCTGCATTGATTCTGCTGTAAAAATATTCAAACCATATGTTCAGCTCCTTCTCTCATAAATTACCAAAATAAAGTCCTGCAGCTTGAGGCTGTGAAAGCCAGGATAACCTGCTCTAGGCTCTTGGCACAACTAAAAGCAGAAAGGAAATACTATCCTGCGTCTCAGATGTCCTAAACTCAAATCACAAATCAAGCAAATATGAATAATGCTTAAGCCGCATTAGCAATCGCTTTTGAAGCTGATGTGAATGCAGGAATGGGGTATCAATTTGCTTGATTTATTTGGTGTCGGTCGCTTGAGATGGTCCAGCATCATCGCAAAACAGAGCAAAGACTCAATGACACAAGTGTGAGCAGATTGTTCATGTCTATGTCCATCAGAATGACCATCTCGGTCCTAAGGGACCGTGTAATGAGGATTTTGCAATGTACCTTTTAAATGAATATCCTATTGGTCAACACACAAACACTAAAGTAATAGTAACCATGCAAGACGTTTACTAATCAGACGACTGAACTTAAGTCATGCTTTCCGGAGATTCACAGCAGACACGCTTTCCGCTCTGTCAAAAGAACACTTTCTATATAAGAAAGAGGCAAGAAGAAATTGAAAACATTAACTACAAACACAAATGCAAGATATACTATATTAACACTATACACACTGTAGTGAAATATTAATAATACACTTAATATACCACACCGTATATTAAGACATGATAATACTGTAATCTGATGAAACAGCAATCTTTGTTTTTTGCAGAGACATTAATAATGCAAGACGTAATGTTTTTGTTGTTGTTGTTGTCGTTTTTTTTACACTAGTACTTTGCTGTAAATGCATGTGAATGCAAATTTCATCTTTTAGTTATTCAGAAATGCGGGAGCCACAGCGCTAATTAATAACATTTTAAACATAATGAATTGAATCCAGTGGCAAACAAATTATAATTCAGTAAAGTGTGAATTGTATACGAATAAAAAGAAAAAAAACGAGAACAAACTCATCAAACAAATATACTGCTAGAAGTTTTATAGACAGTGGCAAACTAGATTGCTTAATTTTTCTTGCCTTATTAATCTTTAAAAAAGAAAATCCAAACAAACAAAAAAAATGGTAAATTACACAAATAAACAAGTAAAAAGTACAGGAAAGAGTAAATTATATAAATAAATAAAATAAACAATCCCACATCAACAGCATCTTGTCGAAACCTTTCTTCAGGTTTCACCTTCAGAGATTCATTCCGCTACATCAAACACTAGAGAAGAAAAAGAAAGTTAAAGAGAATAAATATGAAGAAAAAAACACTGACACTTTCTTGAATCGAACACAAACAGAATTATTCAAGGAAAGCAGCGCCATCTCATATGGAGATAATGACACTGAAGACAGTTTGAGATGCCAAACTCAGGTTCAACGGTTCAGGAGAAACTGTCAGGAAGTCACAGTGTGTCTGTCCCGCTGTTTTAATCTCAGAGTGGAAAAAAAGAGAGAGATGGGTTCCAGTTCCACTGAAAAACAGAACCCGGCCTGACACATGAGGAATCCGATTCCATCGCAGTGTTCTTGTCTCTCTTTCTTCGATAGACGGAGAAAAATGCCTGGCTCTTCCTCCATTAATCTCTATATCCAGACTAATGGATATTCATGCTTCCATGCCAAAGCAGTTCTGGGAGAGCCATCTCAACCTCCGGCGAAGAAATATCACATCATCTCTCTCGGAAAAAAGAAAACAAAAGCAGTTTTGGGCCACACGTGGTTCGAGACATTCACCGTGGGCCTCACAATCCAGCAATGCTTTTTTGCATAAGTGATCATGGCTGAGGAAAACTTAAAAGATCTAATCCAAAAGAGTGGGTACTACATCACGACATGGGATTCCATGTCGTGGGCTTCTTTAATTTAGTTTCTTTTGTTTTGGCTCCTGATCTAAAAAAAGGCCAAAGTGTAAATTTCATGTTCAATATGATTGCGAGTGTGACTTTTATAGGGGCTTGCTAAAATAAATGATAGGTGTTTAATAAAGGCTGTAAAACACAAATAATATAGGATGTAAACAGTTCACTGGAAAATTGCAGAACAAGGTCGCTCCAACTTTCTGTTCAGATCTTATAAAACACAATCAGGAGATCACTACAATAACCACTCTAAAAGAAAAAGTAAAGCAATGATTCTCGGATTTATACGTTTTCACACTCACACATACACACACACACACACACACACACACACACACACACACACACACACACACACACACACACACACGTGTCTCTTACAGACACTAATGAGAGTCAAAAATCTACTGGCTCTAACTTACAACTACTCTACCGTTTTTTGGCCATGTTTTTTTTTTTTTTTCTTTTGGAGTTGGGTCAAGGACGCTTCAGTTGTGGAACCTACCGAAATGGGATTCAAACCTGCAACCTTTTGGTCACAAGTGCACTGTTTACTGCCCTATAACATCACTAACAACATTAAATGTGCTATCATGGATTAGAAAACCATGAAACAACGAACAACCATGAAAGTGAGAGGAAAGCTTCACATGATCATCCCTTTACCTTGTAGCTTCAGAAGAAGGTTGTACAGATGCAATCTCACGCTTACAGAATGCCAGAGGAAAGCAACTGCTCGACGGTGCATGATCAAGAGGCAAATCTGCCAAAGGCAAAGCTTGGGGCGATTGCACATCCAGTGGTCTGTAAAACGAGACCAGCAACACCAATCAAATTCATCTCAATTACCCAGCATCACCGGCAGACGTATCTCGGCCCAAGCGCTATGTTAAACATGGCATTTGGGCTGAACGACGTGGGTAAATGAGTGATGTTCGCTATCCAGATGCAAGTTAATGGAGGGTAGGCAGACAAACAGCAGGTGTAATTCCTCCTCGGTCCTGCTGGGCTCTAAAAGTCAGTGCTTAGCACCCACTGCTCCATCATCTGGCTTCTGCAAGCCTCCCTGACAGAACATTTGTCATCATTTTCACATTTTGGGCAAGAATTCTGCCTTTTAATGGCGCCCTCTGAACGGCTCCAGATGTTTGTTTATTTGTTGTGCCTCACATGTAAAGTGGTTTATTCTTCATACGCGGGGCCGATGTCGGGGGTACAAATCAGTAGCGGCATAATGATGGCAAACTGTAGATGGGGGAAAAGCCGAGTCCTAAGGGGGTCTTCGGCGCGGTTTGCTTTTTGAAGGCCGCCTGCCTCTGGGGTTTAGTCATTTTAAACACCATTTAAACTTCAGTCAACTCAAGAGCAGTAGGCCTCAGAATGGAAGCCTTTAGCGGCTAAAAGGCTGACACAAGACAATAGTTTCATCCATAGTGACTTCTAGGCAAACTAGATCAATGATGGTCTTGCTCCGTATGGAAGCTTGCTCCTTTCTAAAGAGTATTTTTGGAATATAGTGTTCTAGAGACTTTGTTGAGTGACCAACTACTACAATTATTTTAGCAATGCAATTAGGGATTTTTGAAAAGGTGGAACATTTGCAATTCTAATTTCTCACCTTGCAAGAGTTTGAGGTATTGCAAGAAACAAACTTCGATGCTTTAGATTACAAGTTGTCTTTTGTGAAAGAACTTAGTAGAGGGTCAGTACATAGAATGCTGATTCTTGAGAACAACACTGGGCTTCGATCACGTGACCGGCTGGTTTAAAGCTGGTGAGAGCTGACAGCAGCGCCACTTCCTGCGGCCACACTTCCCCCAACCTCATCTCCAGACTCTTGTTTCTTCATGTCATGCCAAACCTGCCACACAGCCTCCTTTTCCCTCTTCAGTCTCTCTCCTCTGAGCCCCTACTGTCCACTTGCTCCTTTGTCCACTTCCTACCCACCTCCAACCTTAAAAAAGGCAGACAACGCTCTTATATCCCAAAGCCAAGACCAACCTCATTCTTCTATTCCAGGCAAAAGCTTTTTTCCCATTACTCCACAGAGCTTCTTCCTGCTGTAATTACCCATGGCATCTTGGCTCCTGGGGCCAGACACAGGTGACATCAATTGTAAAAATACTGAGAATAGGTAGAGTGGTCCTCTGTTGGAGACAGCCTGCTGTCACACACAACGCTAATCCCACCGGCCACTGCAACCTCCCAAGTAACACATAGCAAACGTGACAGGGAGAAAATTTGAACTACAGACATGTGACTGCATTTCAGTTCAGGAAAACAAACTAAGACTGCGGAACAATATTCCAGACATTTTTCAGAGAAATTGTGAATTACATTTGTCACTGTGTTACTTGTATGGAACCATACCAGTGCTGCAATCCGGCCAGTAATTGTCAGGGGCGGAGATATGATTTGGGGTGGGACCAACGCCCAAATAAAAACAATCAAACAAACAAACAAACAAACAGTCAAATCAATCAATCAATCTGATAAATTAAAGACAGACATTTTCTCTCTTACGCAAAGCAAAATACATTTCTTTCTTTTATGCATCAACGATGAGTGATATCTTCCTTATCAGTCACACCCCACATTAATTGATTGACCAGTATCCACATGATGCCTTCCAAAATCGAAAATCGTTATTTTCATTCGAATTTCTAATTCTCTACTTCTCTAACACTGATGATGCACAGTCTGTAAATTCATTCCATATGGACTGTTTCTCAGCAGACAATTAATGTGTTGGATGCTTAAATGTGTATAATGGTAACACAGGGCATGACATTCTCAGAAATGTCTAAGAGGTGAACTGCATCTTTTAGTGTCATGGCTATTCTATGAAAGCATTTTCATGGTGCAGCCAAAGGTGAGTTTTAGTTAAGAGTTACAATGCCAGTCCCGATGCATTAAGCAAATAGAATAGGCAATAAGTCAAGATAAATAAAAATGGCCCGATAAAGGAAGAGGTATAAAAGGAGGCGAAGGACGAAGATGAGGGCTTGTGTTATCTAACGCTGCAGTACAGTATCGTAAAAATAACAAATGGAGGGTGTCAGCTCGCCCCAAATCTAAGAGGGAGAAAAAATATTTCATATGTCAGCTGCGCTCACCTTTTAATGGACTATTCTCAAGCAGCATGATTTTGACAAAGCGCCAGGCTTTCCTCTACATCACTTGAGAGGTGCAGGTCAGCCTTTGTGAAATAGATCTGTCCTTGGTGGGGGGTTGAGAGACACACAGCTGACCTCGCATGAAACTACCAGCGCCGCGGCCACCGTGACATAAAAACAGCTCTTTGCATTGCACAGACAAGAGTGGGGAAAATGTTCCCCTCCCGCAATCCACACACCCCAACGATGCTTGTCCCGTGCAGAATGCGCAAAGTTCAAATTCCCGTCTAAATAAATCTCACCTTTGTGGTTCCGGGCATCTCTGGATCCTTGTGGAAGTGGAGTGTACGGTGCCACCGCAGAGTCGCTCTTCTGATCACCAGTGGAGTCCTAGAGGAAGAGTTTGGACAGGCATGAAATGACACATATGGCAGCATTTATAACGTCTTCCCTGGAGACTCTCACAGGAAAACACTTTTCTTGAGTAATCATCCTAAGTGATTACAATTGACATTTATTAAATTATTTTGTGTTTATCCATTGGTAATTTTACATTTTGTTTTTATTCTGAACTCTGAAAATATCTGAATTTTTGAAATATTATTTTTCATTATATCTTTTATTTTATTTATTTATTTATTTTTACAAAAATACACATTTTTGTATTTGTGAATACAAATCTCTCCGGCTGGTTCTGCAGTTCTGGTTCTGAGTGTCTTCTGGTCACCACGACTTAAGGTGGTTTAATGCTTGATGTGGTCCCTAGTGGTCAGATTGAAAAACGCACTCACTTTTTTCCTCTCGTCAATATAAAAACTGAAATTTTTCAAATAAGCAAACTGGTCATGTGCCTGCGTTCAGCAAATTGTTGCTTTACTCACAATGGGGGAGGACACTTTTCTCATATATTCATTTACAATGATTAGATGATGGATGGATGGATGATTGGACAGATGGACAGACAAAGAGATATATAAATTCATTTTTTAGATCTGCTTTTCGAGAATTTCTGCAGATACATAATCTTATCAGTGAGACATGGAGACATAAAAATAGAAATTAAAATTTGATTTGGTACAACATTTTAAAATTCAAATTCCAATTTAAAAAAGTGACTTACTACTAAAGTACTGTACGTTTATGCACACAAAAAACTGTTAATACGTAAGGACAATATGTGGCCGTTAATTGTATTACTTTTACCTACTGTGGCATTCTGAAGGGAAACTTTCATCTGATTCTAGCCTTGTCAATCTTGTCGATCTCAATCGCATTTGTCACAAGTGATCTGTAACTTCAGAATGGATCTTCAAGAACAGATGACACATAGAGGTTTGGAGAGAAGGAAAGAAGGAACACCGGGACCCACTGTCTAAATGCCAGAATTCCGAACACCACAGAGGAAATATTTGGAGTGTCTGCCTTATTTCATCAGGGCATAAGACGAGGGCAAGTTTCATTACTGTAGAGGGAGGGGAGGACGAGATGAAGAAGAGCCCTGGCTTTGATTACCTGTCCCCTGTCTATTTAAGTGAGAGGGTCATCAGGGAAAAGGGCCTCAACCAGCATTCATCCATGAAGAGCCCCAGAGGTCAGGCCTGGGTCAGTCTGCCACTCACTCAAGACACCCTCATGGTCCACACACGCTTTTATGTGTTGACAATCCAACAGGTGGCATGAAATGACTGCTCTCCAAAGGCCAGACCTGAGTTTAAGTAAACTCATCTTTCACTGGCCAACCTTAAAAACACAAATACATTCACATAAAGGCCACAGTGCAGCTGAACGGCCAGAGAGAATACAGATTGCCGGTGTGCTCCTGCTAGGTCATATTATTTTATCTTTATCCAAGGACCCGAAAACACAGTAAATCATGACGTACTGATATCTGATGCCTTTGCTGAGCATGGAACGGTTAAATGCATAGAGGCATAAACCACACAAAAAGAAAAGATAAGACAATAAACATAAGGATAAACATAAAATGTGCTTCTGGACACACACACACACACACACACACACACACACACACCATTCTTTGAATGCAGGAGAAGCCAAGCGCTGCTGTAATTTTACCACGGGCTGTGGAATCAGAGATGATGTTAAAGGGTTGTAAAAGCCTAAATCCATTTATCTGGCATCTGTTTCTGTTTGTAGCCAACAAACATGGACCATCCACTATATAAACCAGTCAGAAAACACGACAGAGATATGTGTTATATCTCCTGGTTAGGCAAGATCACTCATTTACTCTTTTATACAAAAAGAGAAAAGAATGCCTCAGTAACTTTTCATTTGAGTCATTCAATAAACACTTTTTGTGTTCTGTGTTCAACTTCTGATGGCATGAATAAATATACAGTATATATATATATATATATATATATATATATATATATATATATATATATAGTATATAAACTAGTAATCATTGTCATTGTAAAAGCACATTGCTCATCATTGTTTCAACCTTCTACATCCATTTGCTTTTAATTTCCTTCGGCGGCATTTTTAGTGTCAGCGTCAGACCGCCCTGACTAATTTCCTCGGGACCTGATGGATCAGAGGCCTTCCCCACCAAAACAGCCCTGTCCCGGCCACAAAGCCCCTCGTAATCCTGCTGCTTGTCCACAATTAATCTTCCCAGTTGCCACATTATTAACACCACCACCCACAGACAGGGGACGGCCACGGCCCACCGGACACACGGCACCCTCCCTCTGGCCCAGAGGACAGGCACGTCAATCACGCAGTGCGCAAAAGTCGCCTGCTGTCAACATCAGAGATCCCCCTCTCCCCTAACCATCCCGGCCCACCGGGCCAAGTCCTCTGATCAAACACCCCCACCCAGAAAGAAGATTAATCACAGCCCTCCCTCCACTTCCTTCCCTCCCATCCACTCCTCTCTTTCTCTTTATTCAATGAGCCGTCCTCCAGATGAGAAAGGAGGCCTGGTTTATAAAAGGAATCCCTGAAGAAAAAAAAAGTTAAAGGAAAACTCTGTTTAAATGCCAGCTGTTATCTGGCTCTTTCTCCGAGAAGGGGGCAGGCGGACAAGAGCCTTGCTTTGATCGGCATCCTTAAGATTTTACACAAACATAATCACAAGCCAAGGGGTCGCACCTCGGCCCTTTGAATTCATTCAGTCTGGAAGCTTAAAGCAAGACGAGGGAGTTGAGGGCTTTTCCTTTCACAGGGCGGTTCGTTTTTGGTCACTTTTAAGTGATGTGCATCACTGTCTGACCGACGAAGAACGACGTGTGTGTTTGGATCTGCCCGTGTGCCGACACAAAAGCTCAAGAGAAAGCAGGAGCAACGGACCATGATGGTTTCCTGTAAGGGAACGTGATAATCTTCCGGTTTATGGTCAAATCCTGTGAAGAATCCCATGCTCAATTTTGTTTGCGTTTTTTCTCTATAGAAAACACATAGAGAAGATCTTCTAAACATGATCTTCTTTGGACTTCATGGATGTCACAGTGGTACTCAAAGAAGACATCCATTTAACCTGCTGTCGAAATAAATAGTTATTTTTGATAATATCTATTTTTGTCTGTGTGAGGCACAAAGAAGACAAAGACCCAAAAAAAAAACCTAAAACTAAAAACTAAAAAAAACTAAACTAAAAATCTCTTTCAGGTTTTGAAGACCTAAAAAACAGGCTTTCAGTTCTTAAAGTTTTTTTCTTGCCTCTAACAGTTCTGGCCCTGACACATCCTGCACTGGTCAGATGGGGGCGCTGCTGTGTCAGATTTGCACAGGCGTGTCAACCCAGCACTGAGCTCTTGTTCTCCAGGCCTTGGGCATATGCTGCCTGCTCACATCATTATTGTCTTTTTATACACTGAGTAATCACCACACTTTATGATAATGCAGCAGAATTTACAAGCTGGAGAAAGAAAAAAAGTCTCTAATAATGGCATTAGCAGAGAAAGCCACAGCATCTCTCAACCCAACAGGGGCTCTGCACTCAAAGGAAAGACTGCTTGCTGAAAACGTCATGGTGAAATATGACTTGTCTCCTGGATTATACATCACGCCTGTGCTCGCTCGTGTCCCCGGCAAATAAACGAGAAACAAAAATCCAGCTATTTGTGATCATCAACTCCAAGCAAATCATCACCCTTGAGAATAAGAAAAAGGGCACAAGTGGCTAAGCTGCAGTAAACGCCAAAGTCAGAGATGCTCCTCGCTGAAGCCCATCCAACTCATTGGTGGTTAAAAAGAAGTCCATTGCCAGCACAAACCTTTGGATTAGGCTTTCCTGAGGCTCAATCAGAAACACCAAAGGGTGTGGGTTTGATGTGAACACAAAAAAATAAACAGTGTAGATAGCAAAGGAGTCAGTGATCATGCTGAATGAACCAAACGTCGAGAAACTAAATGTGTAACCAAAAGATGAGATCCATTCACGCTGCGGTTTCACCGCACAACTTGCATCACATTTCATCCTGATCAGGCCAACAATCTAATTACCAGAGAAAAGATGTCTAGAGACTGACACAGGAAGAAGCAAAGAGAGGCAAAGATCAGTGTAAACACCCGTGTGTTTTATCTCCTTATATATCTGGACAAGAAGACAAAGTGCTAAAACGAAATAAATGTGGCCTGACAGCCACTTCAAAGAGTTCAGCCAGGGGCTTTACTGCTACTTAAAGCGCAGGAATGTTGTTGCTAAGCATCAGCTCCGACCGACCCGGCCCGGTAGAAGGACCGGCTTTCCTTGCAAGAGCCAGAGAGAGAGTGGAAACTCGGCAGTAACGGGAGGCTTGGGATTCGAGGAGATTTTGTAGCTTAAAGCAATTGTTAGAAACAACAAGCGTTCGGTTTTGTTTTCTCTTGACACCATTTCAGCTTTTTGTGCTTGCAAAAGACATGTAGTAAAATGGTTTTTGATATGTTTTCTCTCTGGGTCAGGAACAAAATATATAAAATAAAAAGGAAGAGAGAAAAGAAGAAATAATAATGTTTTCTGTGAGTTTGAAACTTTCTTGCTGTAGCACTTGCTTTTGTCGTATATTTCTAAATTAGAACAACTGTTTTTTTTTGTGTGTGTGTTTGTTGCAGAATATGTCTTAAGAACTGTTATATTTGTATTTAAAAATGTAAAAATTAAATAGAAAAAGCATTTGTACATGTGGCAAGCAAATAAAGAGAAAAGCATACTTAAAATAAAGCAAAAATAAAAATAATAACAAGAAATATTAATACAAATTTAAATAAATGAACAAATGTACACATACATATTTACATGTATACATAACCTGAGAAAAGAAAATAATACCAAAACATACTAATAACTTACAAATAAATTCATTCACAACAGCAAATTGTATTTATAATACTACTAAACGTGTTAAAAAAAAATTTCAGTGTAGTATTAATAATTGTACCAAAAAAAAAATTCCTAAAACAACTATACTGATAATGATGAGATGAAGGATTGTCCATCAACCATTTAAATAACAAACACTGGCATTGCAACAAAGTAAAAAAGTCATGATTTTGACCTTGATAATGTTCTGGAGGACGGGTATAAAACGGCTGTGTGCACACAATTATAATAATTCTGTTTAGCTAAGTAATGGGCTGGTGAGGGGATGTAATGGTGCTGGTTGCCGAGGTTGTGTGCGCAGTGTGAGCTGCACCGAGCAAGTTTTTAATGATTTACCAGTTCTACATCAATGCGCTCGTGCTGCGTGAATGTATCATATGATCAGTGACCACAAGTGGAACAGATTCGCCTCAAGCAAACTGTATGTTCAAACGCTCTCTGGAGACGGGACTCCGTGTGCAAAGGTTCGGCCGCAGCAGCAAGTTAATCACCATCTCCACTCCAGCAGATGAAGAAACAAACCAGAAAACACACGACCTAAGAACATACAGGTTGGAATGATGGTAATTACGTAATATTGGTCACACACACATTTACATGCTCACATAAACCGCTAGCAGTTTTGGGCCCTATGAAAAAAAATAGCAGTTTGGCTCTGCTGTTCAAGTTTATAATAAAATAAGTGTCTGGGGGCTACCAAAGTTCATGGGCCTTTTGAATTGTACGTTTGACCCTTGTAACACACGCCTGTAAATGCATATATGTCAAATCCGTGTGTATACTATGTGTGAAATTGTGCACACTGCACTTTTCAGCTTTTTTTTATTTGTGTAAATAAAAATGTTTCTGCTTCTAAAATGTATGCCATTTTGTGTTGGTCTTTCACATAAAATTCCAATGTTTACAAACATTTGTAAGACACTTGTAACATTATGACACACTTTTCTTCCTTCCTAGTCAGATGTCTAAAAAAAGCACTGTTTGTTTTTTTTTTTTTTTTTTGCTCTGTTTAAAAGCATTTTTTTGATATATTTGTGAGACACACGCACACACACAATAATCCCATTTACATGTTTTATAGTTAATTAATTAAGTTTTTTTAAGTATTTGTGTGTGCTTGTGTGTGTTTAAAGACATACATACACAGACATGACATTAGTCTTTTTTATTTTATGGGAATAAAATGTGAAGTGTAAAAAAGGTGTGTGTTTTTAAAAACTCTATTTTTACTGTACAGTACAGTATATGCATTCCATTGGTTTTTACCACTTACTTGGTGAATCTTCTTTACACTCATGAAATGAAGGACGATACTGATTTCAAACACATCATCCATCAAGTCTTCCTCACAACTCTACTCACTTCCTGCTCTCTCCATCTTTCCACAGACTTGCTCTTTCAAAGGTATGGCACACGGTGGCTCTTATGTTGCGCTTGGGAGCCGTATCTAATGTCAGGAATGTTTTCAAGTGTGTGAGATGTTAAATTATTGAGCATTCTGTGAGTAGAACTGTCAAAGCGGGTTGTCTAGGATGTTTCCTTCGCAATTAGACGCTCAGAGACATTTCAAAAGTCTCCACAAAGCAGACCTGCAGAAAGTGACACGTGAACTTAAAGGAAATTAGCTTTTTACATGAGTGAAATGTGAAGGTTACTTAGCAATGCTTAAGCAGGTAGAACGGCTCTGTGAAGTGCGTCTTTGACTGGAGCTGATGTGAAGACAGCCATTTTCTTACTTTCAGCACGACCCAGTCAAGGAAGATCACAGAGGAAGTGGAACACATTGACTCCGAAAATGGGAGGGGAGAAAAAAGACGTGAAAAAATAAAAACAGATATGAAATAATGAGATCTTTTGATGATTCTGGGTGCCTGTATACACACACACACACACACACACACACACAGACAGATGAAAAAAAGAAAAAAAGTTAAGTTGAGCTATCATTATTTATCGTTATTTATTTTAGTATCATCATTAAACATTGTGGATATATATATACAGAGAGAGAGAGAGAGAGAGAGAGAGAGAGAGAGAGAGAGAGATGGCATATCACCTTTTCTAAGTGCTACTTACCACCAACTACACTATAAAAATTATGGGTGTTCTACAGAAAAAGCACAACAGTCCAGAGACAAAAGCAGGAGTAGAAGACAGAGATCAGGTCCCACAATTCCCAGCATCCTCCACTGCCGAGTGGAGAGAAGGACTCGTGAAGGTGAGCGGCTCTCTGACAGGCACCAAAATAAAGGAGACAAACCCCAGATAAAAATTAAATAAAAAGTAGCTGTCTTAAAGCGTAATTGCACGGCTTTGCTGAGCAGGCTTTCAGATATATAAAGTTGATTTACTACCGGCTCACAACAACAAATCAGTGGCTCTGAGAAACACTTGTGCTATGAAATTGTTTAATCTCATCAAGTTCTGCTTTCACAGCAAGCTATAAATCACAAACTCTTTGTTATCATAGACCTCCATGAGCGCCTCTCAGGCAGGCAATGGATTGTGGGTATATATAATCTTGACTGCGCAAACAGCGAGGTCGTCAGCGGCTGAAATACTTTGGTATTAGCTGCGATGCAGCTGCTGGAACACGGAGCGTGATGGATCTCTCATTTCCAAACTCTCTGCCTCTATTTCCAGCAAATTATGACTGCATAAATTTCTTGTCAACAGAAACGGCCAATTAATTAAGTTAAAAACGGACTCGTGATCGCATCTGCAAGCCAAACAGAAGAGCAGGGGGGTGATTTTCCACTGAGTGGATTTACCGGCAGGTCAGTTTAATGAATGATTTTAAACTTCACCATAAACTTAAAGACAGGCCAATATCTACACAGAAGCCCCGTGCAGGGCAGGTGATGACAGATATACATAAAGACTATTTATGCCCGGGTCTGGCGCTTGATGCCTTCAGTGGAAGTAAAGTTTATTAGGGCCGGGAGAATGCGGTCAAACTGGGATTCTTCATCATCAGCGGAACGGGAGATAGCGGAGGGACACCTTGACTTCTCTTAAGGATATACACACGTTTAACAAGCCACTGAGATGAATAAGTCATTGTGTCGCGCTGAGGTTTTTTGGTGCAGTCATTACTCAGACACAGAATCCTGCAACAAAGATTATCCCAGAGATTTATTCCTGTTTTGGGCTTCTTGAGGGATAAATCAAGCTTTGCAATTATGGTGGGAGAGGCCGAGTTGTGACCCCACGTCCAACTACTGACACCCGGAAATTTAAATCTCACCTTCACACTGATCAGGTCTAAGAAATGCTTGGAAAAATATATATGTAAAATCACACATGCAGACCTTCACACACACGCACGCACGCACACGCACACACACAAATGTGTGTGTGTGTGTGTGTGTGTGTGTGTATGTTATAACACATGTTCACACACTAGATATATACATTTTATCAATACGAACATTATTAATTATTATATATTTTTATATTGTTTATATCAATACAATTACTTTTTTATTATTGAAACAAACATTTTATTTATTTTTCATTCCATATAAAATATTTAG
>CM051500.1:14827317-14855923 GCA_028031935.1 Paedocypris micromegethes
ATATATATATATATATATATATATATATATATATATATATATATATATATATATATATACATACATATAAGTATATATCCACACGCACATTTTATTTATAGGTATACGCCTAATCGGAAACTGATGCTTTAAATACCTCAAGCCTTTCTTTTGTCCTGTTTCATTGCTTGTGTTGGTTGCTTTCTGAACCCATTGCTCTCTAATAGCACCCAGACCTCTCCATATCAAGTCCTGATTTTATTATTTATAATGCCTCAGCCTGTCCCTTGATTAAAGCAGCACATTTCGGCCTTACTGAGCTTGAATCTGTCTGTTAGTGAGATAAATGAGTCTGCGTCGTGCCAGTTCTGCACTCACTTTGCTCGTCTCTGTATATCTGTGGCCGCAACAAATCCTCATCCATTTGTTTGCACACACAAAACAGACTTAACAATTAATAAAACAAACAAAACAAGAGAGTAAGATGATCCACTCTACAATGCACATTGATGTGTTTGGAAGATTTGATCCAAAATGATTTTTTGAATTTTGTCATGAATTGATTTAGAAGGGAGGTGCTTTGATCATGTGTTAGGAGCTATGGTTAGGCGGAAGGGCATATAATTATGTGGGAGGAGCTATGATTAGGTTGGAGGAGCTATTTAAAATCAAAAGTATCGTGCTTATGCTGGAGTGGTTGTTATGGTGTGGGCGGAGCTATGGTTTATTTAGAGGTGATCTTATAAGATGATTGGGGAAGTGATTAAGTGGGAGGGGTCATCACCAATTACTTTTTCCTGCAATCTCCTTTTGAAAAATCTCCACCTGGAACTCTCATCTACTGTACCAATGGCAAGGCCATCGACACGATCACACTGAAGCAAATTTGTGGTGTCACTCTGGATGTTGAGTGTTCTATCAGAGAGATCGGTAATCCATGTAAAACCAGAATTATGTTGGTCAACATTACGGAAAAAAATCCTTTGGCTTATTGTCAACAATTACCTTCTACGTTTTGTTAGTCAAGTTTTTAATTTTTTAAATATAAATGTTTGGTCAAACTCTAATTTTTTGGTTGTCCTTTTGTTTAAATAATTCCCAGAGGTTGTAACAATCATTGCCATTTACTCAATTAAACTCCATGGGATCAAACCACAACTTTATGTGTGACAAACATTATACTTTACTAATCGAGCCATAGCATAACCTAAAACGAATTGATGACCAAAAATACCATGCATTTGCGTTTGAGTTATAATTTGAGACGAAGAAATACAAGGTGGAGGCCCAGATCTTTTGTGTGAGTGTTCTCTGTTTTTCTCTTGGCCGCGAACTCGTGTAAATCACCCGGCGCTGTCATGGAGCTGTAAGCCAGTACGCGTCACTGGGGAGAGCAGGAAGCGCTGGGTATAATTCTGTCCATCAGCTTAATTTATTACATCGGTAGCTTTGTAATCATGTGTGATAAGTTATGGGACCTGACACAATGGAATTCAGTCTGAAGGCAAAAATGTTTATCATGTTTAAAGGCCCGGTCAGACCATTTCTTACAGATTTACATGAGGTAAAGAATAAAGACCAGCACTTCATTTCACATACTGGACAAAGGCACAATGACTTTGTGGACACATAGTTGAAGCAACTGCAGAAGTTTGTGGTGTGACGTAAACGTGAACACTAAAAGTGTTAACAAAAAAACACTAAAATTGTATAGCTTTGCTGTAGCTCATTCCCTAGAGCATGAGGTTTGAAAAGAAATGATTAAAATGCAAAGAACGTGTTAATTAATTATGAGCTGTGCTATTTTACCAAAAATCAAACTATTTTTTTACATGTTCAGTCTTCACTCACATATATGCGCATTTTATATTTGTCTTGTCTTTTTAGTTCATGATTCGGATTTTTAGATTTAAGTGAAACATAAATAGACAATGATTTATTTTAGAATACTCATACTGTGGGGAAGACTCTGAAACAGGCTTGCAAAACGGCAACAAGCCAACATGAACATTTCAGGCCAGCAGTGGCGTAACGTAAACTGTTCTGTCATCAGATGTTCTGAAGATGAGAGCCATTCATCTCCTCGTGTAGCGCTCCACAAAAGCCCGGCGAGCCGAAAGAGACGCATCATTGCTCGTGAGAGATAATGACACCACACACCCCTTGATCGCTCGCACACTCATGCACATGATTGTTCTGGGAGACCTGGGCACGATAGATGACGTTTCTCTGGTTTACATCTGAATAACTTCTTTATCTGAGCACTTCAATTCGCGAGGTTGCTGGAAGGCAGCTCCTCCTGATGTTAATTGTGGGGTACTTAAGCACTAAAGATTAACATAAAACCCCTTGGAAACAAGCTAATAGTCATATGATAATTTGTCCGTGGCCTTTGTCTGTCTATCACCACTTTGCCTCCAGCTGTAATTTTATCAAGACGTTGTTAAGAATCATTTAAACAAGTTGACTTACAGATAATTAATAACAGGAATCATATTATTCAATTGAGCTCCTCTGGAACCATTAGGAACTGAGAGAGTAAAACATAATTAAACTATTCTATTTTATTAACCTATTCATTATGCTGAACAAACGGAGGCGTCTGGAGAATGGTCCTGGACTAATGAGAGGAGCAGAGTCTTGTAGTCAGATTGTGCGTGATTAGGCCTCTTCAGTGAGACGTGACCCGATCTGACAACCCAAATTACAGTGCAACATGCAAAACAGGACCACTTGATCTGTGTATCGTCCTAGTATAGACATTATAAACCAACAACTGAGATGACAAATTGTACTTGAATAAATCTTTTTATTATGATGGGTTATTGTTAAACAGTTGTCTCATAGCAAGGAGAATCTGTTTGGGAGCAGAGTTCAAGGTCTGGTCGACGCCTGTGTGTGGAAAGATGGCTTGTTCTACCTGCATTCGCCAAAAAATGAAAATGTAGTGAAAATGTATTGCGTTTATGTTTAGGTGAAACACTCTAAATACAGCATCTAGATGTCCAATGACAGCCATTTTAGTGTGAGTGTAAATGTCTCACCCAAAGATTGGTCAGCCAGTGAACTGGTTAGCCTTGATTCACTCACATGACTGGAAGAAGTGATTTAGAAACAAAACATTTTTTGTTCATATAAACCAAACAAAAAGCTTCAGGCTTAAAGATTTACAGCCTCTGCAAAGAATTCAGAATGTAAAAGCCGGTTTAATTTTTAAGCAACCAAAAAAAAATAAATGTCACTCCACCGCTTGTCTCCTTGCACTGGCTACCAGTTGCTCCCTAGATCAAGATCAAAGCTTTAACTTTGACCTTCAAGACTATTACTTATACTGCACTATCCTGCCTCAAATCCCTGGTCTCTCTCAGGTCAACTTTGATCAAAGAACGAATGACGCTTAGAAGTTCCTCTGCAATGAAGATTAAAATCTCTTACTAGGCCTTTCTCCCGTTTTAGTTGCTTTAATCGAGCTAATTTATTCCTACTAGAATCTCGACCACCTTCAAGACGTAGAAAAAGAAACTGAAGCCTGAGGCATTCACAAGCAACATACTAACTCTTTTATCAGCATGTTGTATCATCAGCAACGTCTTGATATAATTTTGAGTAAAAACATTTACTTTATGAATTGAATAAAACTGTCTAGCAAATGACTGGAAAGTAAAGTATCCCCAGAATGTAGAAATCGAAGATATGTTCTATAAACTCTAGTAAAAAATGATTGGTTTGGCTCATGTAACTTGTGTGGTCTTCAGAAATGGAAGACGTTTCTACCTGAAATAAAAGCCTGCCATTCAGATTTAGCAGAGATGTTAAGAAAACTTATGGATTGACTGTCTTCTGAAAACCCAGAAATGGAAGAAGCTTTAGCCTTAGACTCCTTTGGTTCACAATTAAAAGCACTTTAGGAATAAGGTGGGTGGTTTTAACCCAGAAATGGAACAAGCAGATTCGATGATAGATTGCTGGTAAACGAAACAAAGGGTACTAAAAACTATGCATATTTGAGTTTGAAAGTTGCATTCCTCAGAGCAAAGGCTGTTTAAAATGTGAGGATGTTCTGCCCAAAAGACAAGCATTGGCACTTCCATCAAAGTGGACAAACTCAGCGATGACTTCATCCGCGGAGCTGTCAGTGCAGCACTGTGTCTCATTTGTGCAAAAGCCCTAGGCTGAGCTCCAGACTGGCAGAGATGGACTGTGAGATTGAATTGAAATTGAAAAATCCTTTATTAGTCCCACAGCGGGGAAATTTCACGTCACAACAGCAACAACAAATAAATAAACAAATAAACAAACATCAAACATAAATAAACAAACATCACCATAACGCACTGCACACATCATAATAAACAATCAAACAAACACAGACCATAAATGAACCTGCCGGCGAAAAAAACTATGTACAAACGACAAAAAATAACTTAATTTAACGAAATAATAAACAATTTAACGAAAAATCCTTAAATAAAACATAGGAAAGTATTAAAAACAAACTTCGAACGTAAGAGCTGTCGTGACAGGCTGCCAGCTCGACCGGCGCCATGGTAACCCCTGAGATGGAGGCAGAGGAGCCAGTGCCCAAGTGCCGTCCCACTCAATCACTACAACAAAGGTCAAAGTCGCAGCAAAGGTCAGACAGGAATGGACCATCACGTCTCATCATTCTGAGTAGGTGTGTCCACGACAGAAGCTCTTTGTCAAGTGCACTTACAAGCATCACGCTCATGCGTTATTCACCATGCATGCATTTGCAAACACTCAAAAGACCATCTATCTGGGATACCTGAAGCATGGCAAAATGATTGGTTTGCTGATGTTGAATCAAGAAAATAAATCAATTTTGGCTGGATTTATTTTGTCCTTTTCAACTCGAGACAGACTGTGAGCATTATAGCAGAGTGACAGTGACCGTGACATCTGTATAGAAATGCCTCAGTTAGCATTCACTGGACTGCGATTGTGCCACAGCAAAAAACATTCCAAACATCCTCTATTAATCTTCTAAATGTACGGCTACAGTCAGTGACATGCAGAAATGTCCCATTATTCGCTCATCCTTTTTAAATGACAAATGTGTAAAAATGACAGCCATTTGCGATTTACAGGACACAAAAGAAAAAGATTGGAAAAGGCCAAATTTGTATATAAAGTTTTAAAATGGAAGTGGCAATGGCGTTTGCTTTGATGGCAAGTGTGCGAAGTGAGTGTGCTTGAGAGAAATTTTCAAAAAAATTGTAGCCTAAACACAACACACACAAACACACACATTTTTGTAACTAATGTTGCTTTTGTAACATGGCTTTTTTCAATACAAGGTTGCAAACAGAAGACACTTTATCACATAGTGACTTGTCCATTTGGAATCAAACAGCAGCTCTAATGAAGGAACTAAGCTGGAAAACCAATGAACTAACAGCTTCTAGAGTTCCAAGTTTGAACAGCCACAGCCGTCTGCGGTGCTGCTGCAGTGGTTGAGTGACGTTCGACCGCTGAACTCGAGTCGCACTGATACGAGTGTTAAAGCCGGTTACAACTCCAGCACACAGATTGAAAACCCAATTCCGACAGAAGTGGAGGTGCTGCTCAGCACTGAGGACTAATGAATTGGTTGCAGGCGTGACAGTGGAGGTGGATTACCTAGTGTTTTTATCCTTGTAGAGTCTAGACTGTGACTGAATTTAGATAATGAATTATAACATTACAAGCTGACTTTACGATGTGCCATCACTTTTGAAAATGAACTGAGTGGTGAAAGGCAATGCACTTCAGGAGGTTCAGGAGCTGGGAATTATCAGCATGCTTCAAGCATTTTGCTGCTCTGCATTTGACCATTCAACCAGTGAAGTGAACACACACCAGGAGTAGTGGGCAGACTTAACCCGTGGTTTTTCTTTCAGTATTTGTGGGAGGAACGGGACCTCGGACCCAAATGCAAGAAGATGCTTTAATAAAATGCTGAGCCCCGCTCATGAATCCGACATGGAAAAACTTACACAACATAAAGTGTGATGAACTCGCGCCAAACACAGAAAACCGTTACCACAGAAATTTAAATAATGAGGCATTAAAGAAACAAATTAGAGAACAGGTGACAGAACATAAAAAACCCAAGACAGCTGAAACAGATCATGACAATTCACTACAGCAAAATCATTAAAAAGCATTTCAACACAAAAGTCCCGAAAGAGTCAAGCATAAAAGTACCTCTGCTGGTGTAAACCATTGTGACAGCCTCGAGAGAATATATACACGTACATACACTAGTAGCACTTTTTTGTTACAATTTGAGATGCTGTAGCTCAGACCCAAGTGCAGGGTCACGACTTTTATTTAGAAACAAACAGAATATAAACAGCCACTAGGCACCAAAAGTAGGCACATTATCATTAACGTTATCACTGATCTCATTGGTCAGGAATAAGACTAGGAAAACACAAAGAACACAACACCGATCCAAACATTAGGCATTGTAACAGACAGGAAAATACAGGCAACAAACAACAACAGAACAAGCTAGCACCAAACAAAGGAAAACACAGACTTAAATACAAGAACAAATAGAAAACAACGAGACACAGGTGACTAGTAATTAAATAAGGAACTCAATTTAAACCATGACACCTGGGAAGAATAATTAAATGATGGATTCAAATGAACACATGGCAGAACATAAATAAGGAAGTGATCTGAGGGCATGCAATCCCAATTACTTCAATATAAAAGTCCCAGGAATCCAAGGATTTCAAACCCGGGACCCAGTTTTTCACTGGACTGCATTCATCAATCTAGCTCAGGGGTCGGGAACCTATGACTCGCGAGTCATATATGGCTCTTAGATAAAGTTTTAAAATACATAATAACGTACAAATTTTAAAACGTTCTCCGGTATTTCAATCCATCCATTCCCTGGTTGTGGGCGCACTAGCCAATCACAGCTGTCCTCCGGACAACGCCAATTCTATTGAATAATGCGCAACGTTGTCGTGACGTCAGGACAATAACTTGCCTGCCCTTCTTTCTAATAATCAGTAGTTCGCTACTAAGCGGAAGGCTATTCACGAATTGAGTAATTTGCCTATGTGGAGAGAGGGAGAGAGGGAGAGAGAGAGAGAGAGAGAGATAAAAAAGCTTCTGTATGGAATCAGATTTTAAAAATATCAAATGTAGATTAATAAAAACGAACAGAATTCTAAGAATTTTTGTTTCGTTTTAAATTTTACGCTTGCATTATCAACTACACCTCTGGATGTGCACAGTGTTTCTGGTCTTGACCGCATGTTTGTTTTATCAGAATTAAAAGTTGAAAACGAGCCACACAAGTATGAAGACACTTTACATTTAATAACAGTGTTATCAAAACACGTTGAAAGACTTGTTGTTCTGCGTTTCATATTGGTTTTACAAATATGCAAAGATTTACTTGTATTTAGTTATAAACAGGTATGGCTCTTTTGGACTTCATTTTTACCAATATGCCGTGGTTATGGCTTTCTCAGTCAAAAAGGTTCCCGACCCCTGATCTAGCTAGTAATTTCAATGTCTCGAAAAAATATAGATATTGCACTAGAAGTACATGGTATCACATAACATACATTCTGTTTTGTGATAAACGTAAAAGCTTCTAAATTGCAAAATGAAAGACAAACTCTAGATTTATAATAAAAGCAGATAATCCTCTCAATGTTCCATCAGGTAGAATTACAGTTACTGGGGTTGTATTGTCTTTGACAATGTCAGATGTCAAAGCACTAGCCATCAGGAAAGAACATCTAAGATTACGGCCTCTCTTTTCCACTTCTTTTTGTTGTGCTGCTGCTGGTGCTGGTCGTGGCCTGAAGCCTGTGGAGAGTGTGTGATTCCCTGTGCAGGGATCAGGGCTGCTCACAGGGCCCGTGGCTCTCTTCAAACACAGGCCAGCAGGCCAAAGCAGCTCCCCGCCAGCACTTTCTCCACCACTCACCTCCTTCTCTCCAGGGACACACCAGTGATCTATGTTTCCAGGAAATGGGAGAGAAATTCGGTGTGTTGTGTGTTTCAGATAGATCAGTGTTCGTCTCAAATCCAGCCTGTGGCGGAAAACACACATTCTCTCACAGAAATGAGACAGTTTGTGTGTTTCTGTGCCATATCTACTGATATCACTCACCACAGAAGTGAAAGTTGTAAACAGGGAGTTTTAGTTGAGCAAATGCAAAAAAAACAACAAAAAAAAAATCAGTTCTTGCTTTTATAAGTATCGTGAGGTACATTACGCGTTCCAGGGTCTCAGTCTGGTCTCAAACCAGCTCTGGTCGGGTTCACTTGAGGTGATTGCAAACCAATCTCAATCTGAAACCAAATAGAAATCCTGCTTTTCGACCTACAGGCTCCTGAAGTTGGAGTTGCTTTGTAGAAATGCCTTTCATTATAGAGTCTTGGATGCTGAGTGGTGTCTAGATCAATAAAAATCTCACCTCTTGAGGAAATGTATGAAGACTGTTAATAAAAAAAGCACAGTTTTGACTGTTGTTCTGTCACGCCAAAACAACATTTTTAACAACCAGATACTCTGTTGATGCTCAAATTTGTACAACCATTGTTTGCCGTTTCATTTGCTTAAAAACCAAACAAGAAGGCAAATCAAAACCAAATCTGAAAAACCAAAATTGGACTAAAACAAACTATGAATAATCATGACGTCAGTGTCAAACAAAACAATTCAAGGCTGTTTGAAAAAAGAATCATGCCCATAAACTTGCACAACAAGAGAAGACAATCAACCACCACCCGCCGTTTTCCCGCTCTTTTCCAACACCCAAGTCTATTCACCACAATTTAGAATGTGGAAGAAATGACCACTGACCCTAGAAAGACTCAGAACCCTGGTCAGATTTAGGCCGCAGAAATCTTTCCAGCACCATGAAGATCAGGCAGCCTATGTAGCTCTGGGAGGTCTGGCCTGCAAATCCGTCTTTTGGGATCTCCTCACCCAGATGAAAGGGCAACGCCACAAAGGATTAGACGACACAATTACATTCTCCGTTGTGCTGACAAAGAGTGGGAAATCGGCTTTCCAAGAGGCCACATCATTTCCAATTAAGCACTTTTTCTGACATTTGGTAACGGTCATGCTGATGCTCTTCGCCTCGGTCATGTCTAACCTGTGTCTCACCTCACATTACACGCACATCGGCACTCTGCATTTCAGTCTGGCTTCCTTTATAAGGTGCCATATTGATTTTGTTGACACCTGAAAATTCTTTTGACAACTAACGTTATAATGATAAAAAATGTCAGTTTCTTCAAGTAACCAGACAGCAAAAGACAGTGAATAAGAGCATAGTGTTTTCAATGCTGGAAACCTTTTGAAGAGAGCAAGAGAAAACACCATTTGCAAAAAACGTATTGAGGCAACTGTAACTTTACCAAGTGCCCATAGTTACAAAAAGATTAATTAATGGCCTTCAGAAGAAGAACCTTCAAGGTGACGGCAAAGCATTACAATCATTTGTCACCTACATCAGGTTAATTGCAGATTTTATAACAAACTTTAATATGGAAGTGTGAAAACATCCCTCGTAACATCTCCTGTGGTCCACGAGTATCAGATAAACTCTGGACTTCTTCGAGCGGTCAGATCTTTCCAGTGAAATCGGTCAGCGCAGGACTTGTCAATCTCCCGCATCAGAGCAAAAGCTGCCAAAGTCTTAAAAATGACAACCAAGAATCCTTAACAGGAAATTAATTTATTTGAAAGTTTCCCTTATTTATTTTTGTAAATCAATCACAACAACATGAATTAAACTCTAATTTTCAATGTATCTATGAAATGACTCAATTCTCTAAATAATAAGAAAACAAAGTTGAGAAATAATTCTCAAGATCATAAGAAAATGCATTTGAATTGTTGAGAAAATAAAATATTTTTGACAAACCCATGTCGAAACAGCACTTACATCATATGATTATAATAAATTAGCAGTCCTTATAACTAGTCCTTATTTATAAAAGTAAAGCACAGTTTTTGTCAAAAATAATTTCAGTAAACTTCTATAAAAACTTCCGTAAAATTCAGAAATACAATATACATTGATAATGTGGTAAGTAACTGTTCTAGTGGTAAATGTCTGGTTTTTGGTGCAATACATAATGTATCTACGTACATAAGTATGTAGAGGCCTATTTCCAGCAACTGTTACCCCAGTGTTATAACGGTACAATGTGTTTGCTAATTGTGTCACAAAAATAATGGATGACTGTAAAACCCTTGTTTGATCATGTTAGCAATGCTGGAAACAGTTAGCTGGTTAAAAAAGCTATATAACTGACATTCCTTTGAGCAGGTTGAGAATCTGGAGCAACACATTTGTGGGGTCACTCAAACGAGATAGAGAACTTTCAAGTGAAACTCGACAGTCTATCCTTGTTCTTAGAAAATAAAGTGTGACTTTTCATGGAGCACACAAAATTGTCTAGGTGACCACAAACGTTTGTAGTGAAATATAATATTCACCCAAAATATTCATATTAAACTTTTGTCACGTCAAGGTCAACATGCCAACAAAACAACGTCAATAACTTTTAGTGTCTGAAGTTGTTGTCTTTCATCACTCACAAGTAAAAGACGGTAGATCACAACCGAGATCACAAATATTGGTATTTAAGCATGACAAAATATATGAGAATAACAAAATATTTACTGTATATACTATACTGAGAAAATAAAA
The DNA here is from genome assembly GCA_028031935.1 of Paedocypris micromegethes. Taxonomy (NCBI): domain Eukaryota; kingdom Metazoa; phylum Chordata; class Actinopteri; order Cypriniformes; genus Paedocypris; species Paedocypris micromegethes. The sequence continues at coordinate 14,838,006 of CM051500.1, forward strand.
ATGTACATTTATTTTATTAAAAACCAATGAGAAACTATAGCGTAACAGAGAAGTTTCCTCTAAACCCAACAGACATTCATGGGTTAAAATTCATGAATTCCCAGGGACTCTGTTGGGTCTCTTTCAAAGATTGTTTATTGTGTATTCACAATTGTGCATTAATAAAATTCCTTAAACGATCAACAGAAGCCATATGCTGTATGTGCCACAGATGAATCCAGCTAAATCTATCTCTTCCAACCGAGCGGTGTTTAATGGAGTCTGCTCTTCTTGTCTCTGGCTGGTTCAGATGAGATGCATTCATCAGCCGACTGTCACTCTACGCCTTCATTATCTTGTCCTGTGTTCCAGATCGACCGGTGGAATTCTCAGGGATGAGCAGAGGCCTCCAACTCCAATCAGAGCCCACAAGAGGCTTTTGATCCACTGCTTCCCTCTCCACCCGCACACTTCACCACCTTTATTTTCTGCCATAATTGCATGCGAAAGATCCCTCTTTGATAATGCCTTTAAGCCAAATCAGTATCTGAGAAGGGTGTCGAAAAGTATCATGTGCACCGTCTGCTTTGAGGAAAAGGACACCGGGCCTGTGTTTCTCACAGACATGACGTATCTATCATCCCTGTGCAGGATATGAGCTGCTCTGTCAACTTAACACTGAGCAGAAACAGACGGCGAAAGGGAGGGAAGAGCTAAACAGATCGTGCAGACATGTTTCTGACCTAAGCGCACAGCAATTTCTTCAGCTAAACATCTACTATAATGTCTCCATCTCAGGCATGTATGTCACCACGGCTGTATGCTCCACTTAAAAAGGAATGAAGAACATTAATACAAAATAAAATATAAAAGATATTAGCTATAAAACTAACAGTAATTAGTTCCTGGGAAAAACAATTTGTGGGGTCAAAAACTTAACTTGACCAAATGGCCAAGACCAAAACTCAAATTACTTAATGTACTACTACTATTGTACATATACGTACATCGCTTTGGCTGGCAAATTTGTAACGGGCCCTGTGCCATTTTGTAAAAATACTGGCTAAGTCCTGAAATAAAAAAAGATCAGACATTGGCAGCAACAATATTGACCATTTCAAATTTTCAATAAAATGCACGTATCATCGTCTTCCAAATCAGTTCACAACCAATTAGGTTCAAGCACAACTCTATTTTTTCCTTAAATTGATCATGCAAAAAAATTGTCTAAATGTGTCAGACGTGGCCCGGAAATCAAAAAGGTGGCTACGCTGCAAGTCTGTCAGCGCGTCTGACTACATACGAAAGGCAAACGCAGAATAAATATTCCCTCAGTGCTATGTTGTCGCCCACATCCGGCTCTCATTCCGGAATGTGCCAGAATGGCTGCGAGATAAATGAACGGCGGAGAAGTAAAGAGAAACAGATCCCCTATCTGGCATGGCAGTATTTACTGACATTAAGAATGATAATATCCATCAACAGGCTGTCAAAGCCCCAAGTGGGCTGTGGGAAGAACAAAAGCTTCCTCTGTCATCTTTTTCAGATGCTGACAAGGAGATGTTGATGTACCTGCCATTCAGGTGCAAATAATGTCATCACCCACATTGGGATCGGGTCCTTCAACTGCACCGCGGCGATGAGTAACCGCCCTGCCGAAACACGCCGTCCGATTGAATACGCACAGAAGCAAAACATCTGATCAACAACTGTAGATCCTACAGCATGGAAACCTCAGCAGTTAGCGGTTGCTAACAGGCACCAAACGGAACACGTGGCACCGAGGAGGCTAGTGTATAATTACTGTTGGCCATCTTTCAAGCTGCCCTGCTCTCCAGAGAAAGATGTGTGACAATATATGACAAGAAAGCAAACACGCTTCCCCAGCAGAATAATAGAAGGCATCGGCGCTGATCCAGACACACCTGTCTGGCTCGGAAAACAATGCCACGCTGCCTATTTATTAGGTGCCAGAAAAGTTTATGTTTGTTCTGTGACAGTGACAGCAACTTGATCCCTTTCATTATTTGGGAATCTGGAGCTTGAGAGAGAGAAGGAGAGGGAAAAAAAAGTCTGACTCTGTTTTTTTTCCAATATTATTTATTATTTATTTTTTACCAGCTTGCAGAGAGATCCCTTTCTTCCTGATAGCTGTCTGCCATGGTGTCAAAAGACAAATAACAAAGACTGTCATCCGGCGGGGGACAGATCCCACTCATGTTTCCCAGCAATCTTCCACTCACCGGTCCGTTTCTCCCAGCCATCATGGACACACAATATCCCTGCTTACCTGTGACACCCCTGTGAGGGCATTTGATAAGTCTTTGTCATTTGATTGACAGACCGTGCGCCGTGTAAATAACGTTGTAAGTTTATTATGACACTATTGACAGCCGACGAGAGGATGACACCGTTCTCGCTCGGAATCTGCGTCGTCTTCACAATGGAGCCAAATTGCGACTGTCAGACGAACCCGACGCTAATTGCGGCGATGGATCTATTTTCAGACGCGGTCCATTTACATTTCTAAACTATCTCGCTCTTGCTTTCACATGTCAAACAACAAACAAGCCCAACAATCCTTGCCATCGTCAAGCTCAAATGAAACATAACGCCATCTATCATCCACCTCCGAGCTCAGCGGCATCTGTTTGCTCGGCAGATCGCAAAGCCGGAAAACAGAAAGCTGTTTGCAGTGATGATCCGGGAGGGAAAATGGGTCAGGCTGCTGGCTGCCGTCTTGTGGCCTTCCCTTCCGTCTACCTGCCAGTCTGCTCAGCTGACAGAACAGCGCCGACTGTCATTTTAACAGTTAATAATTAGGCTTCCTCTCAGCACCAAACAGGGTGCCACGATGACAAAAGCCAATGGCACGCCAGCTCCGGCTTTATAAATAGTCTGAAGGGATGATTAATGAGAGTGGCTGGCGAGCTAAAGCAGCAATCTGAGCCCAGACAATGGCCGCCCGCACAGCTGCCGAGAAACAAGACAAGCTCTGTCCGGGGATATAATTGAGGAGAGAGGCAAAACATTGCGTGTAAATAAATAAATAAATGTTAAGCGACAGCTTATGAAGACTTTATTTAACCCCTCACTGCTCTGTGAGCTCCTCATTAACATTTCGACACGCTCGACTGAGAGCGGAGGTCACTTGCACTGATGCAGTGCAGAAGGAAAACATTCTTCTGCCGTGAGGTGTGTGTGTGTGTGTGTGTGTGTGTGTGTGTGTTAGAGGGATAGAGAGAACAGACAATAAAACAGAATGAGAGATGGTAGACACGTTTGTTTTAAAAAATATTGATGGGAAATAAAAATTTAGCTACATTAAAATTAAAATGACAAAAATACAAAGAACAACAAAAGAAAAATGACCAAAAAAATTAACCAAAGTAATAATTAATGGTAAACCATAGACAGACAACAAAAGGAATCTAGGTAAAAGATAGAGGGGGAAAACAAAAAGAGCACAGATGAATGCATGAAAACAGACTGAGAGATGTGAATGAATGAAAAAACAAAAGAATGAAAGAACAAACCAAGTAAGGAAGAACAAAGAAGGGAAGAAAGGAAGACAGACAGAAGTCCCAGGCAGTTCAGGCTCCTCCGAGGGCTCTGCCAAACATTGACTTGCTTTTGAGTGATTTTGTGGGTAAACAAAGAGAGACTGAGGCTGTGGTAAATGCCCCAGCAGGGGGTCTCTCGGGGGCTCTTAGCACCACACTCACATCATGAGAAGAGCCCAGGAACTAGCTGGCCACAGAGTTTTTTAACCAAACAACATGGTCAACATCAGACAAAATACAAAATATCCTGAATATAAAAATCATCACACATTTGTAAAAACCAGTAAAGGAACATATTACAAAATAAATGTTAGAAAAACATCCAAGTGTATCCAACTTGTGGATGTTTTTCACTTGTATCCAAGAGATAATTAAAGATCTCCAGACATTGTTAGCGACTCCAACAATGCGGAAAAGGTACATTCTAGGAAATTGAAGCCCAGAATATTTGGCGTGCAGCTGACAGCTCTTGAGCACCGGGACGGTTCGGATCGCCACCAGCACGTGTTCGGCACTCAACTACGTGATTCACGCCACCTCGTCCGCTTTGCCGCTTGCCTGTTTCTCTCTAAACAGCACATGACAAATCAATTACAGCACCTCCAACCAACAAAACATCTGTTTGCCGAGCCCTTTCTGTCTGCCTTCACAAACTCCACACGGCCTGACTAACAATTATCCCAAATATTTTCACGTGTTGGCTCCCTTCGCGCTTCCATTTGATCTGCTTTCTACTTAGCCTCCACTTTTCTCTCCCGCCTGCTCGCTTCTCTTCTCTCTCGGCTTTTTTTCCCCCTCGGTCCTTCTTACTCAGACATCCGTGGTTCTCCTTTTAATGTCACTGACAGGGGGTAATTTGCACCCATATATGTTTTCTCTCCAATTACGCGGTGGCAGCAGCGAGCTGCCAAACATCTCCGTGCTGTGCTGATGGTCACCTCTTTGAGGAGTCCTTCCTGCCTCTCTGCACTATATTTTTCCTCTTTTTAGATTCTCCGAGAAAGGACTCTGTCATTTGCCTGTCCTTGGTCCAAAGTGTTATTTAACACCTGACAACAGAAGCAGCCGCTGCCTCTGCGACAGCCACGTTCTGAAATAATTTCCTGTGGGGGCTTCGCTCAAATTGCCCCCATGGTCTTGTATACAAGTCTTTGCATCAAGATGAGTTTTTTCATTAATGCCTGAATGTTACTCAATCAATTAAGCTGTGCATCTCGCATTTAGGTTTGCATTTACTTATTCACCAGTTTTTTACTCAAAGCGACTATTAGAATCCATAGAATTAGAAGCAGATCATCTCATTCGACTACACAGTGAAGACTGTATCAAAGAAGTAGCTTTTTTGCATTATATTTGTATTTCTACGTAGTACCATATTTACACAAATATAAGCACCTGTTTTTCCAATTTTTGAAGCCCATTTTTCAAGTCAGTATGAATGCATTTATTGGCTCAAAAACATAAAGACACATTAGCCACGTCGCAACACTGAGCAGTGTCTAAACAACACTGGTATAAATAAAAATAAATTTAATTATATAAAATAACATGAGGCACATATACCCTATTGGAGATTAACACTACTTAATTTGGAAATAAAATGTAACGTTACTGTTATCTTTATTATTCAAGTAAAAGAAAAAAGGAAACAATTTTAAAAAGTAAATTGTCCAAATTTACAGTATACAATACTCTAATAAGAGATTCTATTTTGTTGGAAAATACTAAATATTTGGCTTTTAAACATTACTTCTTAGGTCTTGCCTTACCAACATAGTAAGCCTCCATTTTACAACTGATTGAATTTTGTGGTTAGATTATATATATCAGGGGTGCCTATTACGTCGATCGCGATCGACTGGTCAAGGCATTGTGGGTAGATCGCATGACATTGGGGAAAAAAAGTCGAGGAAAAAACCCCACACGCAATCTTAATTCAGCATTAACACGATTTTGCCAAACTCTAATTTCCGGCGAGCGTCTCTCTGTCAGCTGTGCGCTCGCGCTCGCATCGGGGCGGAGTTCCGTGCGCAGCAGCGGTCACGTGCGCATATTACCTACGAGTCGGGTGCTAGTTGAGTTTAAAAAAACATACAATAAACAGAGAGAATGAGTCAGGAAACACACTAGTCAAGTAAGTCTGCTATCAACTCGGACATTTTCGTACCTGAAAAAGGATTTTATTCTGAAGTCTGTGTTTACTGCGTTTTAAAACCAGAAGATGACACCATATATAAAGTTATGTGATGGCAATATACAGCAAACATCTACAGTTGAGGATAAAATAAGTTCATACCTTTATTAAAGTAATAAAGTATTAAAAGTTTATATATTTATATATGTCTATATATGTCTATATATATATATATATATATATATATATATATATATATATATATATATATAGCCGGTAAATCTCTTTGACTAGGTCATTTGAAAAGTAGATCGCGAACCGAAAAAGTGTGGCCACCCCTGATATATATAAACCCTCTAATAGACCGCCACCTCCAAAAGATCACCACTCTTTTCTATGCATATACTCACGTCTGTTATTCTTTGGAGCTTGTGTCCCGAAATGATTTAAGTATTAAGTATTATTCACGGAAAGTTGAATAATAATAATAATAATAATAATAATAATAATAATAATAATAATAATCTAATCATCTAACACCATATCCTACAATCTGAACATAAACACAACGCCCCTTGACCACTGACATGTACGTATTGTTTTCACTCCATCTTCTCTTAAGTGTTAAAGTGTCTCCTACTAGAGATAATAATTGAAACAATTTTTAAAAGACACCATGGGAGAGCAAAATTACTTTTCGTCAATGAAATTAAACTAATGAATATACATATCACATGCATGCAGCATGTCTTTCTTTGAGAGAAAAATGGAAAGGGAAGGATAAAAAATCTCAATCATCCAAGCAGAAGGTGGCAGGAACTGCTTGTTGATTCGTCTGTCACCTAGACGTGTGTGAATATTCCCAAACGTGTTCACCATGTTAAAGTTATTAACAGCTTCGTTACCAAAGACAAGTAGCAATCTTTGAGCATTCTCCCCAACAAAGGAAACTTAAACTAGACAGTTACTCTGAGAGTGTTAATTAACAACTAAATCCAGTGTCTATCCAGGACTCAACTCTGGCTTTGCATCAGTCAATCAAAAACGTATTCGCTCGCTGCATTCGCTAACATACATATCCGTATTCGTCACACACAAGAAAATGCAAATTGCCGTTCAATAATTAACACGTACAGAATACCTTTTCACTTCAATTTCTTCTACTTTACAACTGGAATTTGTGTCAGAAGCTGTCTTCAGTATTATTCATGAAAATGAGCCGAAAGAGATAGTTTTGAACTTTCTGGAAACATCAAACATATGTAGTAAACAGGCCTCAAAACATCTGATGGCAAAAGACGTTTTTGCAGAATGACGCAGATGGCTTTAAAGTTTAATGCGCAACACAATACGTTATCTCCATAAAACTTGATAATTAGTCTAATTTACTTGATTCTACAGTGTTGCTCAGAGCAATTGCACTGATCAAAGGCAGAGTAAAGTGATGTCAAGGGACCCATGCCTCCAATATCCCCCCAAAAAAAAAACACAAAACAAAACTACTGAATCAATAGAGCCAAACAGACAGCATTGCTAAGTATAGCTTTAAGCGAACCTTTGCGCCTAATACAAAAACTTCAATTGAACTCATTGATATCAGCATGAAAAATGCATGGATTCAGGAAAGTTCTTTTATCTGTGACAAAAGATCAATGGCGGGAAAGGGTTATGAAATCAAAGCTGTTTTGCTAGTCATTCTAGCAACGAGAAATCTTTTAAAGCAACAACACTGAAGCAGAAGAGATGCGAAGAGGCACTATCGCAGGTGAAATATGAAAAACTTTTCCATGTTGTCATATTGTATAAGCGAATAAACAAGACAGGAGAAGTCATTTGGGTTTGAAGCACATCTGACGTGACATTCAAACTTAACAATTCAAATAAATGGATTCAAATCTGTCCCCGTCAGCAGAAATCATTTTAAAGACTCAAATCAAACTCAAATGGCTCAAATGGGTTTTGTTTCATTTGAAAAGACGCCAGTGTTTTTCATAAATTTTGCAGAAGAACTTTTAAACTGTGTTTTAAAAGAACTTGAGAGGGGGAAAAAAAGCTGTAAGAGTAAAACTTGTCTGTCATCAGAATTAAAACTACAGCGTACGGATGAGTGATCTGACTACAAGACTGGAGGCAAACGTGTTGAAAAGAAAATGCAACACGTCATCAAGCACGCAATTTGCACTTCTGCTTTTAAGTTCATTTAGATTACGTGACCTAGCTATGCAACCATTTAGAGATTCTTTCAGAAAAGATGATCATAAATTGCATAATGCAACGTGCGTGGGTATTTATCATTTTGCTTTTTACAAGCCCTTTCTTGTTTGGCTGTTGAAATATTCCAATCATTATCGTTTTTGGATCATTTTACATAAAGCATTTATGTCACTGCCAGAGTCAAATGGAACTGTATCAAAAAACAATGTTACTCTTGATCTTGATGTTTAACGTTTGATCACTCTAAAATAACTAGAATTTAGTCCAACAGATCAAGGTTTGGTGAGTTTCTAAAAAGATGGAGATGGACAGGAGGTATGAGGGACCATGAAAGTCAAGGGCTGATGAGAGAATCCAGATCGCAATCAAAGTTCTTTCAATTTGTGTGCCACGCATTTTGGAAGTCTAAACAAGGCCTGTGTTTTCATTTCCATACGTCATGCTCAGTCTTTTCTTCTGACAGAGATAAGATGTATAAATTATGAGCAGCTGACAAAGTCGACTGCAGCGCCGGAGGCGGCTCATCAATCATGTCCTGTGTGTCAGCAGGTAAGTGATGTGGCCCCTGGAGGCACGGCCCACTCGGAGGTGAGGGGTGGGGGTGAGAGACAGCAAGAGCGCAGTCACAACCTTAACACGTCTGAATCGGGGACTATGCACCACCCAATATTCTATTCATATACAGTAGGACACCCGCTACGGTGACAAAGAAAAATGCCGAAAATTAAATAAATGACTAAATCAACTAAATGATTTAAAAATTCTGAAAGCAATTAAACAAAATCAGAAGAACACAAACTAATCTAAAAACATAAACTAAAATTGAATCATAAAAAAACAACAAATTAACAAAAGTTTAAACAAATGAACAGTTCACTTCAAAAGACTATAGAAATAAAATAACTGATACCTGAAAAAAATACCAAGTTTGTTTAAATTAATTAAACAAAATAACAGACAGAAAAGAAGTAATAATATATAAGAATAATACGTTTTTTTGGCTACTTCGTACTTGTACTGAGTATCAAAAATACAAGCAACTTTTACTCTCTACTTCACTGCAATTCTTATTGAGTAACTGTACTTTTCACTCCACTACATTTGAATTGACACTTACCGTTACTCGTTACATTTTGATTGTGCGCGACAAACCATAGTTGACTTTTATCGCGGTTAATCATCTGTAGTCTGCTGAAGATACTGGAAGTTAATTGTGAATTAGAAACCACATGAACGTGAATTAGAGGCGTGGGTTGTTTACCGGGATGTTTACCGGGATTTTAACTATCGTGACATACAGTGATAAAGCAAAAACGCCAGCACGAATGATCATTCATGTCCTTAGTCAAGAGCCGAAAAACAGAAGGACTCATACAAGATGCAGCGTCTGCTTTATTTACTGCGGACAACAAAAATAGGAGCTTTTATAAACTCACTGTCAAATTTGAGGAAACACATCAAGGTAAAAGTCTATTTAATGTTTATTTAAAGTGAATTTAATGTTACGTTAAACTATACAGATCTTCCCTGCCTTTACAATGGTATTGTAATGTTAAAAAGCCTAACATGGCAAAAACCTCTATTTTGTTTTACCATTTTTGAAACATGTAAATATTAAATTGAATTTCAGTGTTAGAAAATAAAACCTCATGAATAGAGTTTTTTCCACTTTTCTTTGTTTTATCTTAAATAAATGCCTAATTCAGTACGTTTTCAGTAAAAATTCAGTAAAATACTTAAATTATTAAGTAAAAATACTAAATTCAGTAAAATATTTAAATTGTTTTAAAATTCGATACTTTGCTACTTTAACTCAAGTCTTTTTATAGTGACTTTTTACTCGTATTGGAGTAACTTATACAGCACGTATCCATACTTTTACTCAAGTATGGCTGTCTGGTACTCTTTACAACTCTGTTCCTATCTCAAGTTTAAAACCTCCTATCCCAAGCATAAACATTTTGTAGTTATTAAAAACGTCTTAATCTACAACTAAACATTTGTCATTTAAAATAACTTGCTAAATAACTCGAGAAAATAAATGACTGACTGAATAGAGACAGATCGTCTCCAAACTACCGTTTATATTTTTGTTCAGATTATTTATTGTAAAAACCTAAAGTTGAAGGGAAAAAGTGGGAACCCGAATTTCTTACTCGGGTATCAGTACAAGAAACTGAGACTTTGCACATTCCACGTTGAAAATCAAATACATATTTGGTTTATTAATTTATTTTTAGAGCATTTAGGCATATGTGATTTTGGTGTCTGGCTTTTGTGTTCTACCCTTGGACACTGACAAAAACACTCATGCTAGACAGCAATCCCTGGTTCTTGAACGCACCACTGAGCATTTGCAGAACGTGGAGACATTTTTGGAAGCACTTATGTTGTCATGGATATAGATGATGGAGCACCATGATAGGCCACAATGAGTGTTGACTAAAACCGATGCCTGCTACTGAATGGATGTGTGGAAAACTGTTCACACCTACGGCAAAGACAAGACCTTCCTGATCACACACACATTTAACAAATGCTAAAGCGCTCTTTCCATAGGGGATGCCTTCACTCTCTGGGAAAATGGCATCCGTGTAGAGCAAGAGAAAGGGCCGGATCAAATTTCATGCAGAGCACTGAGGGCTGCAAGATAAAAGGAAATGAGACAGCTCTCAGGGGAAGTGACAGGTAAAACACAGATGTTTGTACAGCACCATGCTGGAGGATGTGCCTGCTTATTTCATCCTTATCTAGCGGTCCCGGGTACGGAGCGTAATCTGTGCGAGTGGATGTTCCAGTGGCCCCGTGTGGGTGAGGAGAGATCAGAGTCTCCGTGTGACGGCACATGTTTACTCAAGCGCCGTGGCCTTGTTGTGACATGCGCGGTGGAAACTCTCCGAGGTCGTGCTCCGTGCTGTTCAGGCCTGCGGGCAGAATCAGGCGAACATCACCTGAGGAAGACGCCACAACAGCACCACTGAAACGACCCAAAGATTGCTGTTGTGAACAACAGGCCGTGATCTGGAACACAAACAATAGTACAAAACAAGGAAAACTAGTGAAAGCACCACATTTGGAGATGTTCCAACTATTTGGACAATAACCCAAAATATTTTAGATATTATAGTTGCTACCTCGACTCCCTAATTCAGGAATATTCTCCCTCACGTAGTGTACGATCTGAGAACGAACGTCTGCAACCTGGCTTGAAATCCCTCACAAAAACCCTCTCTCGTTCGGCGGCTGTCTGGTGAAACAATTTACCTATTCCTGTGAGAAAATCTATAAACATCTCAACGTATAAAAAAGCACTAAAAACTGAGCTCTTTCACAAGCACCTTAACACTGAATTAATAAAAAAAATTGTCTTGTGTTCACTGACTGTCTTGCACACACACCACTCATACCTTACGAAAAATGTACACTCCTGAAGCATGATCCTGGGCAGTGGGACCCTGTGGAAACCCATAGGAACAACATACAAATTCTACAAAGGATGTCCCAGATTCACCACGTCTGGTTTAATCCTATTGACTCATACAACTAGGATATAAACATACATTAATTTATGTATTTAAGATTCCATTAAGTAAATATTTATGACTTAATATTTATGACTTAACATAATATTTACCATTAAAATCTGTTTTAAGGGCACAACCCATGTATTTAACAATTCTATTTATCAAATGTAGTAAATTAAATTTAACTTTCAATCAAACTGAACAAGTATGAAACAAAAATAATGTATATGAATGTTACTCTATTGGACACATCTTTATCTGTATATAAACACACTGTATATTGTATTTGCCTCTTCTGAAACAAAGAACGCCCAACACACAGTGACCAGAAAATAAACTACTGAATGTAGTAAATGTGATGTTCTGGGTCTCATCAAAAGAGAAAATGATAAATAAACAATTATTTTTTTGTCATTACAGCAGGGTAGAACCAAACTTTGCTTCCACAAAACATTCTGAATTGTGCGGTTTACTGTGTGTTTGGACAGAGTACAATGTGAAACATTATTGGATTATCTAACTGGAAATGTTTGTACCGGTCAGCGATGGGTCCAATTTATTAAATAGTAGGAAAAACAAATGAACTTCAAAGACAAGCAACAAAAGCACTTTACAGTATTTAAACTGGGTTCTTGTGTAAGCAGCTCTAAGCCCATTATTAGTTAAAGACTTTTTTACGTGAAGATAAACAACCGCATTGAAAAGGGTGCGATTTAAAGTTCGGTGAGCAGCCAGATCAGGCTTTTTCGGACTGTGTTTAACAGACACAATTTCATAAAAAAACAAATCTCTCTGCGCAAAACGCATGCACACACACACGCAAACGCTCACACATTTGTGGTGGGCTGTTATCAGCGTTAATGCGAGACTCTTATTAGGTGACCAAAATGAGAACTTTTGTTAGAAGCAGCAAATTTTTGTCAACAGCAAATACGCTGGATGTGGTTAGTACCTAGCTGGATTGCATCACACCTGTATTCCCAATGTGAAATTACCAAATCAAACCGGACATGCTAGCATGGATGCAGCTATGAAGACGGCAGGGTTGTTGCAGGGAAAATTTACTTTTTAAGAAGCCTCTCAATGAAAATGTAAGGCAAATAATAATAATATAATAATGAGTATTTGTAAGGCGCTTTTCACAGTTTTAACTGTCTCAAAACGCGCGAAATAAGACCAAAGTTGTTTGAAGTATGGAATTTATTTTCGTTCTTTACAGAAAAAAAAAAAAAACAATGTCTATTTGCTATGATTTGATATTGATTTGATATTAATCGAGAATAAACTGATTTTTGAGATAAACGGATATTGTATTAAACAGATTAAACAGATCTATAATTATGTATGACCACCTCTGTAAAATATACGTACAACAATATATTTAAGTTTTATAACTATAATATATATATATATATATATATTTTTTTTTTTACAGAAGATTTGGTCATTTTTCTTTGAATATAGAATTAATAAAAGGCAATCAAAAACAAAAAAAGATTACAGGCAAACACTGCTGGGCATGAACCTCGGTGAAGTCTTGACATCAGGCTGAATGATTGGCGAGATCTGAGACGTGCCATGCGCATTGTAATGCTCAATTGTGAGTCGAAAAGGCCATTAAAATGAATAGTCATGTCTTCAGGGCTTGATATTATGTTATAGTGACATGTACAATTGTATCTCCCAGAGGGTTCAAAAAAGAGGCATTAATCTTGAGTTAAAATATGAAACCATCTCTATTTCTTCTTATACAAGACTGCTGAGAAGGTGCCTTCACAATATGACAATGACAGGAATCTAAGACGGGTGAAAGTAGAAAAGTAGAAAGTGAATTAATATTGTATCATTGTCGACTTTGTTTTTTTTTTTAGCTGTCCTGTGCACAACAAATTTGTCTGTCTGCAACTATGAACGTATGTGTGTCATATTAGGTGGTTCATGTTATAAATTCTCACATACTACACAAAAACGTACAATGCAGTTTTGCACATTAAAGGCATTTACAAGTTCCTACTGAACTTACTACAGAATCACCAGCGTATATTAACTCAGACAATATTGATCTTTCCTCTGATGTGTAGTTCAAGAGAAAGTGAATGGGGGAAAAAAAGTCTGCTGCCATTTTGAAACGGTTCCCCCACTGGGCTACAGAGCAAACTCACTCTCAACACCAAAGAGAAGGAGGCCTGTCATGTCTGGAATGATGAGCTCAAAGTCTGGTCATGGCCTGGAGCGCCAGCAAGGCGTCTGGCCCAAAAGCGGCCTGGAAACAAACAGTCTCTCAAGCGCCTGACAGATACACGGCGCTCAGACCAGCCCCACACACCAGACAGGTGTCAGCCCGTCCTGACATGCATGACGTGCAGGATAGCCCCCACAACAGCACTGCCATCTGATGAAAGTCCTCAGAAGAGCTTTATTTATTTATTTTTCCTGATCAGAGAAACTAGCCTAGTCCTTGCCACTGTTGTTGAGATTTTGCTCCTCGTGCAGTCGACGCAACCTTTGAGAATGTGTTCCGAGACAAATTTCACTTGAGCGATTTGAATTTTCCCATTGCTGTGAAAATTAGAAAAAAAAACAGCCATCTTTGAGGACATGTTTCAGTGTGACTAAGGGGAGCCGTCTGGAAGTCTGATGAGTTTTGACAGTACATGGTAAACCGATCTGATTTACCGGCTGCCTCTTGCTTTACAGCCGAGAACGAGGTCGAATCCCTTGTGCTTTTGGTAGAGGTGTGATGAAAGACGGAGCGGCCCACTTATCGCATTACCTTAAACACGTCTGCACACTGCTGCTTCCAGCTGGCTACCAACGTGCCAATGGCTGGTGCAGGCTCCCCCAAGCCAACATCAGGTGATTCATGGGTATTACTTGATCTCGTGTCAACGTGCAGAATTACAATTGGGATTAGCATTCAGCCGAAAGGGGTGGGTGGATGGTTTGCTCAAGAATAGCACATTGTTGTCTGTTTGTGTCCCACCAGTAACCTGTCTGACATAAAGGACTCTCTCCTCTTCAACACATGAGCGGATTCAGAGAGGCCGAGCGGCTCTCATCCACCCATCTCTGTCAATAGGGCAGCGGCGTAACCCTACTCTCCCTCCGCAGTGTCTCAATGCAGCCGGCAGTCTGGAGCAGAGCGATCAAACACAATAACCAGACACATCCTTCTCACGGACGTGTTCGCACGGAAGCCGCAGCGATGAAAGCCGGGATAAATTCTGGTACCCTGGAAAATACTACTGTGATTTCACCCCATGACTTCACATCATTCGGAATTTATGGTTTACACAGGGTGAAACTTGATGGCTGCTTAGGGATGTTATCATGCTTGAATAAGTCCGAGTAATGCTTTAATCCTAGCTATTAGCCTTGTCTGTATTATTCAAAGGGCCAACGTTTATACAGCAAATTCTGACTTACAGTTCAGCCCGAATTAAAATGTCTGTGGTTTATGGCACCTTGGACTCGTTTCAAGCACTTAAAAATATGTGACAACCTTATTCGGGGCAACAGAGCCATGAATCTGTCAGCTCCACAGTGAATGCCAGATTCGGGAAGGTCACATGCTGGGTATTAATAGCCAGACGCTAATGTCAGAATGCACAACTGTCCTTAACACCTGCGCAATATACCGTTAATTAAAAAACAAGATGGAGCCAGGTCCGGCGTTTAATAGGGTAAATCTTGCTCTCATGTTACAGACGTCAAAGCTGTTAGGCTTTGCTTCTCCGGTGTAAGGAAATCCAACAAATGACAAATGCTGCAATGCCAGTCAAGCTTAAAAATAAGGGCCACTATTTGCCCCTCTTTATTGTGTGTGACGTCTGGATGAATGTGAAACTGCTGTGTAACCATGCCAGGATGAGGCGATGTGTATTAAGCCAGCTTGTTTCTGGCTAGTCTGGGATTGGTAGTAGTTTAGTAAGTTACTAATGTAGTTACTGTCCGGACAAAGTCTCTAACGTACTTTTATTTTGGATTCTGTAGGGTGGTCAAATTCATAATTTCAAGATACACAAACACAATGAGAAGTAAAAGCAAGCTAGATGTTACAAAAAATCACAAGTGACTAATAAAAATGAATAAGTACTGCTTCTCTTAAGTTTACTTTGAGTACAAGAATTTAGAATACTAAATTTAGAATACTAAAATGCTCAGAAATGTCTTGAGCATTTCAGTATTTGAGAATATTGTTTATTTTAAATTACATACAAATTTATGAGTTCAGAACATTTACATAATAATAATAATTCTTTCAGAACACACAACATGCACACGCACATCAATTGCCCGGTGAAATAGAGGAGCCAATCAGCCCGAGCGTCCACTTCACCCAGGCATACACACCACACACGCTCACACACCCACACGGCCAGATGAACCTGGAACGCATGTTTTTCAGGTGGGAAAAGCCGGAGCACCCAGAGGAAACCCACGCAAGCACGGGGAGATGCAATGGGGAGACGGGCATGCAAACTCCACACAGAAACTCACTGAACTCACACCTTGAATAACAATGACCTGACACTTTAAACAATTATTAAATAAAACAAATATGATCTCTGTAAAAGCAGCCACTGATAAATGTGTTTGCGATTGTCAGACATTTGTCTTATGTGGATAATGTAGCATGTGATACATTACCCATAATTCCACATCATTAGACAAAATGGTGGAACAGAACAGTGCTCTGAAATCTAAAATTTCTAATACTACGGATGGATGGCTGGATGGATGGACGGACGGACGGACGGCAGACAGACAGACAGACAGACAGACAGATAGATGTATAGATAGATAAAACGATATAACCATATATACGAGAGTTCAGTCTTACATTTGGAATTCTAATCAATTCTAAATCAAATTTCATAAACTTGAGCTTTTGTAATTACATTTTTCTTCTACCTGTGTGATAATTTGTAACTGCAAATTATTTGTAACAGTTTATTTTCACACATACGTGGGTGTCCAAGATAACTTGCTTAACAGCGCTCAAAGATCTGTTGTAGTTCTTTGGGATTAATGTATGCATGAGTATCACTTGACCCTGTTGACCCGTGTGTGACCCTGGGGGCTCCCGAGCCTGTGCAGAAGGCCTGCGCTGCGGAGGATCAGTCTCTCTCCTTTCAGAATGTGAATGAGGAGAACAAACCTCTCACTTAACAGTGTGGAGAGACGTTTAATTCACAGTGCAGAGTGAATAATGAATACAATTAACCCCGCCGCTCCCAAACACACTCACCTGAGAAAGTGTGAGTCTGAGTCGTCAAGCTTCCAGCATGAGAATGTCTAGTGCTTTTAAGATCGAGAACATTATATATGGAGATGCTTAGTGAACAACAGCAACTGCTAGACAGTAATACACACACACACACACACACACACACACACACACAAATCCATAATTTTCGCTTTGCGTCTCCTACAGTTCTCATTCACCAGAGAAGCCACTTGTTGTTAGATTAGCAGTGATCATTCGCAGCCAAACATTTAGAAGATAACGTCTCAATGCATTCATTTCGAATAATCAATAGTTGTTTTCACAAAAGAACTTTAGGAAATAAAAGGGAGTGCTGAGGGTATGAACAACACAGCCCTCATTTATTAGAGAAACAGTTTGGAAACCATATTAACAGCAGGACAATCTCCAAAATCACAACGCTAAACCAAAAACACTAAAAAAACACGTTCCCTTTTTTTTCAGCTAAATTTTAAAAGACATGTGGGAGTTTCTGGAACAGAATTGTGAGGAGGAAATAAGGAGAACTCAACACCAATGACGTCAACATCATTGTTAATGCGTTATTCACTCTGCTCCCTCATTAATCTCCTGGATCCAAACGCCGGAACGCTTGCTTTTATGGACAGAAAGAACGTTGAAACACTCATTGGGTCTTCGATGCCCGAGGCTTCTTGTTCTCCACTTCTCCACCACCCACACAGCCTGTTTATTTACTGCTGAGCTTGTTAGGAGCCATTAAAACAATCCAAAATAAAAGTCAACATCTCCCAAGCAGCACTGTTTATTTTTCCCATCACTTGTCTCGTAAATCACAAAATATTAATTGACTAATGCAGCCGCGTCATGAAGCAGCAGAGCACTTGTTCAGCTCCAAGAGTGATTGATCGGTTTGTAGGTTTCTGAGCAGCTATATTCTTGTTGAGACCTCATAAAGCAGCACTATATGTGGATATAACAACACTGCATGACAAGCAGGCTAACTGGAAACGCGAGCTGTCTGATGGTCGACTGTAAAAGCCAGCAAATAAATGTAGAACTTCAGAGAATAAACTTCACAGGAAGATTTAGAATTTTTCAAACAAACGTGGTTTGCGTGTCCTTCTAATTCTTAGTGCAGCATCAGGTCAAACTACGAGAAGGTCACACACACCTAAATCACAATGAGTGAAGCTGGGAAGAGCACCTTGCTGTCGTGCGGCGTCTTAATGATGCAAAGTTAACACACACACACGCACACACACACACACACACAC
>CM051500.1:14855940-14867060 GCA_028031935.1 Paedocypris micromegethes
CACACACACACACACACACACACACACACACACACACACTAAATAACAGTGCCTCCGAGCATTGACAGCCTCAGAAATAATTGACCAATATGTTGCAGGCTGAGATACAGTGGGCTGAGAATCCAATCGTGCTGCTGACAGAATGCATTGAGGATGCCACTAAATTCTGCATTATACACAAAGAAGTGGCAGGTCAGGGAGCCGACTCCTGTGAGCCATTATGTGATGCCATCAATGAGGCTAAATTATCTGCCTCTCCACAATATGCTCCAGTTAACTAATTTCCTGACAGCTCACTGTCTCACAAGAAAAGCCGAGAATTCGCGAGCTGTCAGGTGCATGATGGACTATTCCTCTTTTTTCATTTGCTTCCTCTTTTTGAACCCTCCCAGCAGCCCCTTCAGCGAGAAGAGGTGGAGATTCCGGAGAAAAGCACCAGCAATGTTGAAAACCGAATTATGAGCGAACCCTGCAATGCATATTAGCTACTATCAGACACTATTAGACACGGGCGAATGATTGCGAGTGAAAAATGAGAGCCACCAAATTGCTGGCAATTCTGCCAATATTTGAAAAGATTTGCATAATGCTCTAGCATTATAAATCCCGAGTTCATCGTTCTAATGCACATGATGGGAAACCAAACACAACAGAAGCTTCACCTCCACAACAGGAAATGGAGTCCTCAGGTAAACAACATGTTCTCCGAGGCCTTTGAGGCATCACGATGCCACTGTAACTTGAAAAGACCCGCACCAGGAAGCGCAACATCGTCGTCTTAAAGTTCACAGCAGCTTTGCCGGCGCAGTGCGTGTACGTGGTTCGACAGAGGTGGGCTATCATTATCTCAGGAATGACAGTAGGAGGAAACGCTATCTTTCATTACACCCAGCATAAATAGTGTAATCTATCAGCTCTGTCAATCAGAATGATTGATTACGGCTTGTCAGAAAGGAGAGTGACATATTAGAAAAGTTTTGTTAACAATGCCTATTGCAAGTGGGGCCTGCCACAGAGGCAAGTGATTAATGTGTTGTCAGGCTGTAATCCCACACCGGTGGCTAATGAGGCAAGGATTTATCATCTTTACAGACTGGCAGATGTCAGAAGGAAAAGAATCCAAAGTGCAGGAAACAATATACTGTTTCTTGCCGGGACTGACGTGTCTGACAAGCTTTAGAAACCACAAAGAGGCCTTGTGTAAGCAAAAACTTGAATAGGGCAACTTTCCTTTTGGCATCCTCCTTGAATTCTGCAAGTCAACAAGTATGGCTCCAAGCGAAGCGTTCCCATAACTTCAGTCTGCATTGTCAAGCAGGAAAAGTGTTGTGACAAAGAGCCTTTCAATGACTCGTTCCAACACAACATGTCAATTTGGGCACATTAGTGGATCCCTTTAAAAATGCCAACGGCATAATTGTAAACAAATATGTGTGTGTTGCTGTGGTGTATTTGGGAGTCTGCATATTTTGGGAAAAACTGCTATGTCTTTGGCTCCAGATCTCCTGTAGGTCTGAGAATCACAGCCCCCAACAGGGGGCCACTGACACAGGGTGAGAAGAAGTGCCAAGCCCCCAAGACAGAAAAACACTGCATCTCTGTCACGGCCAATTTTACTATTAACTAGCACCCACACTCATTCAGTGTTAAAGGAGAACACACAATCCAAAATGTGAACATGATAAAGTAAATCTGTGTGTGAGTGATGCGTTGGTTTTTTTTATTTCCGGTGAATGCTTATATATAACATTTTGTAAATATTAAAATGTTATTTATGAGGACACATTGTTTATGAGTATTTAAGTTAAAGAGCCTAACAGAAAGCTCAATTCATTTAATGTCAGCCTAAAATTACTTTACATGCAATGTTGAATGAAGCCAGTCTGGATGCTTCACATCTTCTGACTATTTATGAAAGGTAAAGCTTGAAGAGGGAAAGTAATGTGTGCAATTAAAAACATTGCAAAACGGCATTTTATGAAGCAGCACGACTTAAGTGAATCACAGATTACTATACAAAACCACCCTGAAACACACCATAAATAAACTGAAACATTAAAAAAACTGCATGCACATATGGTAAGAATGTTTCAAAAAAGTTTTCAGACAGACTAAAACGATAGAAGTTCCTAAAATCGGCACACAAACATTTCTATCTATCATTTGATCACTGTAATCCTGAAAGTAATATAGAACAAGCTGCATTTACTTTACATTCAACAACGCACAACATCAAAACAACCCAAACACAAAATAAATAACTCTAAAAGACTCAAGAGGTTCATTTATAATCTAAAGTCCTGGAGGATGGATCCGATTAGCTTCATCTTAATGAAACACATTCCAACTAATAAAACTGCTACCGTAGAAGCGCCGACATATTTGCATATGATTATAAATCATGAGTACAATTAAAGTGGAAGGATACGATCAGATGCAGGATTATTTTAAACGCGACTAATGATGAAGCTGGGGTGCAGGCGAGGTCCCGCGCAGCGACACGCACGCTAGGTCTTCCAGAACAAACCATCTGTGTTTAATTAGGCTGGCAACATCTTACAATCATCAGAGGAAAACTGAAAAGTTAAACTGTAATTAAACCATGAGCGCTGGCGCTGTGGGACGTGCTCGTCTGTGTCTCCGTAATTGCAAAAACATCACCGGAGAAGTGTTAGAGGAGGGGACAGGGTCACTTCCTTCTAGAGAACCTGTCCGATTCCAAACGAACAGCGGAAACATCAACTGAAGCAGCAGCTAGTCGCCTTTAGCTCATTATGGCTTACAGTAGTCACGCAGAGACAGGGTTTCAGAAGAACAGCTCTGAAATGTGTTTGTTTCAGTAAAACACTTAGACTGTACAAGACTGCGATCCAGAGTGTATAGAAACGCTTGAAAGGAACCCATCCATCTTTCCATTGAAAAACGTATCAGTACAAGTACAAGAAAAGTACTAAAAAGACCAGAATGAAAAGAGTACAAGCAAAAAGCAATAGAGGTTTAATTGTCAGATATGTTTATCTGCTTC
Organism: Paedocypris micromegethes; assembly: GCA_028031935.1. Lineage (NCBI taxonomy): Eukaryota > Metazoa > Chordata > Actinopteri > Cypriniformes > Paedocypris > Paedocypris micromegethes. The sequence continues at coordinate 14,858,966 of CM051500.1, forward strand.
ATATAACTCATCCATGAAGGAGAGAGACAGAAAGAGAGAGAGAGAGAGAGAGAGAGAGAGAGAGAGAGAGAGAGAGAGAGAGAGAGAGAGAGAGAGTCGTTGGATGGAGAATGGATAGTAGGATGCATAGATGAACAGACAGTGAGGCTGGGAGGGAGGAAGGTGTGGGAGCATGGGCCGTTGGATGGATGGATGGATGGATAGACAGACAAATAGATAGATAGACAGATAGACAGATAGATAGATAGATAGATAGATAGATAGATAGATAGATAGATAGATAGATAGATAGATAGATAGATAGATAGATAGATAGATAGATAGATAGTAGTAGGTAGGTAGGTAGGTAGGTAGGTAGGTAGGTAGGTAGGTAGGTAGGGAGATAGATAGATAGATAGACAGACAGACAGACAGACAGACAGAGATAGATAGATAGATAGATAGATGACAGACAGACAGACAGACAGACAGACAGACAGACAGACAGATAGATACATACATACATTGTTGTGGCCGTTCAAACAAGACTCCTCAAAAACATCTGCTTGTTCTCAGATCAAAATGTGCAATTAATCATTCGCGCATTAAGGTTGACATGACGCGCTGGGCATCCACCCTGTGAACAGCACCATAAATCAGTCAAGCAGCTATTACTAACAATTAACTGTGCTTTAAAGTTTTACAGTCTGTTTATGATGTGCAATGTCGTTTGATTTATGTGAACAGGCTGAGTCACTCGGTCTAATTGCGCCTGTTTTTGCGGACCGTGTCCTCGCCGCGACCTCCAGAAACCGCCAGAGTGTTTCCAGGGGCTCGTCCAGCCGCCATGTCCAAACCATTGCACAGTTGAACAACAGCACAGGGCTTGGACACCTCAAGAGCTTTTTTCCGACCCGTGGGGAGACTGTGTTCCCATATTTAAGGCCTCTCTGAACAGGAAGTGCTGGGGAAGACAATGACTGGCACGGGAGTGTTATGCTGAGCGATTACAGAGCAAGCTTTTAAAACAATGTGGAGTGAAAATCCAGCCTTGATTTCTTTTGCAGTCAACCCTGTGAGAAAACAATAATGTGCACTGGTTTCTCTTCCTCTCTTTCTCACACACACACACACACACACACACACACACACACACACACACACACACACACACACTTCATCCGTCCATATATTTATCATTCACCCAAACATCAATCAATTTATCTACACAACCATTCACCCATACATCCGTCACCCATTAATCATTCAAATAAATCCGTTAATACCTATATTCATTCATCCATCATCCAGCCACCCAATCAATCAATCAACAAATCAATCAATTCATTGTCACATCAATCAATCAAATCCTCCATCCATTTGTACAGGCAGCTGTGACCTAATGGTCAGAGTGGAGAAGAACGATGACGAGGATGTAGATACGAATACTGTGTCAGTGGAGTCTCAAGCAAACCATACTTGAAGTACAGATACCTTACTGTAAAAATTACTTCATTACAAGTTACTAATTCCAAGAAGACTTGAGTAAAAGTGATAAAGTATCCAATTTTATAGGAACTTTTTTTCTCGTACTGAATCTGGGCAAAAAAAACACCAAGAAATGAGAAAAACGGGAAACTTTTTACTTATGTTTTATTTCCTAATATAGAAATAAAATGTAACACCTCAGTGTTTCAAAATGGAAGAACAAAATTCAAAAAGTCAAATGTGCAAAAAAGTGCTACCGCTAATTCACATTCAGGTGATTTAGCTCATAAATAACGTTCAGTACCTTCAGCAGCCTGCAGACGGCAATTTCCCCTCGTTCACTCAAGAATTTAACCGTGGTAGAAAAAGATGCAGACTTGTCTCAGCCAAAAACAATGTATCAAGTAAAGGTAAGTATCCATTCAAAAGTAGTGGAGAAAATAGTGACCAGAGCATTCAAGTCCAAATTATTGAGCTTTGTCCAGTGTATTTTATACTTTGTATAATTTGCATTAAATGGTTTAGCTCCTCTGTATCTCAGTGAGCTCATCACTTACTACAAGCTACTGCTGCACTCACAAAACTCCGGCCAGCTCATAATCCTGTGAATCTTCAAAATCTATGAGGAAGATCTTTTGCATATTTACCACCTAAACTATGGAATGCTCTGCCTAGCACAATTCGAGACTCAGAATCAGTGAGTCAGTTTAAGTCTAGACTGAAGACGCGTCTCTTCAACAAAGCATATATTGACGAGTAATAATAATTTTTGGAAAAAATTAATACATTCGTTATGTAAGGCTGCTAGTAGTTTAGTTGCTAGACTTTTTTTATGCTTCACTCCTCTCCTGAGCGCTGAGGTTATGCCACCAGACGGATATGATGAGCCGCCTCTTTCGCCACCCAGGAGGGAGACTTCTTCACGGTACCATCGTCAAAATGGCGGGAACAACCAACACACAACTTTTTTAGTGTTAAAATGTCAGAGGAGACTGGCACCAGTGAGTCAGGTTCTGCCCAAGGTTTATTTTTCCTCGCTTTCTGTCCGAGAGGTTTTTTTTCTTACCTGGCCACTGTCCCATTTATGCTTGCTCACTGGTCATAGCAATCAGCTTAACACCAACGAACAAATGAATAAAATGCATCAATCTTTTTTACATTCTCACACTGCGCTTTGAGACTGTTGAAACTGTGAAAAGTGCCCTACAAATGCACTGAACAGTATACAGTGTATTATAACCCTCTTTATGGATTGTGTTCGTTCCTGGCTCTTTTCCTCACTATTCGGTAATACAATTTGTGCACATGTCAGTGAAATTCTCTACAAATGAGATCTAAACATGGCCAAATGAGACCTAAACATGGAGTAAACGCCATTTAACTGTAACAAGAACACAGCTGTATTTTCCATGCAGCTTATTGGCCGAATAAGGCTTTTCTTTGCACAGCGTTTTTATCGCTGTCTCTGAGGAAAGATTTGCTCATAAATTGATAGCGAAGGTACATTGGCACTCGGCTCTACAGCCCTGCTGTTTATTGTGTTCAAATACTTTGGGGGGCCTATATTTCCCACACATAGAGATAAATATCATGAGAAAAAGGAAGTGTGTGTGAGTATGTGTATGTGTGTGTGTGTGTGTGTGTGTGTGTTGAGAGTGTGAGTAAACAAATGCTCTCAACAACAACAAAAAAAGTACCAGTGTGTGAATACATTTAGACAGATGCTATTACAATACAACCTAATTCTTTTTTTCTGTAAAATCTGTTCCATCTTAGGTAAATACATGTACAGTACAGCATACACACAAACACACCCACCCACACACATAGATTTACATTTTTATTCTCCATCCTTCAATTTTGATTAAACAAAACTCTTTGTTCTGGTGTAGGAATGTGAGTTTTACAACAAAAAAATTGTGTTTGAGTGGAGTGTAACTTCTACTTTACTTCAGCCATTAATGGAAATACATTGACTTCAGTTTTGCAATTATTTAGATAAAAGGTTTGTCACCTTCAAATCACAAAAATTTGTAATAATTAAAAATACGTGCTTTTTGACTTAATGTGGCATGGGCTGGATTTTGAGTCAGATTTAATTTTCAAACAAAGCGTGCAGTGTTCTAAATTTACTTTTTTCCTTGATGTCGATGTGGTTTCACAGCATCACATTCCACGACCTCGATGACCCCAGAAAAAAATCATCACATTATCACATTCCTTCACGCTTAGTTTTCCAAGAAAGAAAAAACAAATCAGCAAATTCCCTTTCTCGCTTCTACCTGTGGTCTTGGAACAGTGAATAGGAATAAACTAAACACTTCCACAGAGTTTCCTGTTTACTGCAGGTATTTGTTATAACCTTGCTGGTTAGATCACTCCACTTTACCACTCTAGAAATCCAATAAAACAGCGGGTGAATTACACTGTACTCATAACCACAGCTTCCAGAACCACCTCGTCTCAGCCGCACAGACACCACACGCACAACAACAGCTCGTTCTCCACCACTTACACTAACATGTAGTTGTAGTTCCACCAGCGCACAGTGGAAAAAAAAATCAATGCAGAGGAGACAGAGGACTTAAACAACCTGTTAAAGATGTCAAGTTGGGCAGAAATGCAAAAATATTTTAACTGTACACTGCAAACAAAGTTTCAAGTCAAAAGACGAAGGCAGAAAGGTCGGCTTAGTTGTTCTGTTAGGGCTGATGGAGTGAAGCTGATGAGGAATTAAAGAAAATAGTGGCACTGACTTAATTATGTTTTAATTCCAGAATTTCAAAGTATTACTTACTAGTATAGACAACAGAGCCATTCAACAATTTAACCAATGTTTTTCATCATGTGAAAAAAGATTGGTGATGAGTTCATTGCTGTGTTTCCACATATACAGTACATGTAGGATTTGTTTTTCTTCTCTGGTGAATAAGGCTTTCAGTTAGTAAAATAAAAAAGTAAAGCAAAAAAAAAATGTACACTGGACTATAAAGAATAGCATAGGACAAGTATTTGTACACGTATTTATATACAGTTTAAATATATGTACACATATTTAAATATAACTATTATTTTGAACATTAGAAGTGAGTGTGTGTGTGTGTGTGTGTGTGTGTGTGTGTGTGCGTGTGCGTGTGTGGTACAGTTATTTGGGTCAAGATGGGCAACGCAACTTTAAAGACCTGTTCATGGTTAAAAAGGTAGTTTAGTTTTTATTTAAAAACATATGTGATTTAATATACAGTAATTGTTATTTCAATTAATTTGTTAAAATTAAAGTAAAGGGGTGAGGGGAACATTTTGATGGCTGGGTTCAGGGTGGGGGAGCATATTGTTGTGTATGTAAGTGGATGGATTAAATGTTATAAATGCAGAGGTCTGTGTGAATGTATGCTTGTGTGTGTGTGTGTGTGTGTGTGTGTGTGTGTGTGTGTGTGTGTGTGTGTGTCTTCCAGAATTATTTTTGATAGGTAATTCCATAGCCCTCCATGATTTCTAAGTGGGAGAACTTAGAACTCATCACAGGGTGTTCAAATACGTATTTGTATCACTGTATTAAACTAAATGATAAATACAGTTTCCGTTCCATTCTTCTCTATAATCCTAGCCTATGTGAGGAGCAATCTGTGGCATTCACAGCTTTGGTTTGGTGTAGAACTTGGAGAGCAGGAAGAACTAATCACAGTCGGCCACAACATTGTTCTACCAGTGCGTCGTTCATCGTAAGACACCCACTGAATGAAGTATTAAAGCAAACACAAATAACTAATTACGCTGTCATCTTCTCGTGTTTGTCGCTTACGCTCATTAATCGCTGACCTGCACTATTGGTCAGTAGACAATCGGCATGATGAAGCCAATTAGAGAAGGGGAGAAGACAAACCCCACCGAGCTTGTTATGGCTGCCACATCACGTCTCGTCCAACTCAAAACAAATGCAGGAGAAACGTCGCCGTGACAGACATCACAGCGCGGTCAACTTCCTCCGTCTCCCCAGGCCCCAACAACAGCAGTTATTACGGAGGAGACGGAGCCTTTCAGCAGAGTCGTGTAATCGGTTTTAGTGTCAGCCAGAATGATGGATGTTCTTGTCTTTTTTAGTTATGACTTTAAAAAAAATCAGAGCCTGAAACATGGAAACATGAATCTCATTAACACGTGTGAAGGAGGAGACATTACTGACCGGCTGTGAAGGCTTCAGTTACGCTCTTGTTTAAGACGAATTACTCCAAATGTTGAGGAGCACTGATGCTGTTACATAATCTGAAAACCTGCGTTAACGTATTTCAATGGATCAATTAAGTATGTACAGTATTTGTACATGCATATTAATTATATATAAATAATAATGTATGTATGTATGTTTTAATTACACCCGTTATGTTTCTTTACCATTTTTTTTATTTTTCAAACCTACCCACAAGTTCAAAAACGCCACTTCCTGAAATGTCTTCCATTATTGGACTGGACAGGCTTCATAAGATGTTTCAATCTTTCATTTTTGTCTTTCTTCTCCCACTTATTAGCCAAACTCAAATCACGCCTGGGGTCGTGACACTGGTTTTCTCTTCATCAGTGTGTCACTTTAACGCTAAAGCTAACCGACTGCGCCGCCATCCAAACACAAACACAGACTTTATATGACTGCTAACTGAAATAATGCGATCTTCTAAACCCGCGATAAGCAAAAACAAGATCTGAATAACAAGATTTCACTAATGCACAATTAACCGTCCCCAAGTCTGGATGCAAATCCACGGGCGTAATTCGTCTGTACGGATAATGAAGTGATGGTGAGTGTTGTGAACGTGAGCTGTCACTCCGATGGCGAGCGCTGTCACGCGGCGTGATGCGGGGCTGATGGGACAGGAGCCGTCCACTTTGATCTGGGCTCATGCATACAGAAAGAGGTCAGGTCGTGGTCATTAAAAAGACCCTCCTCTAAACAGCCCGGCCGAATTGAAAGGCCTCGTCTTCAAAGGGCTTCATGCAAGAAACCTCTTAAGAGATTCTGACAATTTGCTAGGAATAAACAATAGAGCCTAAGAGGTAGTGGAATGGATTAGCTTTAGCTGCCATTGCCTTTTAAGTTCTGATGGTCTGAACTGAGTCGGAGGGGGTTACGCAAATCATTTACTGGGTCAAACTATTGTTAATTGCTCCGCATAAGTAAATGTGCCACTGAGTTGTATTTGGAAGCAGGGCTGTGTGATTGATAGTATTGCGTTATCAGTCTGGGTGACGATATAACACATATTTTAGCAAATGCATTTGCTTCGAACAAGATGATGTGGAAAGCATCAGTCAGACACACTGGACTTGCCATCGATTCTTGTTTTTTAAAGCGCAAGTCCTTCTGGTCGGAAGCACTTTGACTGAAACGCCATACACTTGTGCACATTCATACACATGTAATCAAACTGTATTTCCTATACATTATATCATAAAGCGCAGTATAGTGAGGTGAGGGACAATATCTAAATTGTGCTCTACATTTAACCATCTAGTCAAGTGAACATTGTGAAGTTGTATTGTTAGTAGATCTTGTTTGTATAATTTTTTTTATCAGGCTGCTTAAATTCAATTTGCAATGAGTAAGATGAGCTAGAGAGGATGTGTGTGTGTGGAAATTACATTTTTGTGCAGTTTACCAAACATACACACATGGAGTGAGTGCGCACAAACCTGGAGCAGTACACTTAATTCACATTCACCTAATACTTAAAACACCATGAGCTCTATAAGTACAAAATAATAACTCAAAATGCCCATATGAACAATAACTCACACACAAATGCACCACGGCAACCAATCGCATTCCTTACATTCCTACAATCTGCTCCTCAGAGCGACAAGTTTGCTATCATATAATAAATTGAAGCATCTTACTAGATCATTTTTGGGCTTGACCACCTTCATAAAAGCCCCTCGCGCTTCTGCCTCCGACCGTTCCCATGGCGTCACTCTCCTGGTGTCCAGGAACTTCAGGTTCCTCAACTTATGAAGTACAAAAAACCTATAAAGGAATGACAAAAATATGAAACAAATATTGAGCGGCACTTTTCAATATAAACAAATAATATTTAATAATATATATTTTTTAAATAACTCATAAATTAGAATTCATTACTGCATCTGTGAACAACACATACAAAACATTGTCACAATCAGACAAGCTTTTATTCTTGATATGTAATAAATCAAATTTGATTCAAGGCGCTCGAGCCAAACCGACCTGGTCACTTGACTGTAACTGTGAGTTTAATACAGTATATTAAAATACATCAACCTACGAGTGAATTGATGTATGAGTTTTCTGAGCTGCAAGTAGTCAATAAATCCCCTTTGTGTGGCATTGTTACATGAGAAAAAATATTGTTTTAAGAGGTACAAGCGGGTGACGTCGTTGCTACGGAGCAGTGACATCACAGCGTGTGACACGCTCACTGTTTTCTTCATGTTTCATGGGGAGCAACCTCTGAGACTACAGTATGCCTCTCAAGAATATAAGTGCTAGTGGCAATGCTGAAAAGAAGAGGATAATGTCTATCGATCTAAACACGAAATGATGGTAGGACATGATCAAGGTGTGTGTGTGTGTGTGTGTGTAGGTGTGTGTGTGTGTGTG
>CM051500.1:14872114-14884614 GCA_028031935.1 Paedocypris micromegethes
TGTGTGTGTGTGTGTGTGTGTGTGTGTGTGTGTGTGCGTGTGTGCGTGTGTGATGTCATCAGCTGCTATGTCACAGCGTCACAGAGGAGCCGCTTATTAATTGTTGTTTTCCTGTCACTGACTCCGTGTGCAAAAGGTGATTTAATCAGTTAAATTCACAGCCGAGGGAAAGAGCCAATCACATTCAGAACAACATCCAACCTAATTTACCTCATTATACAGAACATCTGTACTGTGCAAACACAGGACCCACTGAAGAATGATCTTCTGCTCAACAAATACGCATTGTTTGTTTAACACAAAGTGAGAAACATGCTACGTCTTTGTATTCTTCTAAATAAGATTTTATAAATTGCCATTTTTCATCATTTACTGGTCATACTATCGATGACTGTTAGCAAATCTCAAGCGCACTTCAGATTGCACTTGTTCAGTTTATTTAGATCTTAATTATAAAAACAGATTTCTGGGGTTTTTAAAATTGTGGTGACTTTTCATAATCTTTAGACAAAATTATGCATTGTCAGTAACTGCACAGAACGGCTTATAAGTGTGTGTGTGCTTTTTAGAACAAATAGCAACACCCGGACAAAATGATGAGGACTTCATAAAATGAAACTCACACACACACACACACACAGAGTTAACAGCCTCTCAGAGTCGCACGTCATCCCCATGAGGAATCCAAACCTGACTGCACAATTTTACCACCGTCTTCAAAGTCACACCACGACAACAGAACAGCACGAGGCCGAGAAACAAAAGCCGTGAGATAGACAGGAAGACAGGAGAGAGAGAGAGACGTAACAAGACACACTTGTTAAGATAATTGTGATCAAGCTCATTGTGACTGTGAATACCTGGCGATGTTAGCTCGCGTCTGGCTCTGTCTGTGTCGTGCTCAGGAAACAACACAAGGAGAAAATCAAACCTGGTGGGAACATGGTGCTACCACATCAAGCATGATTGGGATCACTTCAGAAACTCTTCGTGTTTAATCACCAACACAAAGTGACAAGAGTCTAAGATGTTGGTGTTCAAACACTGAGTTGGGATGAATACAAGATCATCGCGGCTGGAAAACACTGTGGCGTTTGTCTGTTATGAAGCCATTCAAAGCCACGGCCTGTATGGTGAATCTCCCTCCAGACGTCCTCAAAAAAAAAAGGCAAACAAGAGGACAAGAGCCAGACAATGACACAGAAACGGCTTGACAGAGACGGATGGATCGATGGAGAAAAACTAATGCGGACATGTTGATTGATAAACTGCTGCTGACAACAGGGGAAAAAACACTCTGTGATTATTGGTTAAAATGTCAATCACTGTAGCCATTAGTCAGCCCGCATCCTCAAATCAAATGTCCGAGGAAATGCAGGTAAAGAAAAAAAGGAACGAGAGTAGGAAAGACGTGCGAGAAGAGAAGAGAGAAAAGAGTGCAAAGTGCGAGTGATGAGAAAGAGTGACAGAAAAAGAAAGACGAAACAATGTGAGACAAGTGAAGGTGAAGAGAAAGAATAGAGAGTGAGGGGACAAAAGGTATGGAGTGAAAGACAGAAAGAATGAAAAAAAATGGAAGATAGAAAGAAATAAAGCAAGAAAGGAAGGAAGGAAGTAGAAAGGAGAGTGGGTAAAAAGAATGAAAAAAAATGGAAGAAAGAAAAGAAAGGATGAAATGAAGAAAGAAAAAAAGAAAGAAAAGAAAGTAAGAAGAAAGAAAGAAAATAATGATTAAAATAAAGAAGACAAAAAGACAGAAATAAAAGAAATGAAACAAAAAAGAAAGAAAGAAAGAAAGAAAGAAAGGAAGACAGATTGCAGGAAGAGAGAAACCATAAAAAATGGAAAGGAGGAGAATAAGAGAGAAAAAGAAAGAGAGAGAGAGAATAGGGAAAAAGAATGAAAAGAGAGAATGGAGGTGTGTAGAACCTAAAGCTGGCTGAGTTAACTCACTCAAGCAGAATTCATCTCGCACCGGATTCCACACAGTCAACAACACAATCCCTTTATACTTTAAGTCTGTTTTCCAGCAACGATCCCATTCAGAGAAGCTTTTATTCTTGCAACATTCCCAGCTGTGATATTTCCCTTCGCAATGCCCAAGCATTCCCTCGTTCGCTCACTTGTTTTAAAGGGCCGTTGTTTGTCACTAGCTCTCAGAATCCCTGAAGAGTTTTGAGCAACTCTGATGATCTTTTGATATTAGTATTTATCATATCCTCAGCTCCCAATGCGTCTAGAGCCCAAACTGGTTCCCAGAACAGCCACAGGCGACAGAAACCCACCAACACTAAACTCTGTTCTTAGAATGCTCCTGTGGTTTAAGCTACAATCAACAACTGAACACACAATAGTTGTTTAAACTAAAGGGGCATCGCTGTGTACATTTGCAATCTTTTAAGGATCGTGATTCAGACAAAAGCTTTGTTTTAAAGTTAAAAAGGGGGAGATTCGGCATCAAAGCTGTCTTCAGTGCGCGGAAAGTAATGTTTATATTCCTAAAAGGCTGCAAAGACTCAGGAGTGACAGGCAAATTCACATGCTGTTCACGGGGCAAAAGATAAATGTTTGATGAATTGGCCAATCCGGATAGAGTGATGCGACTCATATGTGCATAATGGACTGGCTGCCTGGCAGTTCTGATTGCCTGCCAAGATAAGAAACTATAATAAATGAAAAAAGAAAGAGGGGAGGGGGGTAAAAACAGGGATGGGATTGGTTTTAATAAACTTGGAAAAAATGGAGGTGCTGAAAATGCAGACGATTGTGCAAAGTGACAAGCCGTACATCTCGAAAATCAACTCCCTATTGAATCATTCCACTGTGTCTCAGTTCACAAACAGAACAATTGAAATGACTCGGGTCGCAAGCCGAATTGGTCTTCACCAAGTTGAATTTCCCTATTCAATTTATTGAATTTAAATTCAAAATGTGTTTTTTCCCACTTTTATAGTTTTGTGGACAAAGTCAGCACCAATTAATGTTAATAACCCAGTGAGTTATATTATAATTATCATCCCAAGATGAAGATAATAATTGTTTATACTATGTAAATGTAAAGTACTCTAGGGGTGTAGAGAGAGAGGGAGAAAGTAAAAAAGTGAGAGTGAGAGAAAAAAAATGTAGAACTCTGCAATATTTACTTGTGTGTTTATCGGAGTGCTAGTGAACAGTTCTCAAGTACAGAAACATATGTGATAAATAAAAGCCTTTATACAAATGTTTGTAAACAGAGCTGCTTGTGAACTGAAATACTTGTGAACAAAATAACCATGAACCAAAGTGTTAGTCGGCCAGAGTGAACAGGTAGTGAACAGCTCTGTACTTTGACGCAATAAGCTATTAATGTTGAAGCTCCAAAGAAATGTGATTTTGTCCTTCTCTGCATTTAATCATCTCCAGCATGATCCTGACAAGAGCTTCGCTCAGAAAAGCCACGACAAAAGATCCTTAATGCACTTCAAACTTCTGTTTTCAATCTGGGGAAACATGATGGCTTGGGATCCAGTCGCGCTATAAATCTGCAGGTTGGCAGTATTAGTCAGCCATTATCTGGCTTAATCTCAAGGCCTCCACCCGGCACGACTTCAAGCATGAAACCAGGCCTCAGGTGGCAGCGATTTTCAGATCACATGTGCGAGGAAATGGGCTTCATCTATGTAGCAATTTACACGTGTTAAAGGTTTAAGGAACTGTCATCCTGCGGCTTTAATGGGGACGCACACTGCTTGGGTGATTTTCTTCACATACATAATACATTTAGGCTTTGCTGTTTGCACAAATATTCAAAAACCTGCAGTGCATGATTTAATCCCATTTAACAACACAAACACAGCCCAATAATTTACATAGATAAAAATATGTTACCCATGTAAAATCGGTAAAATATTTTAGTTTAAACAAATACTGTAAGAAGCCAAGAGTCCAGCCATCAGAGGTGGAAAGTGAACCTGAAAACCTTGAGTAGAAGTACAGACACCTTACTGTTACAATTACTTAATTACAAGAAAAAGAAGAAACTATTCATGAAGCTTTATTTCAGAACATAAAAATAAATGTTAACACCTCAATGTTACAAAACGGCACAACAAATCAAAAAAGAACAAAAATTCAGTCTCAGTCAGTCAAATATGCAAAAAAATAAAAATAAATAAACGCTAATTCACGTTTACATGATTTAGATCATAAATAGCATCCAGTACCTTCAGCACCCTGCAGATGGCAATATCGGGCAATAACTGCCCAAGAAAATAACTGCGGTAGAAAAAGATGCTGAATTGTTGCACAGTTACAATGTAACGAGTAACAATGCAGTGGAGTAAAAAGTACATTTGTAGTGAAGTAAAAAGTACAATTACTCTATCAAAAATGTACTCTGTACAAGTGTAAAAAAGCCAAAGAATTACTTTAGTAAAGTAACAAAGCGCATTTACTCGAGTAATTTACACCACTGCCAGCCACTTGCCTTGGCCAATGACTGATGTGCTAAAGATATTGAAATATGTATGTATCTCTCTCTCTCTCACACACACACACACACACACACACACACACACACACACACACACACACACACATCCGCACGCATAATAGTGCATCAAATTATTGGATTGTTGTTGTTGTGTGCATGCTTAAACCTGGTTTGTGCAGAGTCCACTTCCAGCTGATCTGGAACGGTGAAAGGGTTTAACCAGGAGGACGGAGGCTAGGGATGAAACGCTTGGTGAATTATAGACTTGCCTCTCAAGATTCACAGCTCTCAGTGGTAGGAGGTTAATATTCTCACATGTCATTAGGTCCACTGGCCCGGCTGACGGCTCATTGAATCAGGCAGCAAATGATTTCCTCATGCGGCAAAGGACAGCACACTTCAAAGTGCGAGGGGGCTGAGGTCAGCGGCGCTGCACTGTGATTAATAGCCCTGGATCGGTCCAGGTTGGCCGTAAGGTAAGAATGTGACGGCTTTTGACAGAGCCGACTCTTTAAGCTGGGTTTGACCCCTGGTCCTGGTAAGCCGTGTTTCCAGTGCCAGGTCTGACTGACCTGATGAGTCCTGTCACAGTTTGGGCGCTGCGGCCAGAGATGCTACATGCCTGGACCACCTTATGTTACAGTGTACGAAAGGTTGGCAACCAATCAAAGTACAGCATAATCACATACAATGTACCATAATATACCATAATCACATTTTCACTTACATACTTATGTTAACTATCATGCAGGTGATATTCTATTGCAAATAAGCTACATAATAAAAGAAAAAATGTAATTTGTTTTGTACTACAATAAAAGCACATTTTAGTCTATTCCTACTTGCATAAACGTGAGATTTGAGTAAAAAATGTAGCTGGGGTAGCAAATTAAGAAAATATCTTATATTCATAGGTCAAACTTACACTGAGAAATGTCGGAAATATTTAATATATTTAACATTTTTAAATATATACATTTAAATATGTAAAAATGTAAGAAATTAATAATTTGATCATATTGAATGTGTTTTTTCATTGAGCATCCTCAAAATACACATGAAAAAACAATGAAATTAAAAAGGACATGAAATGTATGTAGCCAAACAAAATAAAAAAATATTGGCATAAAACATAAATAGTAAAAGCTTTAATATAAGAAAAGAAAGAAAGATTGCTCATCTAAAACACAAGGCACAGGTGTTCCAGCAGAAAAGCTCTGCAGCCGCTCGCAGGGAAACTTTATGTGGGTCTGGCCGTGGAGAAATGGCCGACACCATTCCTCTTCATGCATCATGGCCTCCCTGTTCCTGGTGCAACCTACTTTCTTTTAAACGACACCACTGACTGATTACACCTCTCCTCACAAAACAAATGCATTCTGCCTTCAGTGCCGCTGCCCTAAAATCAATTCTATTTTTTACAAATGGCTCCAGCATCGATGCCTTCACGGTTTATCTGTGAGGGAAATGCATCTTAAACCATTTTGCATTCAGACAAACAACCGAAAGGCCAAATCAGTGACTCGGTTAAGCTGCAGTTTCTTGGAAAATGCAAACAGGAGCAGGGGTTACTTGCCAACGCAAAGTTCGCTTGAAAAAAAATAAATTGAAATGTATAATAGAAGACATTTCTCTATTTGAAAAAGATTCTTTATCGCACGTTGCACTTTCAGGACGTGCAGGAGTTCATTGTAATGCAATTAATGCTAGGAAATTGTAAGAAAAAAAATGACAGCAATCAGTTACATTTATATTTTAGAAGATGCTTTTCATCTAAAGTGATTTACATGACACACAATGAAAAAACAAACCAGTATTATTTTCTCTGGGATTCAAACCTATAACTAGGGTTAGACTCCTAAATCATTTGTTGCTGATTTGCAGGTAATTAATCCCAAATCAATAAAGCAACACCGACAGTGACAGTAAAACAAACCACACATCTCTTCATTCATCAGAGGTGTTCATCTAATGCTTAATCAAAGTTCTAAAACGTGCTTCCAAGACACATTATGAATGCATGAATAAAACTGAAATCTCTATAAGGAGAAGAAAGAGGTTTACAGTGAGATCCAGTGCCGAGGTCGCGGAACTGTCAAGCTGAAGCCCTGTCTGCTTCAGCATCCATCTAATAGCAAATAATCACTACCTTGCTGTCACTTCATGGCAAATGATCAATGACACTTGATGGATGACCCTGTCTGAGGTCTGGCCGTGGTCCGCATCTCTCCCATCCACTTTCTCAAGCACATGAGACAGTCGTGATGCCTTGCCTCATGGCCAATCGCACACACAAAAAAAAGCTTCTCAGAGCTTCAAAACAGAGGCTGAAAATAATGGTAAATGTTGATGATCTGGAAACAGATTCTTCATCTGACCCATCAAGAAAAAGAAATCACAATTTTTCAATCTTCCAGAGAAATTAAATCATTGGATGATCTAATTGGGAGGATAACGGTCCCCCACCTGCGCCGCGCTGGTTCTCAGGGGCCCCATTACAAGGCCCTTATTAGTTTGTACTTGGCAGATTAAAATGCGAGCGCCGCAATCTTTGATCTCTCACTTGCTGACACAAATCCTTTCAAGCCTCAACATTTCTGCTGGGTAATTAATGCTAATTAAAAGGTTTAGAGCCAACAGTGAGCGGCTGTTCCACCGTCCACATCACCATCAACCTCAAGATCCGAGCGAGCGCCATTGAAATGGACACATTTGCTCCTCAGGCATGGATCTGGACCTACTGTAGCACCACATCCAAACATACAAATACATATTGAGCGCAACGAAATTTGTGGTAAGCATTTTCATATCTTAAAAAAAGAAGAGAAAACACAATTGTTTTAACCTTCCAGAAAACCTAAATTGTCAGATGACTTGATTGGGAAGTTCTGAGATTGACAGATCTCTCTGAAGTGGCGTAAAGTACTTGAGTAAATGGACTTAGTTAATTTACTTAAGTATTTTGGCTTGACTTTTATTCTTTTATTCTCTGCCTACATTTTTGATTATTTACTGCACTGCATTTGAATGGACACTTAGAGTTTCTCGTGACATTGTGATTGTATGCAACAAGTCGGCATATTTTTCTGCCGCTGTTAATTTAACGGGCAGACATGGTGATAGCGCCATCTGCAATATGCTGAAGGTACTGGTGGCTATTTATAAGCAAAATCACTGTAACGTTTCATTATTTTTCTTTTTTTGCCATTATTGACCGTGGGAAATATTTCCAAAAAGCACCTAATATATAGAAAAACTACTGAGGGAAGTGAAATAAGTCTTTTGAAAATAAATAAGTGTTGCAAAAAACCATATCACCCTACTACAGGTTTCATCCCATTTTTCTATCACAATATTTTACAACTGATTTAACCTTCGGGATCGTTCAAACTGAATGATGAACAGAAGGCAAGACACCACTATATTATATTTTAAGTGAAATTCTTACATGACAAAAGCGTTTCCTCCAGGTGGACCTGAACAAAGCAATTCTGCACCCAAGCAAACAAGGCATATATTAAATGAAGCCAGGACGTTCTAGCTAAACGCTCTGAGACTTTTAGCACAAAAAAAACGAAGCCGACTTCCATGTTAAAAATAAAGCCATGGCGCATGTAAGTTGTGGGTTTCATGTCAGCCTGCCAATCTCCAATTCAATCCAGAAATAATGCGAGGCAGCTTGATGCGTGCTTTAAACACTTTGAAGCTATAAACGGATTTGTTTATGGAGCTGTCATACGTACACGCTGCTTGTCTAGAAGTCACACGAACGCATTCAAAATAGGCCAGAAACAGCTTTATATTTAGGATTTGTTCCATGGTCAAGTCAGATATTCATTCAGCTGCATGAATTCTGAGGTTAGATCTTTCCCACCACCAACAAATCAATGCAGACATTGATCTGACATGAAGAGTCTTATCTTTTCATTCCTGCTAAGTAAGAGCACACACACAAAAATATGTCGGCTTGTAATTAAATGACGAGTGGTTTGATTTAATTGTGATTCCTTCTAAGCACTTAAATATATGAGGCACATCCACCCCGACTCCATCATCACTGGCTTATTATGTTGTAATTAGCTGTCTTTCTGCCACACCATCATGAAGCTCAAGTGTCAGGTATGAAGACGTCTCCTCCTGATGAGCAAAAAGCCACATACAATGCCACAAAACGGTAATTGCGTTACTTCTGCATCAGTACCGACTCTATGTGATAATTAGACGCACATTCAAACCAATTAAACTTCCCGTGCAGCCTGTTCTTCCTGTCAAATACAGTTTGACTTTTCCCGACACTCTGTCACAAGAATCATCGTCCGTCATCTCTCAGATGAACCTCAGCATGTAAATAAGAAAAATGAAGACGATGTTTGTGACCAATTTATTCTACAAACAAACTTTAACTTTTAAACAGAAGCCAAATACTTTGAAATATGTAATACACAGTGATATTGCAATGATTTGACTTTGGGTTTGTTTGGTTTAGAATTTAGATTAATTTTCAAAAAGAGTTCACTGTAATCTAGCTCATTCATTCTAAATTAGAAAGACAGAGAGATAAATTAATAATGTGAGAGAAATAGAAAGAGAGCGAGAAAGAAAGAGAGAGAGAGAGAGAGAGAGAGAGAGAGAGAGAGAGAGATAGAGAAAGAAAAGAAAGAAAGAAAAAAGGAAAGAAAAAAGAGATAATGATTAAGACATAAATAAAAAATATAAGAAGGCATGGCAGAGATAAGAGGACTAGAGAATGAAAGATAGAGAGAGAGAAAAAATACATGGGAATTATGAAAGGAATCGATAAAAAACATCACAAAGTTGTCAAAACACTCGATATGCGTCTGTTTCTGTAAAGTAGAACACGCTTTAAAGAGCCTCAGGATTACTGAAGTATTAACTGCTGCTCAGTTCTTGTAAGATTATTCTCCTTCTTCCTCTGACTTTGCTTCATTACCTTAGAATAGCAGGTCTCATTAAAGGAGGCAAGACCAATGAAGCCTTAGCATAACTCTGTAGACTTCAACTGCTGTCAACATCGCTCTCTGTCATTCCTCCAAATCGCTTTGTGACTTATCAAGTGCTCTTTATTGTCTAATGATCCAAATCTTTTACAAAATCACCCCTGGGATGAACCACCCAAGCCGCTCCAGACACGTCACAGCCTCAGATCACGCCGCCGTAGACATGTCACAGACTCAGATCAAACCGCTGCAGACACGACGTCACTGTCTCAGATGAAGACGCAACTGACACGTCACCGCAGAGTCTTCACAGGCTCATGCTTATTACATTTGGAATAAATTAAAATGTTAATTTGAATAAATGAATACTTATCTATTATCAATGTTTAAATATTATGTATGTGTATATATATGTATGTGTGTGTGTGTGTCTGTGTGTGTGTGTGTGCGTGTGTGTATGCACGTTTCACAGTAATGTGCTCAAGAATCTGTGATTAACAAAAATAAATTATTTTATTTTTATATATAAAAAATTAAATTAAAAAAGTAAATAAAATCTACCATTGTAGACATTTGCGTTTAAGAGGTTTTGAAATGTTCATTTTTAAAAGTGAGTTCCATGCTTTAGAAGGGCAAACATAAACAGTCATTCTTTCATACAACTATGTAAGTGAAAGAAAGAAATAAAGAAAAAACAAAAATAAACAAAGAAAACTAAAACTGAGGTGAGTTTGTCAGTGTGTCAGTGAAGATACACACACACACACACACACAGAGACACACACACATACACGGAGTGAAATGAACACACACACACTCGGAGTAGTGGGCAGTGTCTTGCTCAAGCACTCAGCTATAAAACCCACCGAACTGAGATTCCAACCTGCAACTTCTTCAGGCTGAACCACAACTGCCACTATACAAACACTTTTCACAAAAAATATAATGGCAGACCCAACTACATTTAACCTTTGGTCAGTCTCTAGCTTGATTGTAAGTGAAAATATATGGTTATTCTGCAGGTGCATGTGAAGAGATAAGAAAACGTGTGAGACACACAGCTTGTGTGTTGTTCTGTAACCTCCGCCTGTGTATCGGCGCCCAGCGTGGAGGAGGTACCACAGGGTGATGCTTCTCAGGGGCCCGGGGACCTACAGATAATCTTCAAACAATTTAGACAAACAAAAGGCCAGTGCGACAGGGAAACAGACAAGCCAAACAGATGAATAAGCAACATCAATTACGGAAAGCTTTGACCTGTGAGCCCCCACACCACGACCGGCCCCTCAAACCCAGGGGCGGCAGATTGAAGCTGACACGCCTGGAGTGAGAACAGTACGGCCTCACAAGTCCTTTTCTCCGAGTGCGGACAGAATGAGAGAAAGAGTGCCAGCAGCGCAGCTATGAATGAAGAATCACGCATAATAGGTTCTCGCTTTAGTTGAAAGTGAAACAAAATGGCTCAATTTGAGCACTTAGCCTGTGGAAAATTGGCGGTGCTGAGATAGGACAGGAACATGCGAGGGGACAAGCGAATCAACCTTCTTATAAGTAGACTATAAGGGGAACAAAGCTGGTGTCCAACAGGCTTACCAGTGAACTCGAGTGAGATCGGGCCACTCCAAAGGCCGATTCTGTCTGCACTCGGACTGCAAATAAGCTCCTTCAACCTCTGCTGCTTTGTCCGCAGCCAATGGAAAAATAAATACAGCGCTCATATTTGTTCAACACGCTGAGCTTCGCATCATCCCATTGGATCTTTGCTCAGGGGACAGAACGCAGCAAAAACACAAAGCCTGAAAGCCAAGGAGACCGGATTACTATTGTGCCCATTAAAACAGCAATACACACGCTCAACATATTCAATCAATGAGACTAAACTCCCCTGCTTAAAACACTTCAGAAAACAATATTACTGAAATAAGTGTAGGAAGTCACACCTTTGTGAATCAAGCTAATGTATAGTATAATCTGGTGTTGGGTACACACACGTCATGTGCAGGTATCTTTGTATCTGTCTGTCTGTCTGTCTATATGAGTATTTTTCTATATACATATATACTGAATCTGTACACACACACACACACACACACGCACACACACACACACACACACACACGTGTACTATTTCTCTGTCTCATATTTCACACATACACAAACACCTTCAAAAACTTTTTGGTAGAAAAAATATCTAATTAAATTAATTAATGTAAGCAGGCAACAGTTGCTCAAACGATTCTAAAAATCCAGTCCAAATCCTAAACTAAAGTGTTGCTCTTGCGGAAAATCTGCCCAATCTGTGTTGTTTACTGACGGTGTCTATAGTAACAGACAGATGGAGTCAAGGGACATGCAGGAGCTTCACCCAAGGGGAATGCACACGACACTGAGCTTATTAGTCTAAAACCAAAATCACTGACGATCAGACTCAAAAGCGAAAGAAAAAACAATTTATAACCAACAGATCTGATCACACAGCAGAAACCAGAACCGGTTTGAAACGGGAACAGCATGCACAGTGCCAGTGAGCTACTGATAGATTTAAGCGTCATCAGAAAAAGTACTACAACTCAAAAACTCAGAACTTTTACCGTTAATGAAAAGAAAGTCAGAGACTTCAGCGATAACATAAAAGTGGAGCAAAATGTAAATTATTTTCATCAGCCACCATTCCATTCATTTTTATTATATTTCCCCTATCCCATTGTTATAATGCTGGCACGACCAAAACACATTTCACTGCATGTTGTACCACGTATATGTATGTGACCAACATACAAATGTATAAAATTTAAATTTGAAAATTTTGATTTAAAGACGGTGGCTGATGGGTTAAGGCAGTTGTGCACACTGCCACCCAAGCATTGCAGGGTAAAATCTCGGTCTGGTGGGTTTAACAACTGTCCTTGATCAACACACTGACAGCCACATGCCCCCGACGACTGCCCACTACTCCAGGGGATGTGTGTGTCACTTCACTGGCTAAATGCAGAGAACAATTTCAATATGGTCCCTATTGGCTGTATTGACAAAACTCAATTTTTAATGTAATTTATCAAGCTCACATGATA
>CM051500.1:14889614-14933260 GCA_028031935.1 Paedocypris micromegethes
AAAAAGCTCCCTCTCTCACTCTAGAAATGGGAAGTCCACTAGTTTGCGACCGTGTGTTTACAGAGACGAAGCCCTCGAAAGCGGCAGCCTCGTTTAATCATCTTAGCAGTTCTCAAGCTCCTTTCACTGTCGGGGCTATTTTTAAGCTTTACTTTTATCAATACTTTGGAAGCAGCTCCGGGAGATATTAAAAGCGTCGCAGGGAGTCGGGGAAGGGCGTTTCTGACACTTGCTCCCTCATTCGTCAGAGCCTCGCAGGCCCGTCGGTGACAATGGAAAGATTTCACAATACTGCGTGGCAGAAACTCATTCTGCCCCTCATCCATCATGCTCAACCCACTAGCCGTTCCACTGACCTAATCTGTAATGCCTGGCTGCCCGCTGGAGACTTCTTAAAGGCAGCCTTCATTAACGCTGCTAACTCAACCAAAGACCTCTGCAGGAAGCACAGGGACAGGTTGCCACCTCGGAGTGTTCTTAAAGAATGAGGAAAGTGCATCAAAGATCAGAGGTGATATTGTGTGACGTGTGCAAAAAACCTGAGAGTTTCTAGGAATGAAAAGTGTTTTACCAATCAAATGTATATTATATTCATTAATTACATGTATTACTAATAATAATTTAAGATTCTATTCATTTAATCAAATGATTTAAGATTTATGATTATTTTTTCGTCTTATTATTTTAAGATTTTTTGGACATTTTTATTCCTGCAGTATCACTATGGAGTAAATTTACTGAAGGTAATCTATTTAAAAATGACATCATTATTCAGTTCAGAAAAGACTGAGGTATTTTGTTGTTAAATTGGTTGTAAACTGTTAGAAAAGTTAAAAACAAAGAAAAAAAAAAGAAAACCTTGTTTTTAATTGCGAAAAAAAAAAACAGAAGACAATCTTTCACGTGTTGTGCCTCCTGTTTGTGTCTTGAATTTCACTACTACATCATTACAATGAAACTTAAAGCTTATGAACATGAATCCAATCCTCCAGCTCTCTGGTCATTGGCACAGGAATGAGTGTTAGTTAACACACAGGAGGACAGAAGCAGCGAGCGCTCTCTGACCCAGGACCAGCTATTATAGAGCCGTATTCCCCAAACCCCAGGCCGGTTCCTGCTGCCAGATTTCCCCGTCTCTAACTGTGCTGTCTCTACATCTGTTCAGACTGCCTAATGTGGCCTGTCTCTTTAGCCAGTCTCTGCAGGCTGGCAACCAGGGGAGAAAACATATTCCAACATTCTAAGGCTTTTAATTCATCCATCTTTCTGAGAGCAACTCCCTGGGGAAGTCATTTCAATGTTGATCTGTATAAATTACATCCAGCTCTCTATCCAAAGAAATACACATGATTATTGGAACTCAGGGAGGAAGTGTTTTTAAAATTATGAAAAAGACCCACTGTATTTTATATTTATGGAATTAGCAAATCACAGTTAGACATTTAAATAACGTCCTCTGGTAATTAAACCCACAACGGTGGTGTTGAAAGCATGAGAAAAGAGATATTACCCCAAAATAGCAGAATACCTAAATAGGGCGTGATACCTAAATATCTATTCAACTTCCAGTCAAACATCCATCCCTCCATTTTCCAATTCTGGGTCACGAGGAGCTATAGCCAATCACAGCAACTCAGGGCCTGATGGCGAGACACAATGATCACCCATTGACAGAGCAGAACACACAGACACTCCCTCTTTCAACTATGAGTTGTACCAATGGGCAATTTTTCCAAAGACAGTAGGAACGCGCTAAAGCACTTTCTGTCCCAATAACAAGTCAAACATGCATCCCGTAACCATCTAGGTTTCAGCAAATCAGACCGGGAAGTCAGATGAAATAAAGCGTGTTTACACTGATTAAAACACCCTCGCCAGTGTCTTTTTCCAGCGACTGCTGATCGAGCAGGCCTGTCAGTTCAGACCCTGCCTTTCCAGCAAGTATTGATTATTGCATCATTCCACCAGTTCACATGCGAGCGAGCCGAGGTTACAAAGGGTTCAGCAAACAGCCAGTGGACAAGAGCAACAGCAGAACTCCACGCTCGCTGGTTTGCAGAGCGTGGCCTGTATCATGCTCTTCTCATAGGGAGCCACAGCAGACCTTCCACTGACCAGCAAACAGCCACAGGCACAGGTCACTTGGCTGCAAAAAAGGCCTTTTGCAGCGCAACCAGTTGCCAATGTGCCAGAGGCTCCAAACCACCCACGCTTCATCACGGACCCCAAAGCTGACCATACGCTCCGGCTCCAGAGAAGCAGACCACACACTTACGGATTCATATTTCTTCAAGCCAAAATCTACATGGAAAGGTGTCAACTGCTTCCAACAAAACTGCAACTTATCTTTAAATGACTATAATTGAGAAGTGAATACAACAAACATGGCTCAGTATTTAACCGGAGGAGAAATAGTCCATGCAGATGGTGACACTTTCTCAGATTTGCACTTTTATGGAGCCATATCAGGCATGAAGCGAGTCCTTCATGGATTTCTGACAATTTAACTGCTCCTCGTGACACATTAAATGGCTGCGATGACAACTTAACTGCCCTGCCAATCAATATCTTCTATTACTCTCATTGTCAGCAGCTAAATATGATGCTGGGTCAACTGAGATTGGCAGTTCTTCTCCTCAAACCGAACAATCTGTCGGGGAGAGATTGAGGATTTATTGCATTGTTGGTAAATAATTATACACTGCATTTCTGTGTGTTGGGAACTTTGCAGACAGTGCAGAAAATACAGCAGGAAAGACGGGAGCATTTGTGGACAATTTATTTCACATGTTCATAGACGCAAGGAATGATAAAGTTTGAAACATGACAGCATTTTAAATCATCTGATCTTCAAGATGAGTTGGGGTTGAAGTAAAAAAGAGACTATATAGAGAAAGCAGCACGCATGAGGATAAAAAATGAGAGTCACAACATAGTACTTAGAAAGTCAGAAGATACTAATTTGGGGCTACTTTTAATGTATAGAATATAGTAATATTTACTATAGTATTAAATGCACTGTCATTTCTAACTTTGATCAATAACAGGTCATTACCTTCAACACAAAGACGTTTCATAAAGTGTAAAACGAAGCAACAAAAACTAAGTTTACCCCGAAAACAAAAGGAAAACCACTCGTTTTGTGTTCAACCTACAATCAAGATTTTTTTAAGCAAGTGTCTTGGTCTATAGAGTTGTAAAGTTAAAATGTTAGGTAGACAATTAAACAGAGGCCAAACCCATCAATCATTCTCCTTTCGGCCCATCACATTCCGAGCTGTTCAACCTCCTCTTTACCTCCTCCTATGCAATACGGCTGGCAGCCGGGACAGCTGACTGACAGCTCGCCTGATCCAAGCACAAGATGGTATCCTTCACCCAAATGTCCCAGTTTGAGGAGACAGATAGACGTTTGCACTATCCAACAGTGCGGGGTGAATCGGTGGACAAGGGCAAGTACTGCAAGCATTCTAGGCAAATTAAGGCTGGGATGGAGCTGTTGTGTAATACCATCGCGGGTTATCTAATGTTTCTTTATTTCTGTTATTGAGCCAATAAAAGCTTATACTGTAGGCACGTCTGCCTACGGACCATTGTTTAACATTATATAGACACACGTTGCATAAAGACGCCGTGTTTCTGTTTGTTTGTGATTGTTCCTGACTTGAAATACGGTAAAATGGGGGCTTAATTTTTCATGCATATTTGCAATCTGCGATTTTTAAATTTTGAAAAAAGGGGTGCGAATATTTGCGTATATACGGTATATAAAAGGGAAAGCGACGTGTAAAATTATGTTGTAGAAATCTTTCAGTGGCAAAAAGAATAAAACCTACTAATTCTACTCATTCCAGAGATTCTTGATTGCTGTTAACTTTTCAGAGAAATGTCTGAATGAGTGGCAGATATTTTATACATAGTGAAAGGGCACATTTTCCATCAATAACTTGGAAATTAGTTCCATAGAAGGAAATCAGTGAAAGGTGAATTTACAAATGCTAAAGCACAAATAAGTGAATGTGGGCTTCAGTGTGTCAAAACATTTGTCGCTCTTGCTTTTTCAGGACATGTATGGATTCATTTGCACCGTGACCACTGGCCTTTTCATCCAGAAAAAAGGCAAGGTTAAGAGGTTTCTATCCAGAGGAACTGTCTATTTGAGAGAGTGCCCATGAAAACTACAGAGCCATTCCTATTACTCGCCGCTAAAGCTGTTGGATTCAACACAGTTCTGTTAACCATCAGCAATTATCTCCCTGTCAAAGCGAAAGGTAACAAATTTCCCCATATCCAGCCAGACAGCAGCTTTAGCTGGACATGAGCATCATCTGACAGAAAGTAAATCACTGCGCCAGCCAGCACTTCTGACAGACAAATGCACTACCTTGGAAAACCTGGGCCTATCACTCCCAACAGCATGAGGGCAAAAAAATGGATGAGATTTTCCCTGTTGACCTTTTGTCCCCGCCCTATCTACCTGGCACTCGTATTTTTTCTTCAAATAAGATTAAATGCCTCTGGTTCTGTAAGCACTGAGCAGTTCCGAAATATGAGCATTATTAATGGCCACTACAGCGAGCTGCTTAATCTTGTGCCAAGCCACAGCCGTCGTCTTACTTCACCTTCCCTTTCCGCTCACTCACCCAGACTCACAAAACAGGAAGTAAGGTGTAGACACTGATGTGTCAGGTAGAGGCTCGCCATAATACGCACACACAAATCACATAGTTAATTGCTTATGGGGGATTTTGGGTCGCAGGAAGCTGGGATTGATTTTAGCATCACTGGTCCAATAACCGGACACATCACAGAATAGAAGAGATTCTGATGGAAACTTATATAAACTTGAAAAGGACGTGCAGCCTCTACAAAGAAAAACTCAATTGGATTCTCCTGTGAGACTGGTGTTTATATCGAAATTTACATTTACCAATTTTGCAAATACACAAATTTCCAAAATTGTATTTGACTAACTACAGTAATTTGCAGTTAAGTTACAAACTTACTATATGTGAAATAGACAAAGTTCCTAAACACACACACATACACAAACACACACACGCACACACACACACACACACACACACACACACACACACACACACTTTTGAGTAGTTTTTGTAAAAGTTGAATATCGGTTAATAAATGGTCTGGATCAAATTGTGTACTTCAAATACACAACATTACCCACAATTTCCACCACTAGACCCAAATGGTGGAACTTATACACACAAAACAATATTCAAAAATTAAACTTGAGCCTTCCCTACTGAAATTATCAGGGTGTAATATATACAGTAGCTTTAACTAAAACGATTAGATCCAGTGTTTACGTGACATTAGCAGAATACGGTTAGCTTGTATAACATGTCTGAACAATGTGATGATGAATGCCTGAGACAGACAGGTGGGGAGAAGAAGACCAGGTGACTGAGACCGAAACAGACATGACCTTTTCCATTTGTCAAACACGCTCAGGCTTCATTTCCTCAGCACGTCACTGCAGCTTTCCAAATTACTCCTCAAACCATTTCCCTCATGAAATAAGCACACAGAGACCTCAGTCAAGGAGAGCGGGCCTAGAGAGTCTCCGTCTAATGAAAACCTGCATCCCGCTGCATTAACATATTCAATCTGGAACAGGACGTGGACTGTCATTGATGACCAACACAACTGGCTGAAGCACTTCCTGCCACCGGCCTGTCAAACCCGATAGGAAATCTGTGACGATGAGCTGTCCGACTGCATCACACATGAGCAGAGCCGCCACTCCACTAACAAAGTCTGAAGTTTTGCTTAAAAGCTAAAGGTTATTTGGACTGGCTTAATTTTAATTTATGGTTGACCCAGAGGGTCTAAAACTAAATTATATTGTATCTTCAACATATATGTACAGATGTAGTCAATAGCGCACACACACACACACACACACACACACACATCATATTAACACCATCACATTTTATTCAACACATTACTAATACACTAATACAAACTAAACTAAATGAGCAAATAGGATTTTAAAACATTTTTTTTGATGACAATCTGTTTCTCTAGGTGTGTGTCATAAATCTAATGGGATAAGTATTAGATACTCTAACCATCATAAGTGAGCTTTTAAAACATACGTAGTTTACATTCATTTTACAACAAAACAATGACAAACAATGAAAGACAACAGACAGTACTGCCAGACAGTCAGACCGACCGACAATCAGATAGACAGACAGCATTACCAAGAGTGCTGCTGCTTTATTGCCCTTCACCCCCCCCCCCCCCCCCTCATTTCAAGGTCCTCAGGCAATGGCATCTTAACAGATACTACACTTAAAATGTGCTTGTAGGAATAAATTCTCATTCTTTCATTACCCATACCTTGATTTACTTCATATCATCTGGCCGCTATAGACAAAGATAACATGTTGTAAATTACCACAATCCAGCCTGCTTGTTTCAGTGTCGGGCAGGGGGGCGGCAGGGGGGTTTGTGAGTGCAGAGCTTTGTCTGTCACAAGTTTATTTTCTCTCCCTCTTCTCAAAACCACAGGTGGACACTGGCACCCTGGCGAGAGATCGCTGGCTCACTTTCTCACTGCACTCATGAATTCCTGAACAGAATATCAAAGAACACACTGCGGTGACCCTTGGAGCATCTCGCCAAAGGCATATTGACAAACCGTGGCGGTTTCGTGGGCAAAATGACATAATGTCCATCCTGAACTGTTGAGGCCTGAAACGGTCAATAGATTCCGGAGCATTAATCATCATCCAGTGACTGTGTGGAACCTGCGAGCCTTCATTTGCTTTGGTCACTTGCTGGCAGTTTGTGGTCCGCGGCGGTCATCACCGAGCTGTGATTAATATTACGTCCAGCCCTGTCAGTCCTGTGTGACTTTGGAAGGAAGATGCAAGCGGCGCGCGCCCTTTTTAACACACACGGTCACGGGCGAGTGCAATATTTTATACCTAGAAGGTCAATCCTTGGGGAAAGACTCTCACTTCAACATTAAGAAAGCGCACAAGCAACACTATGATTAATAACTGCATATCAATGCTATAATCTTAAAATAAATACATGAGAGAAATAGAGAGGGAGAGAAAAATAAAGAGAGAGAATGGGTAAAGCCAAAAGACTGAGCGATAAAACAAGTGAATCAGAGTGAGACAGATTGAGTGAAGAAGAGAGAGAGAGAGAGAGAGAGAGAGAGAGAGAGAGAGAGAGAGAGAGAGAGAAAGAGAGAGGGAGAGAGAATGATAGTTAAAATGCAAAAATGTGCCAAAAAATAAACGAATTGGCAAAACCACTTACATATTCAAAATATATAATTTGCAATAGTCTAAACAAAAGCATTTTAAAAGACACACACTCTCTCTCCATGATGAAGTACAAAATATTACACTTGATGACAAACATCTATAACTTAAGTTTGTCAGCGCTCCCGGTGTCGTTGAAAGCCGCCCCTGAGGTGGACCGTCCACTTCCCCCTTCTTCCCTCTGTGATTCCCTCCTCCTTCCATTCCATTTCAGCGCCTGATAACTAAGAACATTAGTTTTATGCCACTTGCCAGGCTGAAATGAAAAGAGAGCTAACTTTAATGACACCGCAATTAATCGCCCCAACAGACAGACAGCTAAAAGACAAGATATTGACTTCATTAAGGATAATGTATTATGCCATTATGTCAGCAGGGTCACCTTTTGTATCATGCACGCAACGCTAATATATCGGCATTTTCCTCAAATAAGATAAATTCTGATATGAAGGATAAAGCCGATTACATAAAGCCTCATCCGAAAGGAGGAGGAAGCTCCTCCAGCGAGAACGGGAACACACCGATCACTGCTCATCACCGCGCCACATTGATTTGCACAGGCAATTTAATCATTATTGTTTCAGTCCAATCTCCAAAGAGAAATGGTTTCTCCTTCAGTGCTGCTGCTGACAGCTGAGAAACAGATCAGTTAGACCTTTCTCGGGTTCAATCCATCAGCCTGTCTGTCAGACAACTGTCATTTGACCAGATGCGTACGATACGCACTGTAGTTTGCTACAAAGTTACACTCACAAAGCGACACAACCTTCAAATTCCAGTGGCGGCTTTATAGTTTGGTGTTTGTGGGAAGATTCCCAGGAATATCTTCAGCTGCATCTGAGCATAAACCCTTGTTTCTCACACTAGCTGTGCTATCACTAATTTTCGTGATATAGAAAATCTTGCTCATTTAAATCACAAACCCTCCTATTGCAGTTTAGGAACAAAAGAGTTGGGATAAGCAGAAACTTGCAAGCAGCTTTATCCAGAAGCAGCAGCAGTCGCGTCTTTGAGAGACGACAGAGTGATAATAACAAAGAGTTGGTTCCATATTTCAATTTCAGCATTAAGATGATACCGTGTCACAAGTGAGTTGGTGTACAACATATTCAATGACTAGTCAATTGTAAAATTCGTTTGTCAAAAAAAGAATTGTGTCGCTTTGATAATTTTGATCAAACTGCCCACTGCTCCGGGTTCACTTCACTTCACTGTGTGTGGGTGTGTGTGTGTGTATGTATGTGTGTCTACTACTACTTCTCTTCGGCTTTTCCCTTATCAGGGGTCGCCACAGCGAGTCATCCCTTTCCACCTCATTCTATCCTGTGTGTATGTATGTGTGTAACTTCACTAAATGCAGCTTCAGATGGCTAAAAGCAGAACACAATTTTGATATGGCCCCTAGTGGTCATACTGACAAACTGACTCACTTGTAAATGAAACAAAAATATGGAGTGGATTGAGGTTTGGAACAGATTAAGGGCATTTGTGTTGAGTAGATAAAATGAATATGAAACGGAACATGCTAAACTTGTAGATCAAGGTAGCACTGTAAATACATTTGTCAAAATGAGACTCTTAATTAAAATCACTCGCAAATCTGAATGAGATGTTTAACCACTGTCACTCCATTAGTATTACGTTTGCATAAACCAGAACGATCCAGCTTTTTTCACACCACAGTTTAAACCAACAAAAAAACAGGCTTAGAAAATACGAGGACGGAAATAAAAGGCATTGAATAACAACACACATCTTCAGATGACGAAAAGGTCGGCAGTGAATTGATATAACAGGCCGAGCAATATTTGCGGGAGATAACTGATTGAACAGCCATTCATTTGACAGGTTGTCGTCTTCTCTTTCTCTCTCTCTCTCTCTCTCTCTCTCTCTCTCTCTGAGCGCTCAGAGTGGAGCACATGGACACAATATGCCCTTTTCCTGTGACCTTGGGCTTTCTTTTCGGACTGGCAATATTGACATTTTCCCCCACCATCCTGTGTCCCTTCCTCTCATTTGTCATGATTATTGCTGAATTCTCAGCTGTCATTTGTGGCTGTAGATCAATGCTTGTTCACTCCCCCTTTGTCGTATTGGCAGAGTAAACAGTGTCTCTCTCTCTCTCTCTCTCTCTCTCTCTCTCTCTCTCTCTCTCTCTCTCTCTCTCTCTCTCTCTCTATCTCTATCTCTCTCACATGTTTGAAACACCAAATCATGGGTTAGCCTGCCAAAAAAACAGGAAGTTGTTGATTTGTAAACATCGTAATGTATTTTCATTCATTCTCTTTCTCTCTCCCACTTTTTTCTTTACTTATTTCCTTCTTACACTAAAAATCTTTCTTATCTTTCACTCCTTTTTCTTGTTCTTCATGGTCTCAGTCTTATATCCATCTATTTCATTGTCAGTCTGTCTCTTTCAAAGTCAAAGTCAAAGAAGCTTTATTGTCATTTCAACTACATATAGCAGAGCGATACACAGTGAAACGAGACAACGTTTCCCTCTCTATACTCCTTCTTTCCCTCATTCTGCGGGTCAATCAACACATTTTCTCTCTCTCTCTCTCTCTCTCTCTCTCTCTCTCTCTCTCTCTCTCTCTCTCTCTCTCTCTCTCTCTCTCTCTCTCTCAGCCCACCTCTCTATCTTTCTTTCTCTTTACTTGTCTATATTGGTTCCTCTCTTATTCCCTAACTACATTGGCCTCTACTAGTTTAGGTCTCTCTCGCTCTTTACCTGTCTGCCTCGATCTCGCTCTCTATATTCTTTCTCTTTTAATCCATCCGTCCATTAGAGTCAAGCAGCTCCTGTGAGCACTCAGTCCTTTGTTAGGTCAGTCTGAACATCATGAGTGCACGCACTTTTCCTAACAGAATTCTCATGTGTGTAAAAGTGTAGAGAAATTGTGATGTGAAATAATATTACAGATGTGTGTGCGTGTGTGTGCGTGTGTGTGTGTGTGTGTGTGTGTGTGTGTGTGTGTGTGTGTGTGTGTGTGTGTGTGAGGTGGAGTTAAGGCCTTACTTAAAAATCAGTCACATTTGACATGCAAAAATCACCTCATCACAAATCCTAAAAGTGAAAATATCGTAATAACAAGAAACTTCAAACACACTTTCAGAATATTATTCTAGTTTTAATCAGATTCACACTGATTGCTTTTTAAGTATGCAGTGCATGCTGGGTAGAAATAACTCATGACTGTACAGGCCATGATATTATCATTCGTAATGACTCCTCTGAATGATTCCTTTTCATGATCTGAATGTTTAGTGGCCCTTAAAGTCTCAGAGTTTGTGCTGATGGCAAACGAAAAGACAATTCAACTTTCAAAGTAACTGTAGAGGACTTCGATTATGCTTTTTAATGGAGGATGAATTATGCTGCGACTAATTGCTTTTGAATGTGAGGACACAGATCGTGGGTTTACGCACACGTATACAGTACACACACACACGCCCAACTGGAAATATGAATGGTGCAGTTCATTTATCATTTGATGAAGAAAAAAAAAAGCTCACTGTTATCCATCTTAATGACGTGTCTATTATTCCTTATGAAAACTCGACTAGCGCATTACAGTCCAGATATCTTTAAAAGATTTAATATATTACCTATAATGCATCATGATAGGTTAATTAAACTGCGGAGGGCTGCGATTGGAAAGCGCATTAGGTTCGATTCGTCCGCTGATTTGCCACAACCAATTAAACTCATTCAGCGAGTCAGTGGACGGGCGAGCGAGGTCGAGAATAAAGCAGCGGAACGGCTCGTGACCACTTCACTTGTCTCCTCGGCCTGAACCGTGGCCCTCTGCTCAGGGACCCTCCACGCATCAGCCCTGGTGAATTATTCCCGAGTGCCCTTCACCCAAGGTCAAGGCTGCGTAGACGAGCATCACTGAACTTATTCATGTAAATGCCTCGGGAAGCTCAGCCGTATCATTGTGAACCAGTCCCCACGGAAAACTCAGGTTCTGCTTTGGAGGCCTGTGGCTCTTCCACAAGCGCTGAAAAGTCCCAGACCGGGACAGGTTGATGAATCCGACATAAATGGAGGGAGTCGACCGGACCCGTGTCCTACACTTGGTACGCACGACGGGCTGTGCTTTCTCGACACACACCTACACTTCCTGCTGTAGTACAGCTGCCTGTTTTTTCTTCCTCTTTCACCTTTTCCCACCGTTTTCCTCTCCCCGCTTCAGCTCGGTTGAGCAGGGCTGACAGGCGGATTCCTTTGCTTTTCGCCGTATTAAAGCCACTTTCCCGCCCTGACAGCCCGTTCTATTCTGCCACCTCGTAGCTCGGGCTTCACACTTCTCTGGGCAGCCACTGCTTCTTGACAGACCACTGTCACTTCCCATCATCCTCTCTGTACATTCGCCGCGCCCCCCCTTCCGCAGCGAGCGGGCCCACTTTCCTACCAGTGCAATTATTTTTTTTGACAAGCCATCCATCAGCCTTAACTTTAAAAGCACTTTCCGCTGATATCCATTGTTAAAGCCCCAGCCCTTCGCTCTCTCCCCAGCTTCCCCGAGCGTTCGCATGAGAGAATATGATATCAGACATCCAACCTACCAAGCCATGTAAATTTACTTTGTTCTCGGCTATGTTTCCAATTTCACGTCCAATTTTTCGGTACATTATGCGGAGTTGTTGCGCCTAATATGATGTTGTCAAATCCCATTACGGTTCACCGTCTTGCGTGGCTTTAAAAACAGGTTACAATTTGTATTCCATAAAGTGGATACGAAAAGCGGCAAAGAGTCGAGCTGAATCTTATTCACATTATCTGCTGGATTGTGACGTCTGCGGTTGGAGTCATTTAGAGGCATTAGAACAAGCACATATGAATATGTCACCGCGGCCAATAACGCCAGCCAAAGCGCATCTCCGCGAGTCAATAAAGCTCTTCTGCTGGTGACACAAATGTGATGATAATCTGAAGAAATGAATAAGGAACCTTCCTGTTCGAGCAGGATTTCTGCTGTGCCACTGAATAATTTGGAGAGTCTCCAATTGGCCTACATCTGTGCTTTGTGGGGAAAAAAAACAATAAAAAAAGCATATAAAATATGGGTCTTCGAATCACGTCTGTCTGGTGTTAGAAAAATCGTTCAAATTGCACAAGCGTAACAAATTATCACCTAAATGTTGCACAAAATGTAACAAGGCCACTGACTCCATTAGATGAATATGTATCTTTGGCCCGAGTCATGGTGAATTCTCCTGACACGCACGCACGCACAGTTTCACTGATTCAGGAATTATTGTTTTCAGTATTAATATATATATATATATATATATATATATATATATATATATATATATATATTGCACAATTTACTACATTAATTAAAAAAAAAGGCTTTCATTCAAAAACATGAATTTTTAATTTTAATAACAATTAACCTACTTCGCTGTCCATTACAACTAAATGATTACACTATTATGACTTGTGATCATTATGACTAAGACACAATTTTTGATTGTACGAAACAGTGTTCTTTTGGCTTTACATTTACGCTGACATGGTAATCACAAAGTTTTGAATAAAGTCAAATTTTAGTCAATTAAAGCCAATTGTAGTCAATTCGTTATTTCTTTAAAAATGAAATTGAAGTCTAATTTAAACAAAAAAAAATTGTTTGGCGCAGTAAGACAAGACAACATGCATCATTTATTTTGGTCACCAATTTAATTTAAATCGTCTATGACTGTCCGTTCATCCGTCCGTTCTCTACTTAGTAGTAGTGGCGTTTTCAAAAGCACAGTAGTGGGTTCAATGCCCAGGTAAAGCACGAGGTCGATTCATTTCTTGATTGTAATGAAATGTAATTTAATTTGAATAAAAATGTTAAAAGTAATTTATTCTATTTTAACAATATTGATTTTTTTAAGCAAATCCCAAAGCCCTGAATTGTTTTTGATGTGTAGAAGGCCCACACCAGCCTTTTTCTAAACCCCTGGCATCCGCGAGCAAGCATCAGCATATGGTTATCAATGATCCAGATGGCTTCTTCCTGTCTGGAGACTGACAACTTTGCTCTTCTGTTATCAAACAGTAGTAATTAACTATAATCACGTAGGTGTTAATTAAGCATAATGAAACAATTTCAAACCAGTCTGAGCCTACAATCATCAACTTACGGCTAATTACAAGCACTGAGGATTCTGGGTAATCTCCAGACTCTGAATGCGCAGAACTGCAGTGTTGTGTCAGGTTCGTCTGGAGAACTTCTGATCTGCCAGGCCGTCACCGCTGCAGAGTGAGAACAAAAGGGACCGGACTCTGGATGACAACATTTCAGGGGTTTTGTCATTCCCCGGGAAAGGACGGCCATTAATCAGAGTGACCCTTGCCTACAGCCGCCCCACCGCAACACCTGCAGCCCGGCCGTGTTCCGATGGAAATTAAAGTCGTAAATTTCCCAACATCACGTGTGAGAAGACAGACAGGCCGTGAAGCTGAGCTACAGGAAATGCAATCTGCAGCTCCGTGACTAGATGAGACGAGCATTCCAGTACCAACGCAACCTATCACCATTAACAGGATAATGTGTAAATGCTCTATTAAGTTATTAGATGTGATTTTGATGTTGTGAGGATGAAAACACTGCTGCTGTTGTACATGTTATCTGTGTGCTTAAGTTCTATTCAAAATAATAAAAGTGATCCGATAATGACTAATCAACAGAATGTCTCTGAATTTGGTGACATTGCCGGCTTTTTGAAAATGAGTGCAACTCGAAATCTGATTGGTTAAAAAAAGCATCTTTGCTATGTATTCTATAGATAGAGAGCCGGCAAAACATAATCTGAAGGCGTGTGTGGATTGGTTTGACGTTTACCCGCATGGAAGCAAATGATGGCTGGAATGTGATTGCCCTAATTATTCGATACAATAATAATTGCGATGTGCAACTGCCATTGGAAAATGACAGTTGACAATGAAAGAAGTGGTCAGACCATTTGGAATTATTTTGTTTTTTTTATTGGGCAAAATATAATATTATTTATTCAATTTCCCAACTACGTTCAAATGTGAAAAAAGAAACATTTTTAGTCATGAATATATATACACCCCTAACACCAATAAATACAGCAAAATGCACGGTTGCATTAGCATGTCAGAATATCTGCTGTACATTCGCCGCTGTGGCAGCGAGACTGGCAGCTTCATTAGGACGAGAGCAGGGAGATTGTCAGCACAGATAGCGTTCACACTACAAAATCTCGACTGGAAAGACAAGCCGTGCCATGATACCGCGGGACAGCGCTTTGTAATTCCACATCAGATAAAGCCGTGTCTAAGCAGACAAGATATGACACTCCTGTTATTATTTGCCTGATAAAGGAACAAGCTCTTTCTACCCTCCTCATCAAATGCTGAAATAATTGCGTTTCCCCCGAGGCTGGCATCAGGAGGTTCTGTAGTTTCTCACAGCGTCAGCTTCCAAGTCAAACTTCTGCGAGAATGATGATCTCTCACACGTAGACCGGATGAATTAGAAAAATCGATGCTTTGACTACTTTCGCCGATGATGCGCGCGCACCTTTGCCTGACAGGGTGCGACTGCCGACGCGGATTCATCAGGAAACAAATAGGACGGCAGAAATAATTGGCTTGTGTGCACTTTTTTAATGACTGCAGCCTGTGAAAACAAGGAGGAAACCAGGGGACAAGAATAAAGTCTTTTTTCCTCTCCCTGTGGATTGTTTACAGTCGCCATGTTAACGACAGTCGGATCTGTTTACTGTCAGGCCACTCGTGAGTGTGCTAGTAAGGTTTGGTGATATTGGACATGATAAATTTATTTACAATTATATACATACTTTTTGTCCACAATTTGGTTGATAGTGATATTACATCGCTAAAAAGCTGATTATTGGTGACCAATGCAGCATCTTTGATGAATTAACGACCCATCAGGAGTAAAAACTCTTCATGAGGTGGTTTGCTTGCTTCACACTTGTCATTGACTTTGACATTTGGTCCACACGTCTGCCCGCCAATCTCCCGCTGCAGGGCATCTATTGTGACATGGGGTGACGTTGACAGTTCTGGAGTGACCATTCTCGTCTTCTGCACTTCATCCCTGGCTGACGCAAAAGGACAAATGCGGCTCGACCGGCCGTGTAGCTCCGTGTGAGGGTGTGTGCTGACAGTGTGTAAGTGTCAATGAGTGGCCCGAGCTTGGCCTCTGCTTTGTGAGTAATGCCAGTCACATTGGCCATCCACTCATACAGTAAATCAAGTTGTCAGCCCAATGGGCACGATTAAAAGGGGTCAGCGCGGAAAACGAGAAGCTTTATGTGCAGTCAGTAATTTCTCCAAGGAGATGCATCATGCGGCCCAAAGAGTAAATCACACCAAGATCTGGGCGATAATTACAGGGATCGTGATCCTGGCCTGGCCCTCAGCTGGGTTAGATCAGCCCGCTTTAATCAACACCACATCATCCGCACACATCTGTCAGCCTTGGAAGATCGGAAGAAAAGGAAAGTGAGTCAAAGTGGCCAGAACGAGTCGGAACCACGATGCTCTACGTTTGACCGATCTAGATAGAGAAGTGCACACACACACAAGCAGTCGGGATCCTGGGACACTTTGAGATTCAAACCTAGAGAACTTGTTGGTCACAGGTCCGGTCGATAATCATTAAAAAAAAGCATGAAAGAGGAATAAACCTTGCCGACAACTCGTAATTGTAGAACAAAAAGGAAAAGGAAAAGTGTGAGGAAAGCTGAGAAGCAACGTCTAATGAAGTATGAGCAGGAAGCTGTGTATACATCTACATACATCTACCTCAACAACATCACATGTGAAAATTGATTTTGAAACTGCAACGGATCTTGTGTCTGAACTAAATGAAGAGCATCTCCAGAACATGTGGCGGTGACACCGAGCCACAACACTGATGTCTAACTGCACATTAGTGTGGGAATCAATACGACACGATGTGTTGGGTGAGTATAGAATGGTGCCGGGATGTGATGAGCCCGGGGAGGATGTTCTGAGTGAAACTGCAGGTGGAGATGAAGACACAGCAGTGTCAGCTCTGTGATCCAGAGGAAAAGCCCATCAGTGGCCTGGATGTGTATTGACAGACCTGAGAGGGAGAGGAAGTGGCCTGGAGACAGTCACCTTGGTGTAGGCGCAATGTCAGTCCGGCCCTGGCCATCACTCTTCACCCCTGACCAGGGTATTATTTAAAGGCAAACAAATATCAGGCACTAAATGTCACGGCAAGGACGCTGGAGTCACCCTCTCATCTCAACTAATCAGTGTCTGGGTTTAAAATGGCTTTTCCTCCTGCCCTCCCTTCTGAATCCATCTTCACACATCCACCCCACTGACAACAACATCACAGTTACACCCCCTGAAGCCCCTGCGCCAGATTTACAGCCGACACACGATTTATCGCCGCTACTCATCAGCTTACTTTTCAGGAAAGTCTGCAAAGGATATATTTTTAATGGTGTTCTAATGGTAAATCTTCTTTGAACTTCCAATTTCATGCTTTGCGATGCCTTGAAATACAAGCACTTACTGTAAATTTGTTCACATATATTGAGCTTTTAAAAGGATTGTGTGTGTGTGTGTGTGTGTGTGTGTGTGTGTGTGTGTGTGTGTGTGTTGGGGGTGAGTTGGCCAGTCTTTTAAGGTAAAGATTATAATTGACTTGGATCTTTTAACGACTTCATCAATCCATTAATTACTGATACTTCATGCTGAAGAAAAATCTCCGACAGTAATGTAATGCATCAAAAGTTTTCATTGGACTGTTTTTATTACCTACGTAATTACATCCCGGAAACGAATTCTTAGCTTGATATATCTCAACATACAGCTTTATGAACTTGGTCCTTCACTGTGTTGCATCACTGAGCTGAACTAGGAAACTAAGAAGCTGGACCAGGCTGCTGAAGTTTCCAAAAGTGCTTGAGAAAGGATGAATAAAAGTTAGTACAGGCTGTACTTGTAAAACTCCAACATAACAGATGAATAAATTGAAAATTCTTCTTTTGAACAAAGTTTTGCTCAACATTTGATCGCCTTTGAAATTGTCTGTGTGTTAGTTTAACTTTAGCCTTCACTTCAAGGAAATTTGTGTTCATTGTTTGTTTGCTTTTGCTGATCATTTTAAAATGAAAACATGTGAGACATAATTAAATTTACGCTTGCATTAGAGTTTTGTCCATCTGCATGTTTGTACTTTTTGTTGTGCTTTATTTAAATGAATTAAATAGAACATATTGCCAGCTAAATCACAAAACATGTTGTAATACACACTTAATCATCGAAAAAAAAAAACACAGTTGCCAATTGTTTTTGCAACACAGTGCAGCTTAATTTAAAACAAATGGCAATTATTTTAGTAAAGTGTTTCAGAAAGGCAATGTTGTTTTATACTATATTTATATTTGATAACATTTCTTTTTCAACGTATGTATAAGCCAAAATGCCAAAATCAAAATGTTTGTAAAACATATTTTCATCACTTGAATTCATCAGACCTTTACTCATACACCATAAAGAAAAATAAATGGACCTGAACTTTGTGAATTGCGTCTTTGATCATCCTCCAAATCCTGAAATATAATGGACTAAATATCCTTTGCAGTGTGATTAGCATCAAGCGAGGACAAATAGACCCAGTAAAAACAGCATCTGTCTTGCTGGTGTTGATGTTCCTGAGTACCAAAGCCAATAAATCATCCTCCATCTATTAAAATGTACAGTTCAATCAATACACACTCCTTTTCCACCCCCCACTACCCCCACAAATGTGTGGAATTCCAACTTAACAAGAGCGTGTGGTAATAAAAGTATGCACAAAATTTTCAAAAGGGCATAATGAGAAGCTCCAGCAATTCTCCAACAAATACTAACAGGACTCAAATGTCATAAAATCAAATAAATCAAATTTGCTGAGACAGACCTGTCTTTACGTGCACAGAACATGACGTGTTTATAGGCTTTTTATTGGAAGATCTTTATTTTTTATTTATTTTTGGACTAATTTTGAGCTAGAAGTGCAGGATGTACACATCACAGGTTTTTAATACAATTTCCCTGTAATTCATCAGCAGGACACTGACATTTGAGGCCAGACCTGACATCATCTTAAATGGTTTCTCTGGGGCTCAGAATAAAAATGATTGGATAAAAATGTATCCATCCATCCATCTATCACTTACTCTATTTCGGGGTCACGGGGAGCGGAAGTCAATCATAGCAAATCTGGAAGTTGGCAGAACACACTCTGGATTGGTGGCCGGTCATTCACAGAGTAGAACAAAATAAATAAATACATTGTTGCATAGTTAATTGAGTTATATTTTTCGTCAAACCACTGCGTTGTCATTGTTCTTTTTGTGTTCTCATTGTTTGTTTGTGATGATGAAATAGAAATAGTGTGATAAACCTACAAGAAATATTGTAAAACAGATTTTTAAACTTCTAATTATATATTAGATCTTTTCTGACAGAGTTTCCTTATTGCAATCGCAAGAAAATTAAAACACAAAAGTCACATTTGTGTTGTTGTTGATGATGATGTTTTTAATGATGATGTAGAAAACACATTAGTGGTAATCACAAAACATATAGATAAATAATCATTGGAACAAAATTTGAATTGGTTTTGATATGTTGATATAATGTTTTGAATTGTTGTTGCAATTCATGTCAGGAAGTAGAAAGCTGGGCACACAAGTTGAGCCATAATTAAAACACATTTTCATAAAATGTCCAGAAATCCAACTGCAAAAGTGCAGTGACAAACAATTAGAATTAAAGTTTTGCTTACGTTATGTTTGTCATTGTGCAATTGTGGTTTTTGTTATTGTTCGTTTGTTTTAAAACAGTG
Source organism: Paedocypris micromegethes (assembly GCA_028031935.1). NCBI lineage: Eukaryota > Metazoa > Chordata > Actinopteri > Cypriniformes > Paedocypris > Paedocypris micromegethes. The sequence continues at coordinate 14,908,798 of CM051500.1, forward strand.
GTAACAAAAAAAAAAGGTCACAAAACAGGTGCATTACAAAACTTAACAATGGAACAAAACTTCATTAAAAATAAAAAGAATAAAATAATCAATTTACTATAATAATCAAAAGAAACTATAAAATGCTGTGGTACCAGTTAGAAACTGAAATTGAGTTAGCTGACCAATTCTAAGAAAAAAGGCTCTTGACCTCATTAGAACTCCTCATCTGTTATAAAACAACAGAATTTAACATAAAACATGGGGTTACAATTATGATAATAGCTGCCCTCTAAAATGGCTCCCTTCAGCAGGAAGACAAGCTAATAAGCAGTGTGTGATGGATGAGGCTGTGGCTCCTGCCGTCCAGAAGCTCATAGCACCCACTCGGAAACAGCGCCTTGTTATTCCCGTGGGTAGATACCAACACTTGGCTTCTTGTCGGAGGGAAACGTGATATTTTAGGACTACAGGAAACACACAGAGCCTGAAGTGACAGACAAATCACAGATATAATCTAAATCAGAAGCAGAGTAGCGAGTACGTAGACACACACACACACCCCAACTCAGAGTTACTAGGCATGTAAACACGGTCAAGGCAATCTGCTGCAGTTCAAACCAATCATCAGAATGGGAAAGAAAGTTGTTTTAAGTGACTATCTTAATGGTTTACGGACAATGGTCCAAGTAAAAGCTGTACTGATGCCTTGTTGATGAGAATAGATACGTAAAATAGCCCCCCGGTATAACTGGAGGTTTGCAGAACTGGATCAGCTAAGAACCGGAAACAGGCCAAAATGGGCACAAGAATTGTGCAAAAAACATTGCTCTTTTTGAGTCTCGATTATCACTGCAACAGAATTTGCAGAGTTTGATGTCCATGCCATGAAAGCATGGATGAGGGATCAATGGTTCAGGTTGGCAGTGTAATGGTGTGCGCCCATTATTATCAATTGAGCATTGTGTCGTTACTGACCATGTCCATCCCTTTATGACCACAGTGTACCTATCTTCTCATAAGCTACTTCCAACAGACTAACTCACTATGTCTATAAGTAGAACCATCAGACAGGTTTCAGGAACATGCCATTTTTAAAGTTCACTGTACTCGAATGTCCTCCACAGTCATCAGATCTCAATCCTGAGCGCGGAGATGTTGTGGACGGGTTATCTGACAAATCTTCAGCAACTGTGTGACAACATAATGTCAATATGAAACAAAATCTCAAAGGAATGTGTCCAGTGTCTTGCTGAATTTGTGCCATAAAGGAATAAGGCAGATCTAGAATAATTTCTAATTTAATCTCTAATCATAGCAAATACATATTTTCCCTTTCTCAGTTTAATCCTTGCTTTTCGAGTTCAGGTGTGTCACATGTACGAGACATGAGAGTATACATCTGCCTTAGAAAATCAACGTGATAATAATCATTCCTTGCATGGTGTATATATAGACACAGCTCCCCACCCGACTTTGATAATAGATCAACTTGTTTTTATATATAAAGAGAGAGATATGAAAATGTAGACACTGTAATGGGAGTTGCGGTCCAGTGGTAGGGGACTTGGACTTGTGTGTGAGAGATTGCAGGTTCGAATACCCCTACGGGATTAAGCAGTGTGTCCCGTTAAGTGTCCTTGGGCAAGACACTGACCTCCACATGCCTCCTGGGCCCACAGCTAGGGCTGTCCACTGCTCTGGGTTTGTGTCTGTTCACTTCGGTGTGTGTATGTGCACTTCACTGGATGGGTTACATGCAGAGTACAATTTAAATATGGTCCCTAGTGGCCATATTGACAATCTCATTCACTTTACTTTTTGAGCGTTTACATGTGTACATTCTGGAGTGTGTTTTAAAAGTTTTGTGTTCTTTCTTTTGGTCCACACATATTTAGCACCAGGATGTTCTCTGCTGTTCTTAAAAGCAGTGGGATCAGTTCTGCCTCTAGAGGTGGTTGTTTAAGAAACAATTAGGAGGGTATACAAAGCCATTTGCAGGCAGTCTCGCTTCCTCGGCTCCCTAACTGGACTACCTCTCAGGCCTGATTTATCACTCTGTCGCCTTCAGAAGGCAACATAATTAATAGGAGCATGGACTTCTAATTTCAATGACTTCCACAGCAAGTGGATTTCATTTGATTTATGAAGGCCGGAGAGTTTGCATTTTATCAGTACATTCAGTCATTATTTATGCTGATGACCAATTTCAATGGGTCAGTATCATCTAACTCGCTGCTAATCAAAGAGAATTAAGGTTCATTGCATTATTCAAGAGTGACTAATTTATCTTTGGGAGAAGGCTGAGGATGCTCTGCCTGGAATACACCAATGACTTTACCGTTTAAAGGCATTATTACTATTAACAGGGTCAAAAGAGCTTGAATGACACACTGTATTTGCAGACGATGGTAGAAACTCTGCTCTACACAAATTTCTGTGTAGAGCAGAAACTCAAACTACAATTAATTGGCTTTCAGTGTCAGTTTAAAGAGAGAAAGTTCTATTGCCGGATCATGTTAAAATGTATGTGATACCTGAAGAGAGATTTGTATGTCCACGGAATTGAAATCGCACTGAATAAAAAATTCCAAAAACATTCTGTGGGTGAACCACCACTCCCAGTTTCACAGGTAAATCCATCGCACAACTGTTCCTGGTCGCACAATACAACTAATACTTCTAAACCTACACATCCTAGTCATAAGATATTTTATTTGACTATGGATAATCAACAATTGAGCATAACACTTATGTTATTACATCACACAACGTCGATAAAACTTCAATAACGCATAATTCACATTGGTGTACACCAGGGGTGGCCAACCCGTGGCTCTTGACCTTTCCCATGACATGAGTCACGTATGCACACAATGTTAACTGTTGAAAAATAACCAATATTATCATGTCGGTGTGGTTCTTTTCATTAAACCTGGCTGAGCAGAGGTCTCTGTGTGTGCATGCATACAAGATTAAGGAATTGGATGATGTTTATGTATGCCCATGTGTATGCTTTTTGTGGCTCTTTGTGGCTCTAAGACAGAAAAAAGTGGCTCTTAGTTTCTGACTGGTTGGCCACCCCTGGTGTACACAAATAAATAATAATTTTAAAAAGCAGTCCAGATAGTCTTTCTCTGAAACACACACACACACACACACACACACACACACACACACACACACACACATGTGTATCCTGTCTGGAAATTGACATAGCAGTCGCCAATTAACACTAGAATTGCCTATAGTCCTCGCTTTGTTTGTGACCAAACAAAAGATTGGAAATTGTGCTACTAAAAAAAACAGAAAGTTGGACAATATCTAACATATTGTCTTAATTTTCTAATGTCATGAGATATTAACACAGCATCCATGTGCTAATGATTATCAAATCAGACTTTTATACTAAATTTGTACAAAAATGTCTTGATATGATGTGGTTGAAAATAGCTTGATATGAGGTAGAGGTGTGACGAGATCTCGCGAGATCGGATGCTTCTCGCGAGATGCGGTTGCATCTTGTGATATTGCGAGAATTTGGCGCCATCTTTGCTACAGTGCATGGAATCAAACTTTTTTACGAAAAACTTTTTAACTTGTGCACGAGCGTCCCGCTTTTCGTGCCGGCATGAGCAGCTCCAGTTGAACGCACGGATTCTTGCGCTCGCGTTTCAAATGACGGTGGCTCTAACAACCGCGGACTCCTCCCTCTGAGTGAGCGGATCTCCGGCATTGCCCTGCCCACCGCGACAGGTCACTCACACTACAAGAACGTTTGTGATGATTTAGCGAACAAGTTAAACTTTAATAAAATGTGTTTGTAAAATAAAACAGATTATTTCAAACAGTCGTTAGTTGCACATGTGAGTTTAATCTAATGTGTCTAATACACGTGTATTACATCTCAGTCTCATTACATCTGAGTCTTACCAGCGACATGAAGGGAAAGAACCTCACGTCCTTCACTTGTTCTGGACAATAATTGACTGGACACTTTCAATAAATATGTTTTTTAGAGCTAAAATGAACACAATCAATGTCATTTGTTACACAATCAGGCAAAAACAAATGAATGTGTTTCCCAGAAGACGCTTTGATTTCTGGGTTTAGTTTGGTCTGTATTCACCCGTCACGTGAACCGGACCAGAGTTGGTTTGGGACCAGACAGGGAAGAGACCACCTCTTCTGGGGTCTCGGTCTGGTTCTTTGGTGTTTTACAGCTGTTTACACACCTGCAAAAACGGTTGAGACCAAAGCGCAAAGTTGCTTTATGTTCTTCTTGAACCACACTAAACTGTACAAGCGGAAGCCCAAAGCGAGTTGAAGACAGCTACGAAAATAAATTCAGGGTGAGTAAACTTTTTCCCAGATCTACCACGACTCTAAAATAATCCAAAACCCGCTATATGTCTTTGACACGGGCCATTTAAATGACTACAATATACAGTGGCAAGATGAAAAATGCCATCTACAGGAATCTGACAAGGGCTGTGGTGCTGATGATCCGACTCCATTTGTAAAATGCTCCCTTTTGTTGATTTGCCATGTGATAAATTGCATTTAGCGAAGCGGGACGGGCTAAACGATCCTGACAACTTTTATTGATTTGCATGGGATATATGCATGTAATCTGTTTGTAGGTAAACTGTGGCGCTAGCAGAATCGAGTAGACATGGCTCTGCAGAAGTAAATTGCAGGAGCCGCACCAGGGAGCGAGAAAGACTGAAAGAGACGCCCTCTGGAATCCTACAACTTGTATTAAGATATATTGGTTGCAGAATTCTTCAGGGCTTAAGCATTATTCATAGCAGAGCCTCTCTGTCTAAGAGTGTTTATAAAAGCAGACAGCCTCAGCGGTGACAGAGCTTCAACAACAGGGCCGCTGCCACTTAACATGAGGCAAGTTTCCAACAGCCTCCCAGGAACTTGATTTGCGAGCCCTCCACAGATCTCAGATGAATGAGTCCGTCAGGTAGGACGCACATGCCCTTTATTTATGCCGTTTACAATTACGTTTCTTTTTTTCCAACACACCAGATGAGAAAAAAAATCTGCTTTTTACTAAAATGCAATATAGGAAATGAATGTACTACTGTTCTCATAAAAACAGAACAAATGTTAGGAAGCTCTAAAAAATTCTTGAAAGCAAGAGCATTTGAAGAATAGAATTTACCCAATAACCAAGACACGAATTTTAAAGAAATCTGTAAAATTAGGGATTTATACAAATACTGAAAATTAGACTTTGCAAGTGTTTTAGAATATTTTTAAATCTAAAAATCTAAATTCTAATATAAGATTATACTGAAAATAAGACTCAGTAACCCTTACAAGGCAACAAACCAAGATAAAAAAGCAGAAAAAAAGCCTAATCAATAATGAAGCATTAAAATTAACGACAGATTTACGCTGATGATGACATGTTTCAGTAAAAGTGTTTAATCTGACATAAAGTCTACTGGTCTAGCACTGAATATAAACACCACGTGATCCAAACAGTCAAGTAAAAAATGGCAACTTAAAGATTGTTTATTCAGCGCTTTCTGCAGTCTCATACTTTACATGCTCTTATTAAACCGAAACAAGAGAATCACCTTCAACTTTATTAATGATGGTCCTCTGGATGAAAGATGCCTGCAAAAATCCTCAACATCTGTTTGCTGCGCTCACTTCTCAGCAGGGCTGCACCTATTTCTCATGCTTAATGATGCTCATCCACTCTGCAAGTTTTACGGACAAATGTGTATTTGGCCACATTCATCATTCTGAATGAGTGTTCTTGATGAGGCATCTGCTGGCCCCTCCACTATCCTCCACTGCACTTTAACAAATCACATCTTTTTCCATATGTTTTTCATTTTATGAGAAATGTCCAGATACAGATGTATATTTGTGCATTCAATGAGCGGTTTTGAGCCGTGTTAATAATATTTGTGTTAATAAAGTGGGTCTCTATGGGCCCCGAAAGTTTGCAGGCCTATTGAAGCTGCACATTTGATAAGTTTGATGACACACACACACACACACACATTTTTGTAATAAGATCTGTATTTAAGCAGATGCAATAACACAAAGATTATCGGTTTATTTTGACACTAAAAACAAACTAGTATATTAGTTTCTGGAGCTGCTTGATTGGATGAGCCAAATACAGGAAGTGAACTACATGAATTCCTCAGACGGATGAGATGTGGTATTGAGAAAAGTTTACTTAAATTTCACCATGACATCTTAACCTTGTTATAAAAGAGAGTTATTGTAATATACACTCTTAGACCAGCTATGATTGTCCACGGAGTAAAATGAAGACGTTTCAAAATATGATAAACATAACTACTTGAAATAAAGCTGTTTTTATTCTTGAAAGTATTATACACATATTATACACATTTTTCAAAAAAATATTTTGTTTGTTTGTTTGTTTTTCTTATAAAAGAGCAACATTCTTTTTTATATATTGAATCTACAACAGACTTCAAATTGCTAGGGATTTTCGTCACTAAGGCCAATTTTATTTAATACCTTTAAATAAAAAGGAAGCCAATTCATTTCTTAAAGTTCAACATGTAATGGAGTCATTTTAGAAAGTTAAATGAACTGTTTGTTAGTTAATTTACGCAGCCATAAATAATTCAAAATTCCTTGGAAAACAGTGCAAGTTCCAGCAAGTTTAAAGCCTCTCTAGTGCTTGAGGTTTTTTTTATTTAGGAAGAGACTCACAACCAGCTGACCACCGGACGTCCCTGCAGACAACACACAACAGCGCCGTATGTGAATGGACAGAGCAAACACGGGATTAGTCCCACATTTTATCTTTGCAGTTGAGAGTGATAAATCAAGGCTTGGATTGATGTCCAGCTGGTTCTGAATTCAGAAAGTAAATGGATCAAACAGACAGAAGTTCAAATGCTGGGAACCTGCCACACGAATCCCCCCCCCTGGAGGTTTAAAATCCACTCTAGCGGCAAACTAAAACAGCAAATAAGTCATAAATATGGCCATGGGAGAACGACACAATGAGGCACAATGAGGACATTGCTGTGTGTCTACACATTTATATTTAGTAGACCCCCGTTAATGGCAGGAATGGCAATCGAGTCACTTTGTCAGGCTGCCGAAATTTACAAACGTTGTGACTAAAGATGAAGAAAGCAGATGGCAATTCTGAGATACGAATTCCAACGTTTGCCAAAGGTAATTTTAAGAAACACAGGCATTTATCACAGAATCGCAAAGAGAAACTCCAAAATATAAAAAAAATTATTTTTTTTTAATTAAAATGATTAGACTGTCGAACAAACATCTGAAACGGCTAGATAATTTCAAGCTTAATATATAACTCTGTTTGTGAAAAATGGACATGGTGTTAAGTTCATCCTTCAGATGAATTGCTTGACTAGCATAAAAGAGAAAAATCAATTCACACCTTCAGCACAACCTCTTGCAAAGAATTGTGAATATTAAAATTTAAATTATTGCAGATTGAAAATTAATTAGGAATCAAATTAAGACAAAGTGTTACATGTGAACATCAAGGTTTTTGTTTAATGTTTACATGTGGTTCGTTATTACAAAATAATATTTTAAATACTGCAGAACTGATTCAATTTCCAATGAGTATAATAACAATGATTTTGTGTGTGTGTGTGTGTGTGTGTGTGTGTGTGTGTGTTGTAGTAGTAGTAGTAGTAGTAGTAGTAGTAGTAGTAGTAGTAGTAGTAGTAGTAACTGCTTTTGAATAAGAAGAGTAAAAAAAACAATTCATCTTTCAATTTATTCTATTTCGGTGCTTTATTGATTGTGTGTGGGACCAACTGGAGCCCTTTAATGGGGAAACTCACGACTATTCAACACTGACCAATACAGTCCACAAACTAAGGCCTTTTCATTGATCAACTTTTTCCAAAGCAAACAAAGAAAGATTGATCACAAACTTCAACAAATCATAATATCAATTACAGTAGCATTAGCTTAAAGCAACAGTAAAACCACTTCCGTGCTCAATATAATCAGCTCTTTTCATTCTTATGGTTTTAACGACTTTAGAAAACACACTTTTCGGTCAAAAAATATTAAACTAAGATAAGGAAGAGTGTGTTTTCCTCACTTTCAAAACTTCTCTTCCTATAGGACATTTTAAAACAATTACATGTTTAAATCCACTTTTTGACGTTCTCCATCGGTTGAGAGGAAAGCAATAGAAATAATTGCATAGAGAAGGGCCTGAGTTCTAATTTGTTTCTCTATTAGAAAAAAAAACGTCCTTTGTGATTCAATTTACACTGCAGACTGACAATCAGGCCACGCTGCAGGCTAATCTGAATCAACCGCATGTCAGCACCAATAAAGCTGAGAGCCAGACGACAAAATCGAAAAAATCAGACATATGGAAAACTAGAATCCGGAGTCACAATTCCCAGATTATTCTCGTGACCAAAAGCAGAACAGCATTACACGTGGAACAAACCCATGTATTTTAATCAATGAAATTTGTGGCAATTAAATGTCAACTTTTGCCGTTTAGTTGTTTGTCTGTCTGTCTGTCTCTCTCCCTTTCTGTGACAGTCTTTTTCTCATTCTCTCATTCTCTCTCTCTCTCTCTCTCTCTCTCTCTCTCTCTCTCTCTCTCTAATTGTATCTGTTTGTCAGTGTCTAGTTCTCTCTCAATCTCACTCTCTTGCTTCTCTTTCTGTATGAGTAAAATAAAACTTGAAATCTGATTGAATTAGTATTTTTTCCATTACATTAAACAAATTTATTTGGTGTGATAATTGTGTCCGCAAAATATTGTCTTCAAGTGTCGACAAAACCTCTAATGCATGAAAAAATCCCAGCAACGAAACGATAGGAAAGAAAGCAAGTCACAGACACTTCACCTTCCCGTCACATCACATCACTCTCTTTCAAACTCTCCAGCAATTCTGCACCTGTTTTCCGGCCTGTCTGGCTGATAGAGGCTTTGATCTCTCACACCTCTCAGATGTCAATCAGCCGCGATTGACAGCGTGACCCCGCCTCGCCGGGGGAGGGCCTGACAGGCTAACAGCAATCTGACAGTCATCTCAATAGAAACGGCTCTGTATTATTCTTTACATTATTGTCCACACTTTCCCTGCTATAAAAGCTGGACTCAAAGGAACACTACAACCACGGCTCAGAAATATGGCAGGCTCTGATTATGGCATGTGGGATGAAAGGCATATTTCTTCCTGACGGTTTGCCCGTTTTTCACTCGAACAATACACTTTCCATTCATTACTGTTCTCTATGGCTGCGGCTGGACCGTGGAACATTGCTTGGAAGTGGTTTAGCTTGTCCTTGGCATTCAATTCCAGGGGAACATTTATCTGATGATATATTTCCCTTACGGAGTGATTTTTTTCTGAACAGGAAGGACATTGATAAGCCATCAGGGATTTGTTTATGTCAATGCACGGCCACTGCATTTACGCCTGTATGTTCTTCACAGCGAACTGTGACCGCGAGCATTTCGCAAGCTGAAATAAATCATCTCGCCATAATGCTGTAAATTCATGCCATTAAACTGAACGACTTGGAAATGTGGTGAAATGAAGTCACAGCGGGCAGCAAAGTTTTTTTTGAAGATTTTATTTTCATTCATCAATATTCATCACTTTTAGACCGTTTGACCGTTGAATAGAAGCACAATAAAAAAAATTAATTTTGAACAGTAAAAAGAAAAGGTCACTTGACAGAAAACAGAATATATTGCAGTTAAAAAACCTTTATGTTATAAAAGTCTTGTAAGGCTTTAAGAAACTCAACTCCTGACAGCTGCATGATTTAACGTTTGGAAGGAAACAGTTTAGCCCAATAGGAAACACTATTCAACATTACTCTTCAACTTCAGCCTCAGAAATAGAAAAGTCTGGAAATCTTTTCTTTTCTTTTTTTTTACTGGAAAGCAACAGCACGGCATTTAAAAATAACAATTCTGGTAATTGATGAATTATTATAAATTCATTATGTCAATACAAAATTATTCTCTATTAACTAACAGTTTTAATGTTTGAATACAAATAATGTACCTTACATCCCGAATTGAAGGCAAAAAGGAAGTATGAACAAAACAGAGACTCCAGGAAGTGAAAGGAGAAACACTCTCCCTCTAAACCCAGGGGGAGAAAGTGGTCCAGCCTCTGTGGTCAGAAACGACAAGTGACATCATGAATGGCCACGTGACAGAGTCCAACAATAGCTCTATAGGACTATAGCTTAACACACATGAGCTAGGCACTTCATGGCTTTCTACTAACACAATATTATACATTAAATACATTAATGCTCTGAGAGAGACAGAGAGAGAGAGAGAGAGAGAGAGAGAGAGAGAGAGAGAGAGAGAGAGAGAGAGAGTTTGAACAATCATCAAACTTTTATGAAGAAGATAAATTCAATTTAAAATTAGAGTGGATGTATATTACTGTTTTGTTCACACTCTTCAGGACGAACAACCTCTGAGAATGGTAAAAGGAAATGTTCTGGATATAAGCAGCTTGTGAAAGACTGAAACGTTTTACTGCAGATGTAGTTGACTATCCCACGCCTGCCGAGGCGCATCTACCAGTAAACAGAAAGGTTGCTTCCACCAGCAATGACCCATTTAAAACCAAACTTTAACTGACCCTGTTTGCCTTTACGGCCCCAGTAAAGGTAAAGACAGAAAAAGACAATCCAGATATATGAATCCATCCGCCCACTCTTGCCTTTCTGAACCGAACTCGATCAGCATCCGCCGAGACAGCAACCGCATGGCCAATCAAAGCCTTCTGGCCATTGAGCAATTATCTTTGGTCCATGACATAGGTGGACTCCGAACAAGTAACCTCCACGACCTTCTTCTGCTGCCTCCAAAAATAACCCATGGCACCACTTAAGTACTGCTTGTACATAAAACACAGAGGAAAAGCAGATTTATTCTTCCCTGACAAGTCCAAAGATCATGTTACGTGCCACGCCGAGTGCAAAGCCTGAAATTACAGGCTTAGATTTTCACCTCGCACAACGGCGAAGCAAAAACTCGCGTCATTAAATCGATTTATTTCAATGTCATCATCGTGGGCTGGAGTTGTCTTATCCGATGAATGCTAACAGGACGAGACTCGGATATGATTCGGTGACATTTACTATCCACACGCTACATACGCCGTTCCCGAAAGGAAATTTAGTCGACGAATAATTTGAGCAGCAAACCACCCAAAGCTCTTCATTACGTGTCACTTACGAACATACGAAGTGCTGGGAGAAGGTTCTCGCTTTTCCCTCATGTACAAAGTACCGTGCCAGGCTGCACCTCAGAAGATGAGCTTCCCTCAGGCGCTCGGCTCACGGATCCAGTTTGATCCGATGTAGTTTTGGATTTGTGTCTGGAGGGCTGTTCCATGCGGTGACAGGCCCGCAGGGGAGACGGAGGTATCGCGTTCTGTTCAGCGTGTTGACACACCATTCAGGCCATATGCTAGTTGCTCGCCTGGTGCCATGCTACTGCCATCTCACCGTTCCGCCCGCGACACTGAGCGCAACAGTTGGAGTAACTAGAAATCTCACACAGACAGGCTGTATTTGATGTGGACGACTTAAACTCACGAGTTAAAAAAAGAATACATTTTTTTCCTGTTTTGTAGGTTTGAGACAATTTTAGTATTTAAGAACCAAAATTACAAAGAAAGTGTATTGAATAAATTGCCGAATTGGAATTTTTAGTAGCTGCTAACGTGTTACACCCAGTGTATATATATATATATATATATATATATATATATATATATATATATATATATATATATATAGTTTATTATCAGCATTGTTGGTGTGATTAATCAAAATTGGACTCAAATTGGATTGCTGTTTATTCAAATTACCGCCGATCCAGACAAACTCATGCACTATGGAAGCACTGATAGATACAGCAACGTCTAGCCAAACACAGTGAACTAGCTTTATGTTGAAACAGCGTCATGCTGGGAAACAAACCCTCGACCTTTAGCGTTGTAAACTCCAGTTGAGTCCAAGTATAGCATTAACACCATAATCCGCTAAACACATATTCACCCAAGAACCTCTACGCTAAATGTGGATGCGTTCTTAGCACATGTGTAAATTGTGGACATCAAGTCAGGGCCCAACAAATGCCAGTTTTGTTATTCTAGATTACAGACATGTCGCGGCCCCATTGCCAATGACGGGGTTGACCACAAGCAGTAAATCCGGGCAGTTATCGTTACGTGATCCCAAACAGTGTCTTCTTGGGAACGGGACACATAGTAGACCTTTAGTGGGACCTTTAGCACATCAATGTCGGTGTGAAATTCAAACAGACTGATCCAGGGCACGTTCAGGATTACACATCACCCCCTCCCTTCGTTCTCCCTACACAGCACAATAGGCGGCCTGTGAAAGTGCGGGAGTGAGCCATTAGCTCAGCTAAAGTGTCGATTCATAGCTGCTGTGGGAAAAGGAAGGTTGCTAAAGGCTTGAATTACAGAGCTCACCTGAAAAGCCCCGTCCCACCTCCACTCCTTCAGCGAGCGTCACTGCTTGGCATCTGCCACCCAAGGACATGCTCTTGATCTGTGAATACAGTGGTACCCCGACTTACCAAATTAATCCGTGCCGATGGCCATTTCGTTAGGCGGGAATTTCGTTAGCTGAGCTAATGTCTAATCCGTGCCATGAGTTTGTGAATTCATACAAACATTTTTTTTTTTACAAGTGATAAACTACTGTTAATAAATGTAATAAAAACATGTTACAAAGTGGTTGTTTAAATTGCCAGTTGTTTATAAAGGTACAGTATATAATGATACAGCAGACAATCTCACATGAACGGTGACCGCCATCTTGAAATGACGTCACATAGACACGGAACTATTTAACACGGACCATATAGTGTAACACCCAGTGAGATTCGCGCACTTGCGTCAAATTTCTATCTTATACCTAACCTAGAATTTCTTGGTTATTTGCAAGTTTTATGTGGGGAAAAATTGTTTTGGGCTTGCTGCTTCAAACTCCCGCTGAGTAAGTGTTTGAGTGAGTGTGCTGTCCGCTCCTAGGAGCTCCTGCGCGGCTCTATTTATACCAATCTATTTATACTATTTATACCAATTTATATATTTTGGAAGCAATACATTTGAAACTAACCAGTTCTTTTGTAGTTTTTTTTTGTTTAATTGATGTGCTTTCCAAATATGACCACACAGTGTTCTGCATTTAACCCGTCCGTGACAATGAGGTGAAAACACATAGCATGAGCACAAACACACGGAGAATTAAGCCGATGATCCAAGCACGAAGTGTGCTTCTGTAACGCTCTGCAAATGCTAACTTTTCAAGAAGACAGTGGCGGCGTGCGAAGGTGCTGCGGCCCTCTCTCTCTCGGTCTTTCATTTCAAGCAGTGAGCATTGTGACCTCTAAATATTAGGCCACAACTGCTCTATTTCAGGGCAGTCGACAACGAGAAACAGTCAATACTTTAATTTAGACTTGGATAATCTTCACACTCACTGTAAAACAAAATATATTACCTTCAGAACCATCTAAAATGAAGCAAGTCACAAGACAAATCACAAAAGCAACACTTAGAAAACACTCAAAACCAGAGGTGTAAGGAGTACCTAGATTACTCATACTTGTGTAAAAGCATACCTTACTGTAACTTTCACGGATGGGCTAAATGCAGAGCACAAATTCAGTATGGTCCCTAGTGGCCATTATTGCCATCACCTCACTTTCTTTTCCTTTCCTAAAAGTCCCGTTTTAAAAGAACTGAAGTATTTTACTCGTACTGAGTTTAAGCTCAAAAAACCTCAAGAAATGTGAAAACAAGAAACTCTATAAGGTCATCTTTCCTAATATAGAAATAAAATGTAACACCTCAGTGTTTCAATGTTCAGTGTCAAAGTTAACAGCCGGATGTAGAGAACATAGACGTATTATCTCTAAACCTTTGGAAACAGAAATGGCTAAACGTAAAGCGAATAGTCTTTGTGAACGTTCTTATTCATCAAAACTTTGTTCTTTTACTGAGTAGTCTGTGCATATCGCTTCATACCATCCAGAATTTAATCACAAATGATACTTCACATGTTTCTGCTTTGACAAACAGAAAGTCACTGTGGCTAAATTCCTTGTAAATTACTGTGCTTTGCTTTATTTATGAGCTGAATTATAAACATTTGACTTCTACTTGTTTTTTGACTTCTGTAGATTTGAACTTTAAAACAATTTAAGACCACCCTAAACAAAGACCCCGAGCTTCATATTAAGCAGATGGTCTTAGTCAGCAATCGGTTTAATTACACCATAGATGCTGAGAGAAACATGCTTGGGGATCAGCTACATCACACAGTCCTGACATAAAACTCAATAAGGCCTTTAGGAACAATACAGCCAGGCCCATCGACCACCGCTCCAGAGTGGCCAGGACCATCATTTAGCCAAGAGTGATAATTAGATGCGGAATTTAGTAAAAACTGTCGATGTTCGTGTCAATAAAGCAAGTCTCAGTATCTATCATCCTCCAAATCAATAGCAATTTTCACCTATGAATTCAGGAAAATGATAGCTTTCATATAATCGGCCTGAAGAGGAAACAAGAGAGTCCTAAGGGGAGGAATAAAACTGCTTAGTTTCTCTCCCTCTTGGAGTCGCTCAGCCACCACAGAGCTCAAAAGAATAGGTCATGGATTTCCATCCAAACAAGATGTACAACATCGGAGGTACATGACAGACGGGCTCAAGGCGGCCTGACACGAGCAGGCCTGTGTTTACCTGCACTCAGACGGATCTAAGGGTCATCTCGAACTAGACTCAGCAGAAAACCGAAGGTCACAGAGAATTTCCGGCCATTAAATATAAATATAACTGTCGCATCGCAATGAAAAGAGTGATGCTGAAGGTAATCTTAAGAGAGGCATAAAGATCAGCTAAGCCCGGCTCTCAGCCAGAAAATGAGAAGCACTTACCCAATAACGTGAGGCTAATGAGGATTCCTTTAACGGCGAGTGCTCGCTCTTTGATAGAAAAAACATTTGTCTTACAGTGAAACTGACTCGTGTGTCATTTCTTTTGTGGATGAGGGCCCGGAAATAACCACATAAATCAGTTCATTCCAAGTTAGTGGAATGAGACTGGCTAAAATAACATCATAATGAATCTGAACGATCAAATGATGTGGTAATACTGTCCGATCCACTCAGGCCGCAGATATTTAAATATGAAGCGTCGTAGGTTTCAGCCATGTGCGAGTTTTGGCAGAGTCACGGCACTTTTTCATCCCCATGTGACGCCAATCTCAACACGCCATCACTTTTCCAGATACATTGGTCTCTAGAATTCATGCAAAACTGTTGTAACAGTCAGTTTTAGTGTGAAAACCCAACACCTAGTGAAAATGTTGCTCAAGATGCCACAATTAACAATATTGTTCAGATTTATGAGTTTCCATCTTATTTGAATCAGCATAAATAGAGTATGCTGTATACTGTATAAGTATACTGATACTCTAATATTTATTTATATTTTAACTGTTACAAAATGCCAGATTGTCAATTGTGATGTTCAAAATATGATTACGCAAACACTGGTATTTTATCAAGATGTTCATATTCCATTCCATACACAAAAAACAATAAAGACTTAGTAAGATTGTATGATGCATTGACTGTTTTCTCTCATGGGAATATCTTCCAAACCATCTCACCAAACGAATGTATGCACATAAACGAAAAGCAGGGCCTCAGTGTATGAAAGTAGACACAACTGTCCCTTAAGCTTCTTAAGTCTGCTGTTATCTACAAGCCAACAGTTCAAGTTCTCAACATGACCCTGAATCCTCCATCCAAAGCCATATTAAAGCAAGGCCTTTAATGATGAGCAGACAGCTTCGTATGACCTCCGTCTCACCCAGGCTAAAATCCCGTTCCTCAGGGTGACAAAGAAGAAGTGTTCCAGGAAGAGGATTCATCAGAAGCCAGGAAAGAGTCATATTTAATCCCCCCCTGAAGGCAAGCTGGCCATCAGCTTTCCACTGACAGCAGCAAAGGAAAATGATTTGGGCAGATCAATCACTCGACTCATTGGTGGCTAGTCCCAGCTCCTGCATGTTTAAAAGGCAGCATGACAGACGCGCCCCGACCGGCTGATTAAAGGCCTATGTCGTCTTGCTAACCTTTCATTTGAGGGATGATGGTCGCTGAGTGACAAATACTTCTGTGTTGCAGTTCAAGGCGAGAGTATCGACATTCAGATTCACCAGGCACTCTCAGGAACAGATGTCACAGTTGGCAGAGAGGCTTGACAGCAACAGCAGGAACGCTGGAGCTAAAAAGTGGCTGAAAGATGTGCGCTCTTGGCCCTGACGCTGACAACAAGAATGCTTTTTTCCCCCCACTCTCATCTCATGGCCGGTCCTCGACCCTTTTCACGTCGCAATTACCATCAAAGCGCATGAGTTCGCCGGGGCTCCGTTCGCCCAGCCTTCACCTTGACCTGCCTTTCATTGGGTGTGTGTGACAGCGGGAAGGGTGTGAGGAGCGTGTCCCCTCTACCCAGAGCGAACACATGTCCCACCCACTGCTGAGTAAAGAAATCCCTTTGCTTGCTCTGTGGTTGATACTCTAATGTCATCTCGGCTGGCAGCCATGTAAAAGGGAAGTAGTGGTAACAGATAGGGTATCAAAGTCAATATGCCTGTTGTGCTAAGCCCAATCCCACTGCCCCATTTGAGCTGGCAGCTTTGTAAAAGCGTAGAAGAGCCATGAGGCGCTTTCCTCTTACAAGCAACTCGATACAGCAGGAAGGGAGAAGAGAGAGAAAAAACACAGAGAGGCTTTTCAGGCTTACAGGAGATACAGTAGAAAACGACAATCAGTAGGACATCAAATATAAAGTCATTGTGAATATAACATTTTGGCAGGGCTTGACTGCTTGTAATCACCACATTTAACGCTGAATTACTCAATAGTCATTAAACGTTTTTAGATAAATTCATACAAACATACATGCCACTAAAAATCAGTTTCACTCTGGTTTCATTCACAAATAAAAGTGTCTTGTTGGTCTTTCCTACAAAGTTCAGTTGTTGTCTGTTCAAATAATTCACTTAAAAAGTGTGTGTGTGTTATATGTATATCTATATCATAATGTATATCTATTATAAATGTACATTATTTTTATATCTATATACCATATATCTATATATATATCGATATAGATATATTTAAATATATATATTATATAAGTAAAGTATGTGAGTTTGTCAACCTGGTCACTAGGTGAAATTGCAGACCAAACCCGGAGCAGTGGGCAGCCTTAAGCTTTGGGGAGTATGTGGGGATCTGTGTCTTGCTCAAAGAAAATCAGGTGCGAAACCCTCCTAACCGGGATTCAAACCTGCAACCCTTGGGTGTCAGGTCCAGCTCCTGGACTACAATATAGCCACTATAAACGTATGTCTCTCTAAAGAGAAAATGTGACTCTCAGGAGACACTCAATGAATCTCAACGGCGGGAAATCCAATATATCTTGCTTGTCAATATATCTAGACAATAAATGTATATAAAATTTATATTTACAACTGGGTTTTATTCTCAAAGACACACAGTCATAGTATGGACTGAAAATCTGAAGCTGTTCAGAAATGTCTCAAGCGACCGTGAAGTGAAGTGTGATGCCTCTTTAAAGGCCCCTGTCAATTCACAGACCCAGAGGAAAATTCACATCTCAATGCCAACACAAGTGACACGGTATTGATTAAAAGTCAACTATAGGTCTTTGAACTGTAATACAGAAAATATGAAACATTTTTTTAAATAGAATTTGCTGGATCATTATTTGACTTTGCACTCATTACCTGTGCACTAATTGCCTATACCTTTGTTATTAACAGCCCCAAATTTTATTTATCACTTCTATCTATTTATTTATCGCTTTTACAACAGCGGTGTAATGATTGTGTTTCATAAAGTTTAAACAGAGAATACAGGTACCATTACATAAGGAGTGTAACAAGATTTCTTGAAACAATACATTGCAATAGAAAAAAATTTAGATTTTTGATTGAGGAACTAATAGTCTCGCTTTGGTCGAGGAAATAATAGACTAGAGTTTCAGCACAAGTTATAATCATAAGTAAAGGTGTAAACAAGAATTTTGAAGGTGAGTTTTTGTTTTAAAAAATATAATACTGTTCTTCAACAGTATTTATGCTAATGTTGAAATTGTATCCGTTTCACTATTACCCAAATACAATGTTAAATGATTCCTACACCAACATCCATAACGTTTTACTCATTAAATCAAAGTAAAACACCAATTCAACAATTCAACATTATACAAAACTAAATGTAAAGCTAAGTAAAGCTAAATAAATGCGACGAGTTGAAGCCATTACTCCAGCCAGTATGTCTGACTCTTTGTTCAAAAGAAAATATAGGACAATATAAGTGGTAGGGGACTTGGACTGGTGTTCAAGAGGTTGCCGGTTCGAATCCCCCCTATGACTGGTTCTACAACTAAGTGTCCTTGTGCAAGACACTGAACCCCACATGCCCCCGGGGCGCCGCAACGTGTGGCTGCCCACTGCTCCGAGTGTCTGATCGGATGGGTTAAATGCAGAGAAAAAAATTTCCCCATGAGGGACTAATAAAGGTTCTATTATTATTAATATTATTATTATTATTATCATTATTAAGTGAGACGCGATCTCGAGTCCATTCCAGACGCCAGTAATAATCTGTGCTAATACAGATATCTTACATTTCACATTTAACATAAAAATCACAGCAAGTGCTTCAGAAATTAATTATGAAATTACATTCTGTACCGAGAAACTCAAAACATGGCCGGCAGTATAATAAAAAGATATGTTATATGTTCTGGAAAAAAAAAATAACAAATGTAACAAATGTTCGCTAATGGGCAATAGGTTTCCCTCTGCAACAGTAAAACACATTCCTTAAGCATCACTGAATTGCCATTAAAGTTTAAGAGGTTTGCTTTGTAAAGCTGCATAATATTGAAATAAAAACCAGAATGACACCCATAATGTGAACGATGATGATGTCACCACACATACGAATCTTGCCCTGTTCCACATGACACTGTGAGATCTGCCAATCATCACCAACACGAGGTCAGCCGTGCCGCCTTATCAGTGTCAATCACTGCACTGAAAGGCCAAGAGCTCCCAGAGTTCCCTGCATAGCTGATAGACAAACGCATACAACTGTACATCATACTAGCACTGGCTGATATCAGTTAAAAAAATGCATATTTAATATACAGCTTTATGTGTGCAAATGAAATATTTGCATTAATAAAGAAAAAATATTTAGTATGAAAAAAGTATTTGTAAAAAAAAAATATAAGCAAATAATAAACATTATTATGCACCAAAAAAGCAAAATTACACTGAATATATACTGTATGTACTGTGTTTGTTTGTTTGTGTGTGTGTGTGTGTGTGTGTGTGTGTGTGTGTGTGTGTGTGTGTGTGTGTGTGTGTGTGTGTGTCGTGCCACTTAAATACATAAATAAAAACATTATAGTCACAATAACTTAATTTTAGTTCAGATATTATCCTGACATTTTTATATTTTTCCAATACTCACACACAAGCAAGCATGCACACTCACACGCGCACGCACACACAAAGAATTTTTCAGGAGATAAAGGTACTTATAACCCTACATATATTTATGGATACCATTAAAAACAAACCGCTACAGAGAAAATAGCTGACTGTGGAGTAAAAGGCCCGAAGGACCCAATTTCCTCTTGAAGTACCTGATGGACACAGTGACAAGCAGATTGCTTTCCAGCACCAATTTTTGGAGCATGTGAAAAATGGGGCCGCACGCTGGTATGTGGTCCAAGATGACTCATAAATCTTCCTTTATCTCCTCTGTGGTGTTAGCAGAAAAGGATGAGTTGCTTTTTTTCCATCTCATTCACATGTCTATCTGTCTGTTATCCATGCCCTTGAGCAAAGATTACTGATGCCCTGCCTTTGATATATGACACATCTCACAGTGCAGCTTTTCATCCAGTGAATTAACCCAGAAAAAAAAAATGCAAACCTGACTGCCATCAGCTCCCAGCCCTCCTTGCCATCCTTTGTGCTTCCGAGCACCCCCCACCTTCCTGATATTGAGCAGACAGGGCAGAGAGCATTATGGGTATCCAAGTTTGGTGGCAAATTGTTTATCTGACCTTTGCACATCTCTGCATTTTATAATCTACCGCACGTCGTCCCCATGTCATCCTCATAACAAATTGAGGCTGTCACTGTTGAGCTAGATTTCATTTTCCCTTTTTGGCCTCACGGTGCGACACTATAGCATGATGATAATATGTTTAGCTTTAAGCATCTCATTCCACTATAAGAGCAAAGAAAATTCATATATATATATATATATATATATATATATATATATATATATATTAGGGCTGTCAAAGTTAACGCGTTAACTCATGCGATTAATTAAATGTGTTTAATCGCGTCAAATTTTATTAACGCCATTAATCGCACTTCCGGTTTTCCGGCACTTTCGGTTTTCCAGTATTTCCGGTTTTGCTGTTTTTTTTTTTCGTTTTTTGAGTTTCACTTCAAATTATTTGTACAGTTTTTTGCAAAGCTGAAATGACAGCGCACTTATAGAAAGAAGAGCGCAATTCAATTAGTTGCAGTCTCTCAGACGACTGTGTGCGTATGCGCACTGCGCACAGACCATATGTCGGACTTTTGTTCCTTTAGATAAAAATGTGTGATCAGTCTTTTCAGTTAGACTAATTATCAGTGCCATACTTTTGCCACACAAATATACAAATACATATCCGTTGTCTCTTTTCTCGAAATAAATTACTTTTTTCTTTTTTTACTTATTTTTGCGATTAATCGCGATTAATTTGGTTGAGGAAGTGCGATTAACTAGTTAAAAAAATTTAATCGTTTGACAGCCCTTATATATATATATATATATATATATATATATATATATATATATATATATATACTGTATATATATACTGTAGATGTGTATAAATATGTGAGTGTGAAGGTTATATAAATATAAACATACGTACATATCGAATATATGTAAATAATTTTGGCAATACATTTTTTATTTATTTAACACTTTTGTTCATTTGAAAAACATGACTCCATATACTGTCATTCATGTTTTTTTTTTAACACATACTCCCTCAAACAAGTCAATATGTATTATTAAGCATAACTCTTGTCAAAATCATCTCTAACTTGACCAGCATCCCTGCTCTAACACACAATGACTCTAAAATAATATATTAACCAATTACTAGAGTGCCCGAGTAGCTTGCATTAAAAAGAAATATGATTTCAGTCTTAGAGCAAGACTTTATTAACCCCATTCTAATGCTATTTACAATTAGAATCTTAAGCTAAATAAATTGCTTCATGCTCAGACAAACCATGCATATTTTAATACAACACCAATCATTATGAAAGTTATCAAAGAAGCCATAAATAAAATATCTGGCCACTGGAAAAGTGCAGCAATCAATTACCATAATGGAAATGGCCATGATCTATTTCATTAACATGCAGTCTTCAACCCAAATAAATTTATTCTTTGCCCTACAAAAGTGAATCCATTTGCAGGACAGCAAATGTTAATGTCCTATAGCCCTCAGTGCAAGCGGAATGCATGGAAATCAAAAGCTACAAGTGTGCTAAGCTAGCTAAAACATGCGTGGTAGTTTAGCACAAATTCCAAAAGGTAACAATTAGCTAAGAGGAAAAACCAAATGATGCTTGTACACAATATAGATAGCTTCATGATTAACTTTAAACCAGCCAGTCAATTGCTATACGTAATAGAAAATCATTGATGAAACAGTGCTATTGCTTTAGCCTCACTGGATGCTAAGCTAAGCTAAAAAACTTAAGCTAAAAAAATAAACAACCATACTTCCCCACAAAGACATCTGACAGTGTAAAACAACTAAACTGAGTTTTACCAAAGTTAAATGTGTAGTTTAAACACTATTTTGTACAAGCTTGATCTGTCCACAGGGTCTTTTAAATAGTTCATAAGTGTGCGTATGCTTGTGCATTTGAAATCGGACTGTATTTATAGAAGTGTATTTAATTTAATTGGGAAAATTAGCATAAACAAATGCCAATACCACATGTTTAAACTACGTTGAAGGAGTTTAATGACACTAAGCTCATTAAAATATCAGTTTTATTTTCACTGTTTTCCACTGGACACTTTTTAGCGCAAGCTGACGTTGAGCTTCCAAAATCAATTCCCCATCATTATCCACACGACTGGCAATTCAACAACTTATTACATTTGTTATATCGAGCTCCATCTGGCCCGGGTCATTTGCCTTTTTAATTTAGTTGTCTTCTACTCTCTAATTTCACATTTACAAATGGTGTCGACCACAGCACCAAGCTGTAGCCTGTCAGCTGTAGGAAATATATTTTCATATGTATATGCCAGCAGTCTGTGGCCATAAATTTGTCAGGCAGCGTTATTAATAGATAGTAACAGATGTTTACTGATTGTTGATTACCAGTCATGTTGACCAGAGAAATCTGTTCATAAATGGAATGGAATTTATGGTGCCTCAATGCCGTCCTCTGCCATTGCTGCCAACCCGTGTAGCTACAAAGTTGGCCATTTTTCTCCGAGCTGCGCGCATATGTTCCACTGTCAAGAATGACACCGGCAGGCGGAGGACATCAGGCCACGGATTCACGTCACGGTTTATGGCTTGTTTGCGAGCGACTCGAGCGGAGGAAGAAACCAACTGTTAGTCCACTGACACCTCGGCTAGCAAAACAAATAGTTTGGGAGTTATGGCATGCCACTTGTCACTCACCATCAATGACTGTGGGAAGTGCTGCGATTAATTTTCAGTAAGTAGGACAGCGAGTTCAGCGACTGGACGGGACCTTCTGTGCAGATCAGGTTCTGAGGAAGAGCGATGGGCCGGGCAGCAGGGAACATGCTGCGCATACCTGAGCACCGCGTAAAGCTCGTCTGCTATTTCAATGTCACGGACGTTGTCACTTTAAGACGGAAATCGTAGCTGTCATGCAATCGATTCATTGGGTGACCTTAATCTCAAGTTCATTCAGACAGATAATAAATACTTTGGAATATGAGCAGCAGGAGCCGGGAGTTATATGCATGCAGGAAAGCGATATCACAGAGACGGGTCTGGAGAACTTCAGCCAGAGCTCGGGTTCAAAACAGACGGAGGTCTCCTTCCAAAAAACACAAACGCGTGACAAAAAGATGCCTGAAACGTCCGAGGTGAGACGGACGGCCTTTCGAGAGAGTGATCATTCCATACACAACTCCTATTTACAACCATGGCATGCTCACTGGGATCTCTGGACAACAAGCTGCAAAGACACACAAGTTATAAAACTTTAAGGGAGCTGTAAATAGCTCTGTCATTCCATCTCCGGCCTTATATTACGAGGACACATTTATCCAGCCGACACAAAATTTTTATTCGTCCCAAAAAAGGCGTTGGGGGACACAGGACTCCCATCGCATCAAACAAGAGCCTGTGACTGATTCATCAAAAAAAAAGAAATGGTGACTAGCAAGAAACGGCCATGCTGTTTGACAATGGGCATTGCTGGATTTAAGAGAAGGAGACAAAAAAAATCATTCGCTATTGCTTTCCTTTCACCGCAATGTTTATGTCAGTCCCTGGGAACGGTTTGTATCCCCCAATAAATTTTTACAGTTGCTTCACCTGCCTGATATCCTTCAGCCACTTCCTTCAGATGCTGTCAAACACGCCAACTATAATATATGGCCCCTCCAATGAGAACAGCTGTAGCCATTCTCGCGGCGGCTCCTGTACCCTGTCCTGCATGAAATAATATATCAAGATTAATTGATTTCCTGTCACTCTGAGAGAAAAGAAAATTAATTTTCATGTATCTTTCCCCCAACCTAGCATATGAATTTTGTACATGGCAAGTAATTTAAGTTTTTTAATTATTCATGAGAGCAAAGAAAGAAAAAAAAAAAAAAAACAGAGCAAGAAAAAAAACCGTGATAGAGTGGGCCGTTCGTAGCCCGAAGGCCGCAGTTCAAGTTTGAGTCTGGGCCTAGACAATGCTCCCTAATGCTTGTGTTAATAATTTATGTATTTACATATACTTCAGTTGTGCCATAATTTCTCTCAGCTCGACCGGGGAGAGCAGGATCAGCAGTTAAGACACGTGTGAGTACTGAACTCAGGTTACACGGAAGGAACTCCAAAATAAATCTGGCTGCCATTTTGAAACACCCCTTAAAATGTCCCTTTACACAGAAGCATTGGCTTGCTGGAGGAATACATGGATGGATGGATAGATGGATGGATGGATGGTTTGATAGATATAATACATACATGGATGTATGTATTATACATACATGTTTAAAAAAAAAAAAAAAAAAAAAA
>CM051500.1:14933280-15065780 GCA_028031935.1 Paedocypris micromegethes
AAAAAAAAAAAAAAAAACAGCAAGTTAACATCTACAAATATTTGTAATTATGCAAAAAGACAAAATAAATACAGTGTATTATGCAAAATGAAGAATTTTAAATTAAAATGATTAAGCTAAAAGTATAGTTAAGAAACTGATCTAAGAGCACATGGGGCGGTGAAGTGAAATAGCAGCTGCTGCAAACTGCTTGAAAGTGCAGGGCCGACCGGTGGAGGTCAGAGTCCTTCAGAAAAGCTGTCAGCAAGCAGCTAGAGATTGATGTGCGAGTCGTGTACAGCTCAACATGTGACCTGACAACCATGATAAACGATAAACAATTATATTCAGCAGTTCTGTTTCTGAACACTCTGGCACCGGCACTGGCACTGATCACCGCCACATAAAACGGAAAAACCGCCGCCATTCTGGAAAACGACCTCTGTGAGAAGAAAATCGAAAGCCGATCTGAACCGAACAGAGTCAAAACTGCTTTTGACCCTTAATTATGCAAGAACCACGGTTAGCACGCAGCTAATTGCAGAGTGGTGTGTATTTCAATCTTCTTAATGTTGCAAATGTGGGACTAGTTAAATTAGTCTGTCTAGCAAGAGGCTCTAATTATTGTGAAAAAGTCTAATTGGCATTTAGCGGAACAGCAAAACAACCACGTACGAAATTGTACTAATTCCTCCATAAACAGCGTTCGCAGTGTGCAATCAGGCTGCTTTGCACCACAATGAGAATTAATGGCATCGCACCACAATGGTAAATCCTACAACTCCTGCTGAGAGCGTTAAATCATTTCTCACTGCACACAGACTGTTCCCATCAACCGCTATTCCCAGGCATCCTAATAAGCATATCTTTCCCATTAATATCATAGAGCCCCAATTATCTGCAATTTTAGAATATGCTTTGGCAAATAATTAGCTAGATGACCCTTAAGATACGGAAGAAAAAGCTCGGTGGGGTAGCACAAAGCTTCGGGTTTTGTTCAACCAACTTGGCTCTGATCATGCTGTAGGCCTTGCATTCTAAAAATTTGAAAACGCAATCATATTGCTTTTGTTGTAACCATGTGACAACATTACAGGTCATAGCTTCAAATCCCATGGAAAACAAAGTTTTTGATTGCAAGGTTCCAACAGATCAAAGTTTAAATGTGATTCTGTGATCACAATGAGCATCAGAGGTCATGGGTTTGAATCCCATAGAAAGCCAAGTTTTTATATTCAATCCCTCCAGGATTTCGCGATCGCGCAAATTCACGCGAATTCAACGAATCCCCGCGATTTTCTTGCAGCCTCGCAATTTCATCCAATCACCGCGAAATTACCGCGAATTCGGCCAATCCATTTGGTCCGTCACAGCACGCAGCATTGTTTTCGCACAGAAGGTCTTCTTTATAGTGATGGGAAGTTTGGCTCTTTTCATAGATTCGACTCTTTTGCCTCGTTTAACTCTTTCAGACCCTCTCGGAGCGGTTCAGCGCGTGAACACACCATGTGATCTCAAACTTGCGGTTTGTTTCACCGCGCGCACCCGAAGGTTTCCCTACCTGCCGCTTCGTTATAATCACCGTAATCATTACCATCCAATGCCGTATATAATGCTAAAGCAGCGTTTTTAAAGACTGAAGTAATGACACACTTCACCATTAAACTAATTATGTGTTTCAGCTATATATGTTGCTTCATTTGATCATCCGATTAAAATTGCTTCACAAAATAATTTGATTCAAATTGATCATTTTTCCTTTAAGTCAATTACACTCTAACCAAATATGTATACTGTATATGAATTAAGTTCATAAAATTATTATAAGTTATTGTAACAATTTAGGACATATTTATGGACAGGAACATGACGTGATTGTTTAATTGGCATGTGCAGAGCACGTGAAAACAATTATGAAACACGAATTACGAAAAAAGTATCAAAAAATGATAGAACACCGGCTTTACTGATGAGATACGCGTGAATATCGGATGTGATTTATTGCAACGCCCCAATGGGGTTCTGTTTACTCTGTGTCTGATAAGTACATTTATTTTTAATATAACGAATGGAGAATCCATTACTGGATTTTACCAGCTGCAAGAAAAAAACCTAGGCAACATTTACCTGAAATAAAAAAGAAAAATGCACTTAATTCTAATGAGCAAATATAATTTATATTGCCAGAATATTTGCATTCCTGTGCTTTGAGGGAGTAAACTTACAAAGAACATTTTTAACAATTGGTTCTAATAATAATTCTGTTGAGAAAAATCTGTCTAAAAAATCGCAACTTTTCCCGCAACTTTTTGAAAAAGCTCCCGCAACATTTGGCATTTTAGGCCGCAACAATCACAAAAAAATCCCACAAAATCCTGGAGGGACTGTATATTGCATATTTTACTTTAGATAAAACCATTACCGAATTGCATGAATCTACAAAGAATTTTAAAACTATCACAAGGAACAGCAGAGGTCATGGGTTTGCTTAAAAAAAGTGCAAAATTGTCGTAGAATTGAGCATGTGTGTCCCTTTGATATAAGTATTTTCTAACTACATTAATACCTATATAAACCTCAGTACAATAAAGCACTCAGAGTCAAGTCCAGAAGTCACAGGTTCGATTCCCTGAAGTTGTTGGACTGGAAAGTTCAAATTTCATGTACTGTACATGCACTGAACAATAAAACCAGATTCATTCGTTAGCAATTTCTCCTCGTCACGACAGTTTGCATTGTGCGATCTTGCTGGATGTGGATGGATTCTTCTGTCACTTGGGTGGAAAACATGATTGATTTCTGACAACACTGAGTCTTTAGTGAAAGTGAACGCGGAGTGGAGTGAAAGCACAAGCCTCATTTGCTTCTTCAACACATGGCATTTATTGTCGTCCACTGATAGATTATTTACTTTCTTTGTCATCTGGAGTTAATGTTCCTTGTCTTGCTAACAAAAACAGTTTAGAAAGGAGACTTCCACAAGTCAAACCCTACAGTTTCCCAGACTGGCCTCTGCAATCTATCTCCATTCAAACACTCAATTTATTTTGTAAAACTTAAACAACTTTTGTTATGTCAGCCCGGCACTGGCACAGAACACAGCTGGAGATTCTCCAACAGAATACTTAAAAAGATAGAGGGAAAAATGTAGAAAATCACAATATTTAAACAACAGAAGATAACAGTGATGTTTGAAATGGCCGAAACCTTTTTTGCTTGAACATTTTTTAAAGAATGAAAAAGTCGTATTGATAACGATATAGAAAAGTATACACACTTGTCTACTGCATAAACAAGAGTGACGTTCAAGAGAATGATCAACTATTTTTAGAACCATAACAGCTAAAAAACATTAAGTAACACTATTACACCATTTTTAATCACGACAAAATTATTGTTTAAGTGTAATATTTTAAAAGAAACATTTAATAAATTACACCCTCGGCTTCGTGGTAAAAATAATGTCTTCAAAATGTGAACCCTGATCAGAAAAAAGGTGGAACAGATGTCTTCACTCCTATTTGCTAACATTGTTGTTCTAAAGTGGGCAACACAACAGACATGATCCAACATTAAAATATAAATGTAAAAACTATAGAAAAATGTAGTTTATATGATATAAGTAAAACTGAAATCTGAGCCTGCTTTATCTCTCAAGTCCAGTAAATGACAAATCTTTCTTCACAAAAAAGATACGCAGTCCCTAACACAGCGACCTCATCTGTGCTTTATTCCACTACTTTCTCTTTCTCTCCTTCATTGACTTTCTATCTCTTCTTCCACTGATGTCTTCTCTCTCTTCTTCACAGATGACTTCTCTCTTCTTCCACTGACGACTTCTCTCTTCTTTCACTGACTTCTTCTCTCTTCTTTCCACAGACTTTTTATTTATTTATCTACTTACTTCCTCTCGCTTCCTTTTCTGACTTCCGCTCTCTTCCTTCCCTGATTCCTCTCTCTCTTTGCGTCATTCCCCCCTCTTCTTTTCTCTTTCCCCACTGACTTCCTATAACATCCTCTCCTGACCACTTCTCTTCTCTTTCTCACTTCCTTTCTCTACTTACTCCCCTTCTCTTTCTCTCTCAACTTCTGCTCTCTTCATCTCTGACTTCCTCTCTTTTTCCAATGTTTTCCTATCTTCCAATACAGATTTCTGCTTTTCTTCCCACTGACTTTTTCTTTTCCCACTGAGTTCCTCTCTTCTCCTATCCTGACTTCCTCTCATGCCTGCACTTCTCCAACAAACACAGTCTGCTTTTTGCATAATGTGAGTGTGTACGGTGCGTGTGTGTGGGTGTTATGTTTTTATCAGTGTGTTATGTGGCACACTTTGTCATAAATCAAAGAGATATGGTCTGACAAACAATCCAATATCCAAGGTTAAGAAAACAAAGAGAGGATAAATCACCCCGATGTCATGTTCAATTTTTACAACAGCATTAAGCTGCAATAACCGTAACAGGAGCTAAATTGTTATAAAAATGCTATACAATCAAGTGTAGTCCTGGAAGACATACATCCTCAGCAGAAAAACATCATTCCGCTGCTGAGAGACGCGGGCACTATAATAACACACCTCATACATCTCAAGTTATCAGTAATGTAATGTCCTGTTACATGCATGCAGACATTTTTTCCAGGCAGTATGTTGCATATTTATATTGCACATCACCCAAAATCATTAAGTTATTTTTGTCAATTTAAAAATGTATCAATTTAAAATAATATAAAAATTAGATGGTGGGTTGTGGGTACTGCTGTAGCCAAGAGCAAGAATGGCGGGTTTGAGACTCGATGTGAGTTTGACAACCTGTCCGATCTTTCTGTGGACAATGTTTGTTTCTTCTGTGCTACTTTGGATCAGTGTCCAAAAACTGGGGGTCAAGGGTCGCACACACACACACACACACACACACACACACACATAAACTGTACTTAATGTAATTTATTTAATACCGAATATACATAAGCACTCCCGCGATTTTTCAAGCAGAAAATTTCTGGCTAAATACTTCTCTTAAAATACTTGTTTTTCTTTTTTTAACAAACATAACTTGTACCATTTCGTTGTTGTTTTACTTCAATAATATATTTAAAACATAAATTAATAATAATATAGTATATTGCACACCGGTCAGCGCATCGGCAGTCATTTGTAACCAAGGTCCTTATCAGACGCTACACGTCATGATCATCTTTGCGAAGTATGGTTTTTCCCTGTGCGGCACGCCGAGCACTTTGATTACAGTATGCTAGTTTGGTTTTTTCTGCCTATGGGCTTCTTTTGCCTGCCTATGGGCTTCTTTTGCCTGCCTATGGGCTTCTTTTCTAGCCGTTAGCCATGATCTGCGCTTGCTATTTGTTGCCTCTATCTGTTTTAATATGAATTATTGTGTGCAGTTTATTTTTAACTACTGCAAAGTGTCGCTTTGTGGCTAATGTTTCTTTATACCTCAATCAAGCCAATAAAAGCATATACTTGTCTGCCTCCTGAACCATTATTTAAAGAAAGAAAAAGGACAACGCAGAGGCGCACATCGACATAAAGACAATGTAATTTCAATTTTCCGTGATGGCTCTTGACTTGAAATTTGCTTAGGAAAAAAGTTGCTTATGTTTTTAATGTAATGGTTTTAAATGAGTAGCTAAATGTAAAAAAAGGTGTGCTTATATTTGTGTAAATACTATAATATATATATATATATATATATATATATATATATATATATATATATATATATATATATATATATACGAGAAACATACATTTCACAAATGTATTCACATACCTAATAACGTTTTATGTCTATCATTCTTGCTTATTTATGCCTTATGTTGACATGAATGCAGCTCAGGCGCTGAAAAAGGCCGATATGTCTCTCACATTGAGCCAACATGAACATTTATAACCTTAAAAATGACTCCTGGGCAGCAGGTATCCAATTATTCGTTACCCAGAAAGCCCTGCTAAATGGAGAGCCGCGATGATTTACTCGCAACCTCTCCTTTTATTAAAACACTTTGTCTTATTGTTTTATTGATTTACAATCCGTCCTACTTTTTTGGCATCTGAAAACAATCAAGCAGCAGAGCAGCAGAATGTTTGGACATTAATCGTTAAAAGACAGTGTTTTATTCCTGGCCAGGGGTTTGCCGCACCAGCTGCTGCGCATTCTGGTAAAAGCAAGTGATTTATGGCCTGGTCGCCATAACGATGAGGCAGACTCATTAACATATCGACAGCACCCAAGATGGATCATTAGCATTGATTATTTCATGGCCTGTTGATGCCCATTTGTTAAAAGAGAGATGTGGGGGAAGGGGAGGTGTCGGGCCGATGAAAGAGGATTTCTGGCGGTTTTATTAGTGCATCTTCAGCACGCTACCGCAGACGTGTTGACTGGCCTTCTCACAAGAGCCATCATGGAGCTGTCGCAGTTAAATAAATCAATGATTGACAGCTATTAAGCAATCTGCAGTGTTTTGTGGATCCATACACACAGAGAATGGGCCTCGATGGACTGTGTGACACAAAGCTCCCTTTTTATGACAGCAATAAAACATTCAGACATTTCTCGGGATGCATTAAACTATCAATGTCATGGTTTTTCCCAGAACGGAGTGGAGAATTGCCATTTATGTTATGTTAGATTATGTTATGATATGTAACCGGCTCCGTTGTGAACAGTCGATACTTCACAGATATGACCCAAATACTGCTTTCATCACCAGCTTCATCACCAAACAGCAGACTCATCACCAGCTTTTACAGCACTAGGAAAAAATTCTGACTTGGTCCCAATAAAAAATAGAAACATAAAGAAAAATATGATAATTTGTACTTTGTCATTTAATTAAATGTGAAATGAATTGCACTTATGGTCTAGATCAGGGGTGCCCAAACTTTTTGATTCGCGGGCCACATTGGGTTGCAACATTTGACAAAGGGGCCGGACCGGGCTTGGGGAAAAAAAAATACACATTTTAGGATATACATATTTTTGTACCGATATATAATTTAGTATTTAACATTATATAGTGTTTATTTCTATTTAAAAATGCATAAAAAAAAGAAAAAACTGATATAATTCTAAAATGCAAATAAAGTGATTTAGCATTTTAACTGCTTTTTAAAATGTGTTCATAAATAAAGCAATAAAAACCTTCATAATGGAACATTGAAAAAAAATATATATGATTTCAATTTAATTTTTTTACAAGCTCGGGTGGGCACGATGAAATAAACCTTATTTGTTTGAGATCACATGGTGTGTTCACGCACTGAACCGCTCCGAGAGCGTTTGAAAGAGTTAAACGAGGCAAAAGAACCGATTCTATGAAAAGAGCCGAACTTCCCATCACTATAATGAAGACCTTCTGTGCAAAAACACTGCTGCGTGATGTGACGGACCAAACGGATTTGTCGAATTTGCGGTAAATTTGCGGTGATTGGATGAAACTGCAAGGTCGCAAAGAAGTCACAGGGTTTCGCTGAATTCGCGTGAATTGGCGCGATCGCGAATCCTGAAGGGACTGAATACTGGCCGCGGGGCCGAATTCCATTCATTTTATGAATCAAGTCACGGGAACATTTGATTAAGGGCCGTATTTGGCCCCCGGGCCGGACTTTTGACATGCCCGGTCTAGATGGTTTGGTACCTAAGTAACCTGGCACGTTAGATGTTTTTACAAACACACACATCACAAAAAATCACTTCCTTTCACACGCACACAAAAACTCAATGTCACTTCACTCTTACACACACACACACACGCACACACACACACACACACACGCTCAATCTCTAACACACTCTCCCTCACACAAAGACACACACACATTTTCGAATTGTCTTTAGTCAACAAACTTCTCTGATCCAGCAGTGAAACTTGATAGTTTTCTATAAATACCAAAAACATTATATTATAAAAGCACTCTTAATGCACAAATCACTTTGAAAACTTAGTTTACATCAAAAAATTTTATAGTTCCGTTTAACTGAGAGCTTTGCGAAGTCGAGACTTTTTCAGGTCTTTGAATAAGTGACGTGATGGAGGCAGAGCAGAGGCAACGATAACCTTGTTGTCCCGACCAAAACCCTTCCTGTGCTGGGTGGGAAGGAGAAGAAAAGGGGAGAGAGAGAGAGAGAGAGAGAGAGAGAGAGAGAGAGAGAGAGGGGCCGGGGAATGGATTCTCATTACGCCTGGACCTGCTCTACATTAGATGTCAGGGGTGGCAAGGAGGGCCATTTCAAGATGAAGACTAATGCTGCTGGCCTCAGGAACTCCGATTAGAATCACACTCATTACTCAGAGCCACTGACGGAAGCAATTTAAAGGCCCCGTCCATACTGTACAAGGGGCAGGGCAGACCCCTGTCTCACACACACACACTGCTTTGACTACTTCCACAAGGACATTTGGAGGCCAACCGTTCCTCTCATTTGCCTCTCACTTTACCTCTCATTTACCTAACCAGGGTGACAAACCTGTCCAAGCTGCTTTCCATTCGAGGCTCACAGCCACATTTTGATCCAACCTTCTCCGTCAGAGGAGCATCGATACGAATGTAACACGATCTCCAAAAGCCCGTTCTCACTTTCTGACCTCCCGCTAAAGATTATGTGGTCAATACACGTCAGGCGTTTGATAGGGCCGGTGATTTAGAAAGGTGTGCGACACTCTCTCACAGCAAGGTTACGCTCGCGGT
This sequence comes from Paedocypris micromegethes, assembly GCA_028031935.1. Classification (NCBI taxonomy): domain Eukaryota; kingdom Metazoa; phylum Chordata; class Actinopteri; order Cypriniformes; genus Paedocypris; species Paedocypris micromegethes. The sequence continues at coordinate 14,941,970 of CM051500.1, forward strand.
GAAGCCTTGATGACAGCCAGCCAAAAGAATAACAATCAGCCGAAGCGGCGAGGTGTCCGCCATTCAATAATGAATGATCCGGCCATCAATTAGCCACCGTCGCTGTGGAGACGCTGGCGTAATGAGTCCCGGCTCTCCGTGTCTGTGGATGTGCCCAGGATTCTGAGTCTTAAAGCTTGAGGTGCGAGGATCGTCCCCGAGTGTTTGCTTCAGACGACCTTGGCTGGTCGTGGAAAATCATTTGCCGCATTCAAATACACCGTTTCTGCACCATTTCTTAGCATTTGCTTTTGTAAGTGCGTCGTTTGCGCGGCTTATTAGCTGTGATGAATGAGAAGATGTGTGATGAATTTGGGTGTGTGTGTTTTAATAAATCTATTTGTTTTTTTAAGGAAGAGAGAGGAATCTATTTGTCAACACATTCACATTTAAATATGCATTCTTGTTTTGTACTTGTACTTCTGTACTTCGTTTTAAGTTTCATGTTTTTTTTACAATGTGTATAATTACTACAAAAAAAATGCAACTTCGTCATGAGAAGACTATTGTTGTCCATAAATTAAAATTATTCAGATAAGATATTTATTTACCAAAATGGCTATAAATAGACTTTAGTATTAAACACAAAATCTAAAACACCATCATTATTCTAAAAAAAAAACAATTTTCCCATTTAGCACTGCTAACTCAAATAAAGATCCTGTTTCCTCGTTAGCGATGAAGAAACCAGTTTACATGTGCTTGTGTTCCAAATTGTTGTGTTTACAATGTGTGTGTCTATGTTTCCCCCTCTGCAAATGGTTTGCCACCAATCCAGTGTGTGTATCCTGCCTAAGGCCAAGAGTTACTAGTTACTAGCTCCAGCTCCTCCTGACGCAGAAATGGAAAAAGTAGTGGAAAATGAATGAATAGTCTTTGGCTTTCTGAAGTGATGATATTTTATTCTATAAAGGAATGGCTTGACTCAAAACCGTGTATTGATGCATCTATAAAACACTAGCAGCACATTAAAGCCTCTATTCTAGCATTACGCGGGAACATAAACCGTGCTCCTCTAACAGCGCAATCTCCCATTCGACACGCACACGGCCGTAAAACAAAACCATCTGAAATCACGCAGCCCTCGTCAGAGCTTTTCACACGCACACAAACAACCGTTCTCAAGAGCCAATGAATCCTGAGGGCGCTGGATTAGAAGAGAGCCCAATGCCTCCACAGGTCACTCCTCTCCGCTCAGGCCTGTATGTCTGCGGTAAAGCAGTCGCACCCAAAACCCTTCGCCCTCATCCCGTCTCCCATCCACTTCCCAGCTTCATCCATCCATCACTCACAGCACTTTGTCAGTGCAGACTTCATCCAGGAGCCTGCAATCACGGCAAAGAGCCAACCGAGTACGGACGCCCGTGCTTAACCCCCGCCTGCATCTGCAACTCCCCTCATCCGCTGACAGCCGGGCGTCCAGGGGCCCTGACGCACGTCACCTTCTATTGCACAGGCAAGCAAAAACAGTAATGCCGAGGCTCTTCTCCATGCCAAACCACTCACCTTCTTCTACGCACACTGACACGGACAAACATACACCGACGCACACAAGTAAGACTGGGGTGGAAAGAGAAAGCGAGAGGGGGGAAAAACCAGAGCAAGACAGGGCGAGTGGAGAGAGGTGGAGGGTAAAAAAGCAAAGTGAGAAAAATCAAGGGTGGCATTGAGAGCGAGAGGGAGGGAGAGAGATGTTTACTGGATTCTCTGAAACAATTGGTACTCAGGTCAGGCGGCAGCTCAATTTGTCTTTTCTTGCCCACACATCAATAGAAATCACACTGAGAAAATGTATCACTAATTAAGGGCTCATCAGGCCCATGTCAGCCGCAGTTTAGCCTGCGAGCAGCCCAGCTCGGAGGAGACAACACTGGTTTCCCTACCTTACAGCCTGTGCTCACTGACACACACACAAAGTTTCCCGATAGAATTACCATTAAACCTACTGTACAGTTTATTTACTGTATACTATTTGTGTAGGGATTTTAGTTTAAAGTTTCTTAATATTTTATACAATATAAATACAAATTCATGCAATGTTTCAGTAAAATAACAATATAAACGCACACAGATGACATTTTCAAATTTCTATGCATTTGAAAAATATTACATAAGTAAAAATCATACTGTATGTTGCATATCAATAATTGTCCAAAACAAACAGGATGAGATATTTGGAAAAAGTAAACACAAAAAACTAACACAAATTGTATCAAATACTATCAGGTACTATTACATTACTATATGATTAAGTATACTAAATAATAACCAAAGAACAGTCCCCTTAGTGGGATAAATAAAGTTATTCAATTCAGTTCAATTAAAACATGAAACACACCATATAAAATAAAATAAAGGCACATATAACAGAGATGAATCCAAAACATTGATTCAATCTTTTGAAAAGATGCGTTGAAATGAGAAAAAGCACTGTTAATAAAATAAAATATTTTAGTGATACTGATTTAACAATAAATAGAGGAAATGTTTGCAGTTAGATTAAAAACTTTACTAACGTAAAGAAAATACATTATCCCCATATGAATGCTTAGTAGAAAAAAAAATTATATTAATAATTATCTATATAAAGCAAAGCATTTAAATTAATTTGATCTACAATTATCGCACAAGCCAATAATCTCCCCCGACAGTTTGAGATAAATACTTTAGTTGATTTAAAACCCTAATAAAAAAAGACAAATACATTCACTCCACTGATAGTCCGGAGATTGTTTGCACCCAACAATTCTAATTAGACAGCGACCAAACGTTATGAAACGGATGGACGTTATGAAATGAGTTCGTTATAAATGGACCTGTCAAACTTGCATTCAGCGACCAAATGAGTATTCTCAGTTCACTGGCCGCACCGGCGGATAACTAATGATCGCTATTAACCCTAGTCGGAGAAAAACCTCATCATTTACATTTATGTATTTAGCCGACGCGTCACATCTAAAGCGACTTACACGGCACTACAATCAAACTTTGCCGTGCGGTAGATTCAAACACAAACCCTGTTGCTGTAGCACCAGCTCTACTGAAAACTGATACATACACACAAACCATCAAAATCAACGCGTCCTGCAGAGAGCAATAAACGCCAGCATGGCTTCAGCAGCAGGGACAATCTTGTTTTCCACAAAATTAACACTTATTTGTGTCTTTAAAACCGGAAAGAAATGTCTAATTATCAGCATGAATTCAGCTTTTAAACACTTAGTGTTGGGATAGTGGTGTCGGGTGTAGTGTTATTCACAGATTACACAGGGAAAAGCCTCAGACGTTGAGCTGAGCCGGGCTTAAGAGACAAGCCGCCCTCACAGAGCCTTACAACACAAAACTACTTTTTCATATTAATTAACTCATCGCCACCACCACTGCAGTTCTGTCAGCTTTATAAGACTGAAACCAACTTTCTACAGACTTAATTAAAACCATTGCATTTTTAAGGCTTCGAAATTGTCATATGCAATTAGTTGCTTTAAGAGAAAATACACACAATCTTTAGATAATTAAGTACAATCTTCACAGCATTGACTAGAAAGGCCATTACAGTCAGATCAATTGATACATTGTTTTGTTAAAAATAATAATAATTGTGCAATGTTTTTTTAAATGAGAATTTTAACTTAAAGATCTAAATATAAATTAAGAATCTATAATAATATATTTCATTAATTCTAAATATAAAGAGCACGTACATAATCGTGGTGGACTGTTATTGCGTGATAAAAAATGGAAATATTTTTACATTTTTAAATAGATCGCATTATTTGGGAGATTGTGCCTATAGCTTGAGATAGAATAATTTCCACATTGATATTTCATTAATTCTAAATATAAAGAGTACATATATAACTGTGGTTGACTGTTATTGCGTGATAAAAAATTGAAATATTTTTAAATAGATTGCATTCCTTGGGCGTGCCTATAGCTTGAGAATAATTTCCACATTGATATTTTAGCCTGTATGTACCTGATAAGTTGGTGTACCTGTTACACGTGGTGTTTCCAAGACAAATTTGCTTTTATTTAAAGAAAATACAACTGCAGCAAGAAAAAAAAAGTTGCAAATATGAACACAAAACGCAATGATTTAACAGAGAAGTACGCCAAATATGCTGTGGACGGCGTGAACAAATAAACCTCAGCAAGAGTAACTCACACACAGAAACACTTCAGAAACATCTAGACACAAGAGTCCAACACTTAACACTACTATATAAACATATATCAAAACATTCTTTTAATCGTCACACCTTTGAAACGCACAAACACTGATATTACAATTTCGACTGTCATAGAAGTCATCATAGAGCAGTAATGTAAACTAATAAATGAGCCCCGCATACAGCAAGCCAGTCTCACTTCCTGGGGAAAGTTAATCCCTTAACCCAGAAAAGCTTTTAAGCCTGGTATGGAAAAACAGAAACGTAGCGAAGACGTGACACTCTGCTTTAGCCTTCCTGATTTCATTCCATTCTTTTGGTCATGCAAGAGACTTGCGCCCGGGCAGGGGGAGTGTGTTGCTTTTATGGCACCCGATTGGATTACACAGGCCCACTAACCAAATGTGATTGGTTTAGCATGAAATATTAAGGTGATGGAATGGGTCTGGTGCTGTGCCTTTGACAGCGGCGAAGGCATGATATTTCATATGGCACTTATAGTCCAAACATTAGATCTGCCGTGACACTAAAGCAGGGGGATATGGCAGCGGAAACCCACAAGACTCTTTGCCCTCACCCTTCCATCGTCTACAGCTCCTCAGACAGTCAGCTCGAATATCCATATCCCTCCAAAAGCTGAGATCATGCACATGGAGATAATGTAAAAGAAATCGAAAATGAATGATGGAAGGTGGTTGCACATGCAAACACAAGAACACACATACACGTGGATTGTAAAGGTCAAAATGTTTGAAATGTCAAGAATTGTATAGGTGGCCTAAGAGTGACCAGTGGATTCCACGACCACTTGACGTGACGGAGAAAGCAATATGATCAATTCGAAAAGCGCAAAGCAACACCAAACTGGGAAAAAAACCTTTATTTTCATGTATCTATATGAAAAGAATATGAAAAAAGTCACAATAATGAAAGATTGTTTATGTATTCTGGCATGAAATGGGTTAGGTGTTAGGAGGGAGTGGAGCGCGAGAGAAGGATGGACAGCGCTGACAGCGGCGTATTCATCCTGCACGCTACAGCAGACGTCCCGCTAGTGGTGGTCGACAGAGCAATAAATCAAGGGCTCTCCATGCTGTACCTACAGCTTATTACATCCACCATGACAAATAAATAATAATGCCTGTCAACACAGGCCTTTGCTCAAGGATTGAGCCAGAAACGCTCTTGCTCATCACTCCTGATCTTAAGTGAAAACACTAGAACAAGGGAATTGAAGGCCATGCTTTACTGAGCTTATGAAAGTTGCTGAGGAGGAAAAGGGTGATGGTCACAAAGAGGAAGAGAAAGAGAAAGTGACACGGAACAAGGAAAAGCGAGAGAGTGGAAATGGAAACATTCCAGATTGAGCGAGATGGACCTGAGGTGAAGAGTAAATGTGTTGTGTATGTGAGAGAGAGAGAGAGAGAGAGAGAGAGAGAGGGAGAAGTTGGGGGGCGGGGGGGTACGTGCCCTTGTGCTCCACACAACCGCTGTTGCTTATTCAACTGAACAGTACCCTGGGGAACAGGCCTAAATCAAAAGCGTTCGCTACTAAACAGAAATGGCAAAAGCAAAAGAAAGCAAAATGCCCATTTTAGGAATCAATCAAGCCTCCAATTTCCGCAGAAACCAACAGTTCTATGAACGTGTGCAAGAGCTCGTCGGTACTTGAGGAATCCTGAGATGACGTGTGGGCCAGGTTGAGAACATCAACAGCAACCTGAGAGATCAAACCAGAGGCGCGATTTAGTCTAAAATATTATTGAGACTATTGAGGTGAAAACTGCGATTAAAATTTTGAGTCATGTTTGTGATGATAATAATAATAAAATACATAGTTTTACATTTTACATTTACACTGTTACATTTAAAAAAAAATCTCAATTAGAGACATAAATTAATGTACAGTGATCACTAGAAATATAAGTTAAGCTAAATATTGTTTTCAAAAATGAAGGAACAAGATTGCATTGTTTTCTAACACAAATAATACAATAAATAATAATAATAATAATAATAATAATAATAATAATTTGATAATAATTAATAATAATTGAACCTTCATTAGTGTATAATGTGATGTTGAAAAAAATATTTTAAATATTTCAGGCAAACAAACAGCAACCAAGAAATTGAGCTGAAAGGAAACTGGATATTAGGAGAGTTTGCCCCTTTTATTATTTAATTATGTTTGTTTGTGCGTTTGTTTTTTGTTAGAACACTTTGATCAGATCTTACACTATTTCACAAAAGAAAGAAACGAAAGAAAAAAAGTGACCTACAAGGGACCATATTGCGCTTAACCATCCAGTGACATTACACACACACACACACACAGTGAAGTAAAAACTGACAAACAAGTAGTATAGTAATAGTAACAAGTAATAGCTCCCAGGTAGTGCAGCGCTGGCCATTTCTGAGCAGACTAGCTGAACAGCTGATCAAGCTCGACCCACAACACATCATTATCAAACAGAACTTGCATGAAATTTCCATTTTACCTCCAAGTTAGGCAATGTCCTTCAATAAAAATCACCTCCGCACCGCACGCAAGGATTGTGGGAGTGTATAAATTACGTCAGTGTCCCTCACGCTCTGACATTTGTGTGTGACTGCGATTGTTACAAAGGAAATAAAGGCCTGATTAAAGAGTTTGCTGTCATAAAGGTTAGGGGATGGTAAATGGAGTCTTCCATCTTGGTGGTAATGGGAGAGGAGCTGTTAGATGCTGATCAGGACTCCTGCTCCGCTCCTGTAGGACCGACTCTGACATTAATCACTAAATCACCAAGCCGTGCTTAATTGCAAGTTGTACATCACCCTGAAATTCGGAGGTGAAGAGGAAGGAAAGTCATTATTTTGAGTTTGGATGTGGGGCGTTTGGCGTTGGAACCTGCCCGTACATCTGGGACTCGCCTCAATCTGACAAGGAAAAATGAAGCTCGCTGTAACCTGCTAATTAACAAAGCACAATACAAGGAGTGTTTCTCAGATGCTAACCAGCTAAACATGACTCATCAATTCTCATATCACTGCAGACATTTGCTTTTTAAATGTGATGTCATTATGTTAAAAGGTAATGTTGTAGTTATTTACAAAGTATTGCTATTTGAAACATGTTTAAAGTTTATTTTGTGTGTGTGTGTGTGTGTGTGTGTGTGTGTGTGTGTGTGTGTGTGTGTGTGTGTGTGTGTGGTGTTGTGTGTGTGTGTGTGTGTTGTGTGTGTGTGTGTGTGTGTGTGTGTGTGTGTGTGTGTGTGTGTGTGCTTAATTTTTGTTTGTTTTTTAAATACACAAAACACTAAATAATTTTTCAGAATCCTTCTGGTTTAAATGTTTGATTACATTGAGCAGTGTTCACTGTTTTGTTCATCTTCAGCATCACGCCATCTATTTGCTCGCCAATCAGCTACTTGGCTATATATTAGAATAATATATATTTTAGAAAATATTTATGTTTGGGATATTCATATGTTTGATCATTAAATTACAACAGCAGTGTTCACTGTCACAATCACGCCATCTTCTTGCTTGCCCATCAGCTACTGGGCAATACATATGATGTTTAAAGAATGTGGGAGGATGATTTATGGCTTAAACAATAAATAAAAAGGAATTTCGGGGGCAGCGTTCTTTTATTGCGGAAATGTTTTTTGCTTTTATTGCTTTTTTAGCCGAAGGCTTTGGAAAGTAACTACGATAAACAGTCTACTGTTTTATACACACAATTTAAAGTTTTCTTTTGTCTTTTGTAGAAAAGCAGGATAATACACATTTTGGAAGTTGAACTTTATTTACAGTCTTCTGATACGCAATGTGTTTTTGTTCCAATTCAAATATGGTTAAATTTAATTTTTAATTCTCGTACATCTTCATTCATTACTACAGGAAATGCTACTGACTTTTGAATGCAATGTCAAATTCCATTTGACATCAGAATCTGAGTAGCCTTACAAATGAATGCATGCCTGACCGCAGGGTCTCGGGCAATGACAGCATGAGGTCAGGGTTTCCAGAGCTGTATAAAACAGACATCAATCCTGTAAACTGACTGATTCCAGCCCAGCGAAGCACCGGCTGGGCCGTAAACTGACTGAACCCTGCGGGGGCAGCCCTGTGGTCACAGCACAGGGGCAGCGAAGACTAGGCCGTAAAGCGCCTGACCTCCGGGGGGCAGTCACCATGCTGTCTGAATATGCGAAGGGGCTTCCACACAAAGGCCAAATGCCTGAAAAGTGCTTGTCAAAGAGTCAAAGTGCGTTCAGAGTTCACCAGGCAGGAGGCGGTTATGGGTGAGGGAAAGGTAGAACAGAGTAAACAATGACGGAGAGAGAATAGACAGGCCTTCTTTCACTTTTGATTTGCTCTCGCTAAATTAGAAGAAAATGAAGCTGAAACACTGAAAAGCCTGCGAAGATTTTAGGGCAAGAACAGGTACGACACAGGATTGGTCAAGCCAAAATGTCAAAAATGTGCATATTAATGTAATTATCATTGTAAGTCAACAAATTAATTGGTACTTTAATAAGAATCGGCTGAACAAACTTTAAGAAAAAAACTAAAATTAAAAAGTTTAAAGAAAACTTTGTCTAGTTTGATTTTTTTAACCCATTTGACTTTGACTCGCTCGTTCTATGTCAATAAATAATGTAAAATGTGCGTGATAATGTGATTATTCAAACTAGACTATGAGACAGTTACAAAACAAAGTTTAATTTGATCCTTTCTTTCCTGCTTCTGGCCTTATTTTTATTTTCTTTTGCAGTTTTATAACATTAAAAAAATCTCTGCCCAATATGCTATTTTTGCAAGCTTATGTTTTACATGTAAACTGGTGTAATATAACTCACTCTGACTTTCATAGTCAAGTCAAACATGTCATCATAAACAACTAAATAGGATGTTCTGAAAAGATTCACAATAAAATAAACAGTTTTGTCCTGTGAGCAAACAACACAGAATGTAACGCTGAGTTGCATCAACTCTCAGTCCACCTTCTGCTTATCAGACTTCAAAATCTTAGCAAAGCCATGCTAGAAAACATTGAGTCTCTTTGAAAGCGCACTGGTCTAGACCCGTCTTATGTTTCTGTTTTGTTTAATATATCTACTTTATTTTCTGATGAATGAGCTAATCTTTTGGGTAAACCCAAACCTCAATATTTTAAATATTTTATATTTACCTGTATAAGGCAGTCTGATGTAAATCCCATTCTATTTTAGAATAACAGTGTTGAATAAAGTTCCTGTCAAAGTGACTGTCAAGAACTATTTAACAAGCACCTGAAACATGTAAAACTCTGTGTGGTGTGTGGTGTGTGTGTGTGTGTGTGTGTGTGTGTGTGTGTGTGCGTGCGTGCGTGTGTGTGTGCTGTGTGTGTGTGTGTGTGTGTGTGTTTGTTGTGATGGGGGGGGGGGGGCTACATGCAGAGAGAAAGGAGGAAACAACTTGAAAGAAACAAACCAAGATAAATGAAGAGAGGAAACATGGAGCAACAGGTAAAGAGTGTGGGGGAGAAAAGGGGTGAGGAGGAAAAGACAAAGTGAAAGAGTGAGAAGGAATGGATGAAAAGAGTGTGAATGAGAGAACAAGTGAGAAAAATGAGGAAAGAAAAGACGGCCAGGAGAAAGAAAGAAAGAAGAAAGAAAGAAAGAAAAGAAGAAAGAAAGAAAGAAAAAAAGAAGAAAAGAAAAGGAAAAGAAAGAGAAAAGAAAAGAAAAAAAAGAAAGAAAGAACGAAATGTTGAGGTGGGGTGAGAGAGCGAGTGAGGGAGGGAGCAAGAGAGCTACTGTAAACTACTAAAACGCTTGGCCTATTCAGGCATCATAAAAGACTTCTTTAAGTTCATTTAACTTGTGTATTTCTCATCAGCCCCTTTTTAATTAGTGAAACTGCTTCACACCCACAGAACAAGTGCCTCCGACAAAAGCGACAGAGGAACAATGCTGCAGATGCAAATCAAGCCGCTCCACAAAGTGTAATTAGCAAGTTTCCACCAGTCCATAAATCCTTCATTAAGAGCCTCTTCACTAATGTACTGTTGGGGTGGCGAAAAGGAACTAAATTCCACACGTGCTGGAAAGGCTTATTTTGCTTCCAGGAATTTATGTTGGGATTCTGCAGTCGAACGTAAACATCTTTCTAAAAGAGCTTCAAGCTGTCAGGGAGAAGCCTGATCTCACTGTCTGATTAAAGATTGAGCAACGCTGGCTTAACTGAACTAATATTTAGAGAAGGCCGAGACAAATGACTTGTGTGCATTATACCAGATGCTGGCCTGGTGCGGTCCGTGTCAGCTGGCTACATCCACATAGGGATTGCCTCTTTCAAGAATCAAGCTACTTGCTGTTCTGCTCTTCCTACTATCGCCCTTTTATTATTGCACGTAAAAAGCTGTTTGGTCTGTTTGTTCAAAACATACCATAAATGTGTCTTGAGAGATTAAAGGAAACTGGAATTTGGCTCATGAGCAAAAATGTGTAACAAAATTAAAATGAATAGATTTAGGACTTAAAAAGCATTTGAGCTAGTACTTTTTTGTAAAAGCCTGTCTGGGAAATGTAGTCCAGAATTATGGTGATGAAGGATTTTTAACAACCTGACATAATTACAAATCTATTTATTCTTTTACAATTATTGAAAATATTATTGAAATGATTAAATTTATTCATTAAAGTATCTTGGGAAAATGTTAATTTGTTTCATCTGTCGTTATTTCTGTGTATATTTACTCCCGTGTTCCTAATCCAGTGTCCACCTTCAATTTACGTTGTACATGTTTACGTGAGCGGTGATATTTCCACTTTTTGTACGAGAAAAACCTCCATTAACTGAGGGTTTTGACTTCAATGCTATAAGGACGATTAGCCAAGAACAGTTTTAACGTTTTAATGACGCACACTAAGCGTCTATACAAAGTAGAATAAACACATTATTCAGATTTAATCAACGTGTAATTTTAAGGTGTTTTAATGAGTGTTTTCAGTCTAAGAGGAGTCATTCGGTAATGGCTGTAAAGATTCTCAGCACGGCGTAGGCTGTTATGTTGCTTAAAATGGTTTCCATCCCTCCCCGAACACAACCCCAGAGCTTAAAAAGCCCTTTCAACAAGTCAAAGTCTCATAAAAGAAGCGACTGTTTGAGAAGCATCCACTTAAAAACTTTTGGCAGGCGGTACATCACCCAAATACACACAGCTCTCTTTATCAAACCTAATCTGCTTGTAGGCATGAATCCACTACACCTAGTTTAGAGCGAAGAAAACAGCTCGGTAAATAAAAACCAGCAAACACTTACTGCATGATGACAAATCATAGAAAATGGGAAGTTGAAGTCATGAAGTGAAACAACAAGATCACGCTGGTTTATACGCACAGTATATTACCCTGAGCACCCGTATCAAGCCATCATTCAGCTCTCTAGTCTTCAGCTTGACCCGCTCAGAGCTGTCCGGGCCAAACTATAACAAGATCCTTCAATTCAAGATCTCGCTCCGTGCTTCTTACCAGACACCTTCCCGTCTGGTTTATGCCCTCACGTTCTACAGTAGGAGGGTCAGGAGTTCAAACCCCAGGTTTTACCGGTTAAGGCCTGAGATGTGAACTCCTGACCTCCTGATGTGACGGGAGGTCAGGAACTTCAATACAGAGCTGCCTGAATTTACAACTGCTTGCTGACTCCATGCAAGCGCAGCAAAAGCACCTGATAGAATCTCCTTCAGGGAGGGGAAATGACTCCGGCCTCTTTGTACTCTCAGTCACAGCCGCTTCGCACCATAAATCATGTTAATTAGTCGACTGATAAAATAAATCTTGAAAAGTACAGGCCAGATCCAGTTTCCCGTACTGCAGTTTAGCCTGCTCTGCATTATTTGTCATCTACGCGTCGCTGTTTAATCCAGCCGTTTGTAGCAGGCGCATTTGCCGGGGATCTGGACGAGCCGGTGGGACTGAAAGGGGCTGACATAGGTAGCTTAAGCTCATCCATCTTTCCCTGGGTGGTCTGCGCAGCCTGTCGTCGTAAAAAAAAAGAGCCTAAACACAGATTCGATCAGTGGGGAGCAGGGTTCACATGCAGATTCCACACTCCACTAAATCGCCACGCTAAAATAAGCCTTTAACAGGCATTTCTTTCAGCAAACTGACTGGTGAAACTTTCAAATTCTTGAATTTAACTCAATGAAAGGAACCAAAAGCAAAAGTCAATGTTTGGGACATGTTGTGCGGTCTCTGTTTTAACTTGTATGTTTAAATTTCCGCATTTGATCTAAAGGCACTTATGTTTTATTACATACGGTACTGGGATTAGATCAGGGAAGAATAATGAAGTGAAGTTTTCTACAAGAACACTTATTTTGGAACATCCACCGTAGTGTGAAAGCCAATATTGTATTTTTTTTTTACTATAGTAATCAATAAAAAGTACAATCATTAACTAAGCATTGCTTTGCTTTTAACAATGCATTTATTAATGAAGACCTGTACCCACAATGAATGCATGTTCCTTGAATTTAACAACTTTGAATTATTTTTGAAGATATTAAAAAGGATTAACATCCAAATCTGTAAACATGACCATTTATATTGTAAAAAAGTTCATTAAAACTGAATTTAAAAACCTTTGTATGAATTAAATGTTAAAAAGGTGCTAAAAGTTTACAAGCAGTTAATTCAATATAATTAAACTGTTGCAAAGTGAGTTGATGGAATCTTTATTAGGTTTCTTTTTTTCTTTGGTGGACTATTTGCTTGCTATGACAACATGACATAGAAAGTGTCACAGTCATTGTTAAAATATATGTATTGTTTGCTTATTTATACAGCTGCTTTGAGAGACTGTGACTCTAAAAAGGGCATTAATAAACCAAACTTGAAACACTGACCAACTGTTACCGAACTTTTACTCAAGCAAGTTTGTCTAAACGTTTCTCTCTGGATTCTGGTCGCTAAAGTTTCCTTTGACTAAGATACAAGAACAAGAACCTCAATTATCTGATGACTTGTATAATAATTCAATGGAAAAGCATAATTAGTCCTATTTGCATACATTAAAACAAGTATGTTGTGATGTAGAAAAAAAAAAGTTAATTCCCTTCCGGTTGTACGACAAGTAAAATTGATTGCAAAAATGTTTTTTTCTTTAAGTGAGTGCAAGAGGAAATCAGAGGAAAATTTTCTCTGATTCTGACAGAGACTTGAGAGGTCGTCTCCACACAATAACACTCTGTTGAGAAGTGCACTGCCTTGTTGGTAATTACAGCTATTTTGCTGGAGTGTTTTGTGTTTTGCTTTGCTTGTTCCATCTCACAGGCTAACAACCCTTCATTATTCACGGCTTGAGTCACTTCTCACTGAAGGAAATTGCACGAGGGACTGACAGCTTTCAGAACAGAGTGGTCTCCTGCTCTTCCCATCAGAGAGGCATTAAATCAAAGAGACCGGGCTTTAACTCCTGACCTCTCCCTGACTGACCTTTCCGAAGGGATGTTACTGCCAATAGGCCGTAATCCGGCCCAAACCAGCTCCGACGTAAACAGCACGCTTGTGCTTGTACACACCTTGACGGCCAGACCGTTTGGGCTCTAAAACATCCTGATGATTGTGATTAAAGTTTGACAGCCAAAAAAACCACAATGTTGCAAAATACCTTTGACGAACAAACAGTTCTTTAAACTATAGAAGCTATTATTTACTTACTCGTCGCCTGACTTTATCCTCAACAGACAGACATTTAATTCACTTCTAAAGTATTATATAATTTGATTAGTTTTGTTTTAGTCTGTTTTTATAGTTCAGCAATAGTTGAGCAATTATTTATTTCTTAACTTGGCATTTTGTGTCAATAACAGACTTTAACTTTATAAAAAGACAATTTGTACATTTCATAATCCTGATCATTTAAAAAGAAATTATTGGCAAAACATTATTTTTAAATGGCCTTTTTGCAGAAAAATGTTCAGAAATTATCCAGAATCCATATAAACAGGATAAATGTGTTTCGTCCTCCATGTCATTTTAAATAGAACATTACAACACGTCTCACCATCAAGGTAATCTTATTTTATTGGCATTTTTGTGAACTATCCCCCCTTCATATATGTCCACGTATTGATCTAGAATATCATAAATGTCGGATGTCTTTAAAGAAATGGTGTGTGTGTGTGTGTGTGTGTTTATATTAGAACTACAGTGCTTTGAAAAAACGTTTGATTCATTAAATGCTATAACATTTAAAAATGTTACTTTTTAAACAAGTATTAACAAATAATTATTAATAATTCCATAAAGACAAACACGGACAAACATTGACACAACTTTGCATCTGAAGAACCATTCTAAGAATCAAAATGTGTCCCATCAACATATTTGTACTCTGTGAATGAGGAACAGGCCCCTCGTGTCTAACTCACGATCCATTATGAATGGGTTGGTTGGTATTTTTCATCATAATCATTTTTCTGTTGTTGTTCTGATAACCTTCAATAGCTTATTCAACAACTACAGCTTTATAATCAATGTAAAATATCCATTGCATCCTATTGTGCACTTCAGAGAAAAAAAAACATCACAGGGGAAGTATGAATGCAACGGCGAGAAATGAATAGGTGAGACTAGAATGAAACAAACCCCATTGTCATGTGCTAAATACAATAGCACATGGATTCCCTGAAGTCTCATTACCTAAGCGCTTTTCATTCGAGGAATGACATCAAAGCGTCTCGAGGGCTTGTGTCAACTTGTTACGTTCTTTGTCACAAAACATGCGCGAATAAAAGTTTCAGAGGGGACAAACAAAGTCTTTGTGGAGCTGCTGGTATTCAGCCATAATGAAAAAGCAGGTGCTTAAAAGCGGCCCGATAGGAAGCATTCAGGAACGATCCGAGGCCAGATCGAAGGGTCATTGTGTACCCGCATAAAGGAAAATCGGTGGAAAAACTCCAGGCTGGATCAGGAAAGGAGCGCTAGATTAAATCCCAGATCTGTATTAATAGTCGGACAGAGACAACGACGCTATTCAAGGTGCGTTCCCACTCGTTTTTAACATTCTCACAGGCCGGGATTATCCAAACCGACTCGTCTCACGCTAGCTATTGATCCACTTCCTCACCTCGCACGGAAAAAGAAAGCCATGTCGATGAAATCATCATAAAACAAATTCATTTTTCCGATTGTGTTGGCAGAGATAATGAGGTTGTAAGTCATAAACAGGCGCCTACAGTAAAGCTCTGCAGGATTCTGCTAGTATATTTTCACATTTGCTGGATGTGTTTAACGCTGAAACCACATTGCACTGCATCTCTGCGTTTAGTACACCGACTCCAAAGCAACTTTATTAGCTTTACTGTTAAATATTGAAAGGACTTTGTGTTTTTCTTGGCAATTGAACCCACGACTGCTTTCCTGATTGAGTAGCAGGAATGCTATACTATACATTTATCATAGTGACGAATGATTATAGAACACATTCATAAAAAAAAAAGTTGTTCACCAAATCAAGAACTAGTGTATGAGTTATATTTCACACATGCATCTTCTAATTCAATAGTAATATTTCCCCATTCAAAGCTGATCAAAGCACATGATCCAATTAAACTAATCTAGCAAAAGTGCTAAAACCGCCATCTAATGGGAGACTATACACAATTAATATTACAAAAATAACAAGTAATTACAAGTAAAGAGAAAAATTAACAAGTAAAGAAAACAAGAAATTAAACTAAACAAGAAACAAAGTAGTCAAGGCTGAAAATGAAGCCTTTGCTTTAAGATGTGTTTATACATGAATATGGTTTGCGTTTTTCATTGTTCATGAAGTGAACTGGGTTTTAATTCAATTTTATAAAAGTATAGCAGATAACAGATAATGTAATCCAAACTCAATCCAAGATTTCAATTGCATTACAACTGACTTCATGATTACATTTGGAATCGAACCCATAGCTGTATTGCAAACACCACAAGAAAGACACATTCACACATAGAACTGATACAAAATGTACAGGACTCGAAAAAATCACTATTCTTGATAGAATTCAAGGTACAACAATATCCCACTTATCATGTTGTCAGATGATCTTATCATTATAAATAGCTTGTATTATTCATGAAGTTTAATTAAAGCTATACCTTCCCCACACATTTGCAGATTTATTTTTTTTTTATTTGGCTTTTATTCCCCCTTTAATTTATTAAATAACTCCCACCACATACACTCCACACCCTGCCTAAATAAAAGACTTGCAGACCTGCACAAGCCAAAAATACACAACAATGTTATTTAGGCTGTAACAGACTGATTTATGGACATGAATTAAACCGATTGAAAAATTTATGACTGCAATTTGAGGGCCGCCATAAATCTCTTGAAGAATTTTGGAGTTGCATGCAGCTCTTTTGTCTTGGAGTGAAGCGAGATGATTTAGTCTTGTGAAAACAGAAGAAAATACTCCTGAAAATACAGCATGACTGTAATCAAGCACGATAAATTCTATTTCCCAGAGAATTATTCGGTGAAAACTGTAATCATCAGATTGTTGGAGACATCAACAGCCTGTTTTGACTTATGTACTTGGATCCCTTTTTTGCATAAAACCATATACAGACTTTACTCCAACACTGAGAGCCAAAGCATGATTGAGCGAAATGCTTCCCGTGACTGACAAATGATGCATTAGGCTTTCGTGTGATACGAAAAAGTGGAGAGGAGCCAGTTATGTCAGGAACATGCTCTAGAAGACGCTCTACTTGTCAATCTGGAGTGTTTCTGACTAAAAAAGATCTGTAACGTCAAAGGGCCCAGCACTGGAGCTTTGCACTGAGCTATGGCCCTATATATCTTCGCCATGTGCTTGACATCCCACTGCTGGCAATAAATGACTTTCGCATATGGCGGTGATGTGAAACCGAGTTTTTGAAAAACCAGAGCATGAAAAGTGAAGAAGATGAGATGAAGAGGTTTCCAACTGTGACATCATCACCAGTCCTTGTTTGCGCTTGCGCAGTCTTTCCGTGGTGACTTTAAAAGTGTTTTTTGTGCACATGTGCATTACTGACCCAGCGAGGGAGTCATTAATAAAGACACGCACAAACACAGGCAGAGGTTTGGGCTGCTGAATATGGCCGTGTGGAGCCTCTATGTGCAGCAGACGTCTCCTTGGCTGTGCTGGCGTTGATTGTGTATGATTAATGGTTTAAAGGAACGGGGAGAGAAAGGTCAACTTCTGGGTTGGAGTCAGAGCAGCTACATAGGGAGTAATTAAGACATTTGTGTAAGCATGATTAATAAGCCTGAGCTGACACTGTGTACTGTAAACAAGAGGCAACCAGATGGTTTTGCCACAACCTGTATCTTACGCTGAGATGGAGGACCTAAACCAAACCATGCAGCAGAGACCCTGAATCGAGCCCCCCGCTTTCCTCTGAGAGGGTATTTCAAGAAGTCCAACTTTTCGTTCAAAGGTATTTACAGGTCGCGACAACAGAACAAGAACAAATGCAATGCGTGGCTTGCCATTGTCTAAACTCCAACGTTTTAATTAGTAAGATCCTATCCTGCTTAAACTTTTTTTTTAAAGCTATTAATACCTGAAGTTGTGTCAAATGCAAAAAATGACTATACACTTCAATGTTCTTTCTGCTGGACTTAGGTGCCCTTTATACTGTACTTTTGCATATTAAGATGGTAAGTGTAACACTACTGAAGGCTGAGGTGTTTAGTAGTCTTCAGTAGAACCATTAAGTTAACTAGACTTTAACAATGGAGCAATTTTATTTCAACCACAAAAGTTGATAAAACTTTGATAATTTTGCAGCTGGTTGGCACATTTTTTTTCTTCCTTTTTTTAAACTCAAAGAATTTTTTCAATGTGTCACTTTGACAGCAGATGAGACCTAAACAGCTATTAGTGCTCTGGATAAGAAAGGACTATAAGTTCAAATCCATTCTTTCACCATCCTTCAAATACATTTGCCTTGTAGGTACTACAAAGTCCTCTCACTTTCCCTCACCGCCTTTCAGCCATGTGACCAGCAATACAGAGGGATTAGCTCCCGCTTGTAGAGAAAAAGACTGGGAGACAGATGTCAAAACGCTCCAGCAAGCAAAGCTAACGACTGCTAATCAGCTCTGTTGTTCTCTCGCAATCCACGTCCAATTCACAAGTTTCATCCCACATGAAACACAATTACGCCGGGTTTGAAGTTCAGTGTGTACTTATTCAACCGTCTCTTCGCGTAAACGTTAGTGCTTAAGACGAGAAAAGACAACGATTTAGTTGTGAGACAGAAACTCAGCTCCTTGTCAGTCTGTGTGTGTTGACAGAAAGCAGTGAAGGGCTTAATCAGACAACACAGAACGTTGAAGTCCCATCTGGAAAAGTTGGACCACGTCGAGGAAATATTCTGCTGGGATTAACTATATTAATAGATGACCTACTAAATTATATATAAGAGTTATTAATCTCAGTAATGTTGGAATTAAGAACTTTTAAACTCTTAAAATAATCAAAATCTGGAAATGAATACCCTCATTCTGAAGCATATTCTGAAGCATATATTTCTGTCTAGGCAGGCAGACAGACAGAAAGACGGGTTCTTTTTAGGGTCAGAAAGACGTTTAAAAGAAGAAAAGTTTAGGTCAAGATAGACTTTTGGCAGTGACCCTGATCTCAGACAATCTGAATTTTTATTATATTTCACCAGCTCTTGTTTGGAGAAAAAAAATATTTATACAAAATTAACCACGGGCACTGTAATGGTTTTAAAAACAAAAATACACTAGACATGTAATAAAAATGTCTGGCTAGATCAGACCGGAAAGCCTATGTCAGTGGAAGAAGAGCTGTGATCCAAACAGGGAACACTTGGGACAGGCCCAGCAAGGGCACAACAGGGGCTTCCATTATGCGTCTCACCCCTTTAATCCACGCCATCAAAATGGCCACTTAACAGTCGGCAAAGATGCAGCGGCCCTCCATTCTTATAACGCTAGTAATCTTTCCCAGAACATGAAAGAATGAATTAGAAACAGGTGTTGGGTGCTGGATAGTAAGCTTATTAGAAGCTCCACCAGCTGGAGATCACACACGCACATGTGGACTGATTCAAGCTGACATGCATTACATTTTTAATTTTGCAGATCCCTCCATTACATTCGCTTTCGGACATCAGAATCATTATGTCTTCTCTTTCATCAGCGTTTATCTTTCCTCGCTTCAATGATCTAAGCGGGGCCACTGCACCTATGATGGGAAGAAAAACAACCTCAGCTCCAATATGTCCATCTTCTCAGCACTTCCAGAGAGAGTGAGAGCGGCACTTGAATTAGCTTGGCCTCACATTAATTGTACCAGAGTTTAGACATCAGGCCAGTGCTGTTCCACACATCAACGGCCCTGAGCTGAGCTGCTCTGACAGCCATCGAGCAGAAAGCCTTTGTCTTTAAGAAGGGCCACTGGGAGAACGAAGAAGAATGAGCCAACCACAATAACTAGAAGAGAAGGCTTCAGAAGGCTTGAAATCATGACCGAATTCAAAGCAGAAAAACAAGGCAAAGGCATCACACATTACTTGAGGTTGAAAGCTACTTGTATGTGAGAGTTGAAGCAACAGTGTTTCTCCTCAAGGTCAAGATAATTGCTCAAAAACCCTTTAATTTCTGATTGAAACTGATGATCTTGATTCGAGAGAGAAAGAAAGACACTAGTGAAGAACGTTCATCAAGTGAAGAGCTGCTCTAAAGAACTAGGAGCAATCACCCAATGCTCCAGATGATGCACCCGAAGATGATGAAAACCAGGTCCTCACATGTCCTGATAAACGTAAAGTTGGCTGGGCGTCTCGTTGTAAAAACGGTTTGTCCTTTTGTCCGGTCGAAGGTTCTTAAACTGCTGTCAACTCAATTGTTCTGCTGCAACAAAGTTATTATACACCTGTCATCGGAGGAGTGGAGGAGGAGGATGGAAAAGCAAAATATTGAAATGTGGCTCGTTCTGCCTAGATGAGAAAAACATTGCATGATGAATTATTACAGCATTAAACAACAGGCCTCAATCTCTAGTTTTGAGAATGTTTTCCAAAACACTGTCAGCATGGCAACTTGCTCGAGCGTAAGCAGCAATAAAAGCAAGACATTCGTTATATACTTTTATCAGCAAAACACAAATTTGGAAATTTGAACTTTCAAAAAAGAAAAAAAAGAGAGAGAAAGCACCATGACGAATGACTAAATGTGATATCTGAAAAAAAACATAATGAATCAATTTTTTGCAATTATTTTTCCTCTTGTGTGGTTTTTATATTGAAACTAAGATATCAAATTACTGTATAAACATAAACAAAAAATTTAATTTGTAGCGTAAGCAAAAAGTTCAACATAAAATGTAAATAAAGCTCAACTATTAGTTTAAATAAAAATACTCGTAACAGGTAGCCAGAAACTAGTGAACAGTGTCGGATATCGACTATGAAAATGAGTGAATGAGTGAGCAAGAGAGCGAACGGACGGACGGACGGATGGATGGATGGATGGATGAATGTAGTCTTTATTAATCTTAAAATGGGGAAAATGGTCAATTAAAAACAACATCCATGTTGTTTGTAGCTGTACATGTTACCACAAATGTTTAACTCACTATTATTGTATTCAAATTACTCACTATTAATGGATATTAGAAGCAGATAGATGGACAGACAGGTCAATAGATAGAAAAAAGCCTTTATTTATCACATATATGAGAGATTTCACTGTGGTTAAATGACAGAATCATTGGAATGATGAACTCCCACAGCCAGACACACTGAAGACTACAGTGGTTTTAGTCTGGCAATTGCGACTTTCCATGTTAGAACTGCTCATCTACGAACATGCGTGAACTCAGTGACCATGTGCAGTCAAAAAAAAGTCTAAGTTAGTGTAGCTAGAGGCAGATGAGGAAAGAAGTCTGTTCAACCACTATGAAAAAGTGACACAGTGATAATGGCGTGATGTATGGCTCCGTTCTGATCTGTTTTTACAGGTAATCAAGCTTCAAAGTGTAAGAGATTAATGCTGTTCCTTTACAAATGACTCTGTCATTAAGGCCTTTTAGTAATGATTCCTTAAAAGTTCACCGACCCTATAAAAGTCAAATAAAGGACTGCTGCTTTTCAGACTACAAACTTGAAAGAAAGTTTAGAATTAAAATGTAAAAATCATAAGAAAGAAACAAGAAACTTGCTTTAATTCATTTTCTGAATAAAATGTGCGTGTGTGTATGTGTGTGTGAGTTTGTGTGCGTGCGTGCGCGCGTGTGTGTGTGTGTGTGTGTGTGTGTGTGTGTGTGTGTGTGTGTGTGTGTGTGTGTGCGTGTGTGATGTAAAATCTGTTCTTTTGATAATTGTTTTAATGATTATTTTCTAGAAATATCCCGTAATACCCAAAAGACATTGACCATTTTTTTTACTTTAAAAACTTAAACATAATGCTAAATATATTTATACTAAATAAATACATGTCATACAGGAATTCTGTCCATCTTGAATTATAGTTTGTATAATAAATAATAAATGAATAAATCAGAACCCAGCCCACATTTGGTGTATAACATTTAGATTTCGTAACAATTCATTAGAAAAAATGATTCCATGTTTATAAACACCTCACCGAAGGTTGATTTTTCATTTTGCTTTAAGAAGACCATGTCCTTTTAAAAGAAAAAACATTAGTGGAATCAAATAAAGGGCGAGCGCTCCAGTGGATGCCAGAATAGACGTGTGGATTCTGACACTACAGCGTCCTACTGCCAACGTGTCGGCCATCCTTTTGATCGCTCTGGCTCCTTCATCAGCTGCAGACAAAGGTCGCTCACGGGTCACGGAGTCACCTGATCACCACATTTCACCGCACGACAGTCCGACCCCAAAGTTCACCCGTGATGTCAGGAAAAACATGCACCTTTCCAACCAACAACATTCCAGCAACCTTTCAAAAGCGGCGCCACGGGGGGCGAGTGTAATCACCGCGAGCAGTGTCAGTACAGATTGCGTTGGCAAGATTACAGGAACGAGTCTAAGTTATATGATTTTGTTTTTCTCTACACTTCTAGAAGGCAACGGCAATACAGAAAAGGATTTTATGGAGCCGCAATAAGTCGTGCACAATGCAGAACAGCTAAACTAACATTTCCTCTCCCTATAGATCAAACACGCTTCATTCCTTCCGTCGACATCTCTTAATGCACAATAAAGAGGCAATTGTTAAAAACATACCCCAAAAAATCATTGCTCTTAGTTTTGGGTTCCTACGGGACCAATTGTTAGAACACAAAAGCAGTTGCTGTGATTCCAGCTCCGTCGGGATGTTTGGAAGCATCAAACGCTTTGCCATTCATGATGTGGCGTCCTTAGCTTGGAAGCAAAAGAAAAGATCCAATTAATAGAGCATATCAATCTGCTAACACTGTCACAACATATTCCTCTTGATTCATTACGGTGCAGGTCCTCGTCCTTCCCGGCAGCCCGTGTTGCCTAGTAATTACACTTCTTCCTTTGACAACCTGCATGATTGTTTTCCTAACAGTATATTACTTCGTTAGTACTTTCCGATGCCGGTTATTTTTAAACTGTCACTTTCGCCAGACTCGTCCTGATTCGCACTCGTCTGTTTATCATAACAATCATTAATAACTGTCACTCCGTGTCATCGACGTAACGGGCTCGTTCTCTCATTAGCATGTGCCGCCGTTTGTTCCGCCGAGAGCCCGGGAATTTTCTAGCGACGGGCCCAGCCAATTACTCTGTCCAAATGGAATCGCATTAATCAAAACTTAACAAGGTGGCAAATTTAAAGATATCAGATTGCAGGAGACAAGAGAAGTAATATGTCATTGTCAGAGGTGCTATGTAGGTTTGCCGGCGACGACTCTAAATATATCTCTTACGGGCCACTAGGATTTTGATGTTAAAAGGCTGAAGAGGCGGCATCTCCGATGAATTCATTGATGTGAATTGAGCAAATGTTGTGCTTATATGTTTTTATATCAAAAATTAAGTGATGATTTAGTTTGGTCGAGTGTACTGCTACAATATGAACAAAATGATTTTTGATAAATTCTCACCACAAAGAAAAGGAGATGCCAAAGGAATCGGCATTGAATAATTTGTAACTGCATTTAGAAGATTATAGTATGTGTATTAATCATATATGAGGAGCTGAACACTGACAATTTGTTCTTGTTTCATAAGTGCGTATTGGCATTTGAGCAACTTGAGCAAAATAAAAAAAAAAACTAGACAGAACATATAACGCAAATGCATTTATAGTACCTGACAAAATGGAAGCAGCTAGATTGGCTGATTAAAAGAATAATGTGAACCGTTTCAGATGATCCAATCGCTTTGAGATCAGGATACTTAAGTCTGACATGACTATTAACTGAGCTGTTAAAGTTGCCTGATTCCAGGACTTACGAGTCCACAGTTATAGCCAGTTGATTTAAAAAAAACGCCACTGAAAAAAGTGAGTTCAACTATTTCATTTTTTTTACTTTATTTTATGAGGAAACTTAATAGTTTCAGTCTCAATAGACAGTTAAAACTGTGAAATGCGCCTTACAAATGCACTGAACTTCAATAGTTTCATTTGAAACTGGTTTATTAAAAAAAAAAAAAAAAAAGGAAAAGAGAGAGAGAGAGCGAGAGCCTGAAAAGGAGACAGAAACTGAGACAAAAACTGAGAAATAAAGAAAAAGAGAGATGAGAAAGAGAGAGACAGGAGAGGAAGAGAGAGGGTGAGAGAAACAGGTAGACTTAAAAAGAGAGTGTGAGAAAAAGAAAAGACAGACAATAAAACAGAGTGGAAAGAGAGAGACAGGAGAAGGAAAAAGAAGGTGAGGGAAGGGTGAGCGTGTCTGTGTGAGCCAGCAGGCGGCAGTTCATCATGTCTGCCTTCTCCAAGACGTTTTCTTTTACACTTTAAATGATGATACTCATCAATCACCGGCTGACAGCTGCATCAAGCCAGCTGCAAACATGCAAAGGCCAGCAGTCTGAAACATGCTGACACCACCCGTCGCTGCATAGAAAATAATCATTCAGCTCAGGCTCCACACTAGATTTATTTTCTCCTGCACCACCCTGTTTCTTCCTCTACCCACTGTAAAATAAATACCATCTATTTCAGCGGAACAATGCACAGCGCGCCGGGCCGGTGAAGCGGCGCATGAGGGGTTAACCATTGTGCAGCTGTTGAAAAATGAGGATGACTAAACACGATCATTTAGGCCTAAGAGCCTGTAATGTTCACCTTTCGGAAAGAAAGCTTAGCTCTGCCGTCGTATCGACGATTACGGTGACGTCGGGAAGTGCCCCGTGTTTTCCAAGCACTTAAGGTCAGCGCATAAAGGAAATGGATTGCGCTTTAATGCGAAACATGTGCATAAATAATCACACGTGAGTGAAAAATGTAATGAAAATGATTCCATTAGCGAACAGATGCTACTCGAACACACAGAAACAGATGTGTTTTCTTTTTCTATAACAAAACCGAGAGCAACGGTGACTGTGCATTTCCTCGGACTCCAGAGTGTAAAAGCGGCAAAACAGCTACAGTTTAGAGAGCGGAATGACGACTATTAGCAGCAAAGGTTACTCCTGCACCACACACACTGTTCCCCGCCGAATCCCGCCGTCGCTCTTCATCTTTTACATTTTGCAGAGTGGCGATTGCTCATTTTTTAAAGGAGAGCTGGCCGAGCAGATGGATGTGAATTCAAAGTTTCCTGATCTTTAGCAGAAGTTATGGAGGGTTATCTTTGGCTGTATATCTCTGGGTTGGCAGGCCTCCCCTGGCGATGAAGGATTAAGCACCGCAGCTGTCTCTCCCTCAGAATGATGCAGTGCAGCACTCGCCGACACGACAGCATCACTTAATCTTAATGTCCGCTCCTCCAGCGCGGCCGCGCAGGACAAAGCCAATCAACATCACATGCCACGAGGATGGACCTACTGCTTGGCCCTGGAGTCTCTCACCCGCACCGACCGATTAATCAACTTCAGCCAGCCCAATCCCCGAGTTCACTTCTCTCACGGCACAGCTGAGCTCGCCACCGTGATGTATAGGACGGGGGGCTGGCGTGCTCCACAACACTTATCAGACTGCACATTATGCATGGCTTTGTATCGCGGAGAGAAAGGGACCGGGCTGAGAAAGCAGCGGTATTGAATGCTTACACCTCATTTCTGTCACGGGCCGGCTATTTATTGTGTTTAAAGAGATATCTGACCGCTAACGGCTACAGGAGCTTAAGGGGAGCTTGGGGTTTTCGAATAATGACTGGTGCTCATTTAGACAAATTACACAGAGGGAGACACGTTACTGCTATTTGAATTCAATATAATAGCCGAGTATTAAAGAAGACAATATTTCCCCTGATCCCTCTGTATTAACTCCTTACTCGAAAACTGAGAAACCCAATCAGAGCCCTCTTCCTAACGGCGTCCGCCGAGGCAGCAAACAGGAATGGGCCGATGTCTGCGTTCTCCGCGCTTGTCAATTGGAGGGAACACAAATGGCACTGTGCGATTTACCTAAAGCAAATATGACAAGTATTAAATGCAAGCAGCTGCGAAGGAAACAACTATATCCCTGAGAAAAATGCAGCCGAACGTCTTCATGTCCCCGTCCGTCCCCTTGAGCGTGTTTACATCGTCACAGATGATCTGGTGCGAGGAGGAATATATTACTTCCATAAGTTAGGCTCAAATGAAGACGCCGACGTTTACTCCATTTCGGTCAAGATTAAGAGCATTCTCGGCTCTGCAATGGTATGCAACATTAAAGACGTAGAGAAGCCTCCAGTGTCCTCCGTGCGGGATGCACGTGATTTACTGCAACCAATTTAAACCTGGAGGAGTCTGACGATACCTTTGAAGACGCCGCGTACTGTCAACAAACCGGCCATAAAATACTAGAATGGTGGGTTATAGATTGGGCACGAGTTAGAACAGTGTTATCACTTAAGATAAAGGGTGTGGTTAAGGAATATTTTTATATATTACAAATAATAATAAAAAATGATTTATGAAATCTCCATTTAAGTTTGGTTGCAATTTGACGACTAACTTTTTAGTCTATGTGAAATCATGTGAAACACGGTGAAAACTGCAGTCCTTTTTTAAAGCGTCGCTTTTGAGCCTGCACAATTCTGATGAATGTTTTTGGGAATTCGATGCCAACATGAACAGTGGAACACTTTAATTTCTGTCATTTTTCATCCTTGTTCATCTATAGTGGAAGGTTAAATAATTCATCCGTCGCAATACGATACCCACAGAGGAGCGCTGGTCATTTACTTATAGTTAGCTTGTTTTTGCTCCGGTAATTGCTTTTGGCAACAATGCAATCTGCTGCTAAAACAGCAGCAATAACTTATTTAATATTGTTCACTCTGGCACCAACTGCGGTATCTGATCCTGAAGCAGCAATGAAAATGTTTCCATTCACAAACACCATGTTCCACATGGGGATTTGGACTCCAAACAAAACTAATAGGCATGGAGACTCTGAGCCTTTAGAAAGGTTTGGCGGCCACTCCCTCACCGCGTCTCATTAATAACGCAACGCAAGCTTGAGTGAAGCTGAGATATATTACAAAGCAAAGGTTATTTAGGGCAAAGGTTATGCATTACAAAGGTCATCTAGGTCAGGTAAGAAGATAACAAAGATATTTAAAAACCTCAGTTCACCTAAATTGTTTTACAAAACCCGCTTTTGAATTTGTTTTTTTTTTCAAGCTCTGAAAGGCATATATTTTCTAGCAAAAACCACAATGGTCACAGATGTATCATAAATCACAATGATCGCACGCTAATGATATAAAATTTTTAAAGTTTAATAAAATTTGAATGTCAGAAACACTATCAGATTAGATCCAAGACACCCACAATTGTGAATGTGTCTTTTGCCACGTTTGGCTGACTGCAATGTCTTTACAGATTAATATGTATCAAACCATCTGTGGACAGAATAAAATGTGCTTTTTCAGTTCAGTTTGGCTGGGAATTCATATCATAAAAAATAATTAGCATAACTGCCAATTACAGGTCTCTAATTTGGCTGTAAAAACTGGGACAGGCCAAAAGGACGAGGATGGCAGAAAGGTTGGATGTTATGGCACAGCAGCTGGCAGTGCCCTGTTCGCACATTCCCAGACATATGGACAAGGGAGGATCATTTAAGAAAAAGAGAGGGTGATATCATCAATAGATTTCAATTACCTTTTCATTTCAAGATAACCTTGATCAAGTCCATTCAAATTACAAACCAACTTTTAACTTGTTTTAAATACTCACAGTAATTAAGTAATTTTACAAATGTAGGAAAAGGATTGTATTAAAATGCACACAAAACAAACATTTACCTTTCTTCTTCCTTCTTTCATCTTCTCAAATCTATAATAATGCACAAATGTGTGTTGTTTCCTGGCAACCACAAACAACAATAACCAGCCAAGAGTTACACAGAACAAACATTCAACGTATTTAAAAGTAAATGTTGCCGTTTGTCTGCATTTAAGGCAGGGTGATCTATGCAGTATTAAACATTGTAATTATAACAAAATGTGTCCATTGAAGAAGAAGAATTAGAAGAATTTAACTTCATTAATCCCTCAGTGGGGAAATTCGTCTCTGCTTTTGACCCATGTGAACGAACTCGGAGCAGTGGGCAGCCACACGTTGCGGCGCCCGGGGGGCATGTGGGGTTCAGTGTCTTGCCCAAGGACACTTAGTTGCAGAACCAGCCGTATGGGGGATTCGAACCGGCAACCTCTTGGACACCAGTTAAATTGTTTAGTAGAGTTGCCCCCAGTTCAACAGCGTCAATTGGGCAGTCAATGCGCTAAAACGTGTTCTATTCTTGTTTTGCTCTAATTATTTAGCATGAACGTATTATTTTATATTTTATTTTTTATTTTATTTATATTTTAACTTTAATTGTAAAAAGTAACTTGGTATAGTTTATGTTTTACTGTTTCTTATTTACTTTTTGTAAGTCGCTTTGAACAAATGCGTAAACTAAATTGCTTATGTAAAGTAACTGTGAAGTATTTTGTAGTAAGTATATGTGAATCAGTTAAATAGCTTTATTCATTTAATTGCATTGAGAGCAAAATAATATATATATATATATATATAGATATATATATATTTTTTTTTTTTTTTTTTTTTTTTTTTTTTTTTTTTAACGGCACACTGAATAATGCAAACATAAATCCTACCGGACAATGGATTTAAACCAGCAACGCTTGGGTGGCAGTCCCTAGTTGCCATATTGAGAAACTCCCTCACTTTACACTTTACCTTAAAAACAATCAAATAATGCTGCTTTGTCTCCAATGTAGTACTTGCCACCCATCTTTCCACGGTCTAACATCACCAGTCACCACCACCACTTGTGTTGAAAGGTGGTGGTGTCCAGTAATGATCTGCTGGTGAAGCGAGACTCAGACAACTTCATTAGAGCTGAGCCCATAACCGGCACAATGCCAGCCCCTGCCTGAGTCCTCACTAACACAGACATCATCACCAATCTCCAGCACATGATAAAGGCCCGTCACATCCGAGGCATTATTAATTAACGGCACGCTGAGGTGAAATTCAATCAGGCCGCGCTGTACGCATCTCCCTAACAGGTTATGCAAATCCTGTGCGTTTCGCCTGGCGTTCGATGCACGAGAAGGCAGTGCGAGACTCCACTAACACTTATTACTGTAATAAGAGGCAAGATAGCATCGGTGGGGGTGGGAGTGTCCGACATAATGCCTGTTTAATTAGAATTAGACGTATGGCTTAAGGAGGAAGGGAGAAGATAGCCGAGGCAGTAATGACTTGAGGGGAAAATACAAGAGTAAGAAGACACAATGAGATCATTTCACTACTCAAGGATTAATATTAAAAGACTACTCTGTCTCGTCGCATAAATCACTCAAACGCATGTGTGCGGACCACCGTATCCATGTCTCGCCGGAGACTGAATATCCACTCGTAGCATATTCCTTATAGAAGCTGTCAAGCTGGAACCCCATTAGGAGGAAATGACTTTTTCCTTGATAAAGAAGACTGGTAATAACACTTCCTTTGTCTCCACCACTCCACTCCTACCGATGCGCAGGCGGCGTCGACTCAAATGCGCAGATGTGAAAAGGTCATCAATCTTGAGCCATTTTAATTGTCAAAAGTTGAGGACAAACATTATGGGCTGCCTGAGCAGTTTTATTGCCACACGATGAGAAAGGCCGTGTTTTACTGCTGATACAGAGCAACATGACGCTACGGCGATAGATCACGGTAAATGTAGGCTCGCATGAAATCATACGCGGCTGCCTAATGGCTCCAAAATCTACCTCTGAAGCACATGCATTTTTCATGTGGCTGTAAAAGCATTGTCAGACTAGCCACGTCGGCCTGCACACGCTAATTGATCGGGCCCTTTATGAGTGTGAAACAACAGGAGCGATGCTGCAAAACTGTCATCTCAGCCTCTTTCCCCTAATGCAGCCATAAATCCAGGCGCCGTCCAGCAGTCAGATGTTTTCATTACCCCGTATCAGTTTTATGGAATTACTGACATCTGCATGATTCAGTAATTGTGCTTCTCTATGAAGTTGAAGTGACAATTTTGCTCTGTATATCCCAGATCAATCCCTGTTCCCCTGGGCCGGGCGGAGAGAAGCGTTATTGGTCAGCTCACCAGGGATGGTATTGCACCGGTTGTCTATTGATGGAGACGAACAGCTCAATCCAACCCAAATCAGAGAAGATGGTGCGTAAGGTTTTTACAAAAATGTAAATTGAGTTGTCAAATTCAGTCATCTTCATGCGCGTCGCCTAACAAGAGCCACTTTTAGGTGAGTGCTGATCCGGCCTTTAGAAAGCGACTGGGACTAAAGACGCCGCACACTGTGGAAAAAGCGGCAAAGCTGAATGTTTTGCAATTGCATCCATTTGCACTGACTAAATCCAGTCCCAGATTTTTTCCAGTCAAGTTTCCAGTGATTTTGTAGCCAATTAATCCAATGTATGACATTAAATTCCCAACTGAAATTTAAATTAAAATTTACAATTTGTCACACAACCAAAACAGGCATTACAGACAAGGATAAAAAAATTGAAGAATTTGGGGATTGGGTGCAGTTGTGACCACACGGTTATGTGAGCAGAAGGTTGCCAAATCCAGGAGGTTAGAAACGTCTACTCTCCTCATCAATGAATTACTCTAAATGTAATAACTTTGTAATATCAAGTCTTCACATTGGCGAAGGCCTATTATAGGAGTGTACACGGTGTAGCTTCAGTATGAAAGAGGAGTGATGAAAGAGCTGGTCGGGTCTGGTCTGTGACTGTGGGACAAGGGCTGATGGGGCTTCAGTATTTCTGTCAGTCTGAGTTTGGGAAGCAGAAAGGAAGCTGAACAGGGAGCGACATGCCATATATCTCGATTACGTCGGATGGTCACTCAGCTGCCCTGTTGTTTATTCTCATTAGCTCAGACAAAGGGAACGATCTGGGTCACATTTCTATCCTTACTGAAGTCTGTTTTCAGAGTTAAGCATGGCTTTTCCAAGACACTGCCATGAAGTAACAATGAAAAAAAAATTAAAAAAGAACAATTCTTAAAACACAAAGTCATTTTAAACAAAAATGTAATTTCACCATACAAATAAATAATTATCCAGAATCTTAAGATCAGGTGTTGAACATCAAAATGAAATTTAAGTAAAAACTGGTGTAACTGGAGTAAAACTGCTTCACCTGACACGAAAAAAACTTAAATGTATGTAAATATTTTATTAATGTAATTTATATAAAATGATGTATTATTGTTGTTTGCATTTCTATGATTATGAAATTCTATAATTCATAAAAATGTACAAAAGCATAGTAAAGAAAGGATTCTGCCATGGATTTAACAAAGAATAAAAACGTCACATCTTTTGCTACTTTTCAATTCAACTACTTATCAATCGTCTTCCACAAATATTGATCTAATCATAAAAAACATAATTTATACAATTATAAATAAAACCAATTAAATTGGCCAAGGCAAAAACCCATCACTCTTGATATGAGAAAAAAGACACTGCCTGCTTCCACAGAGACTCATCGATCAGACAAAAATGCAACGGGAAAGTCCTGATCGATTCCACCTTTTTCCGGCTTTCCCACTTTACCGCATGCTTTTGTTATCACTATGAATCTGCCGTTACGTTCCATTCTTGTCTGAAACGTAGTTGCAGGGAAAAAAAGCAAACCCTGACAGGAAAGCGAGAGCGTGAGGCCTTTGCTGGTGTGGCCTGCGAAAGAGAAAAAAGGAAGTCTTTTGATAGGCCGCAGCAGACAAGGCAGTTGAGAGAGAAGCTAATGGCCATGATTAATGACAAAGGGCCAGAGGAGAGCGGGGACACAGCCGCTACATACATCATCCCTCGCCATCAGTCAGAGCACCTCCCTCGACCCTCTCTCTCCCTCGCTCGGCCTTATCTCCAGCACTCACTGCGCTCCCCCTCTCCTCCCTCCCGAGAAGCAGAAAAACAAGTGACAAAGAGGTGATAAGGTGAACACAAAAATGGCGCGCAAAATAAGCGAGAGATATTGCGAGGAAGAGAAGAGAGGGAAAACACTGCTCTGATTTCAGACTTGACTCTTCCTCGGCTGAAGCCCCCGTTCTCAAGGTCTTATCTGCCATATGGCTCCCCTGTTTAGATGATTTATTAGGTGGAGAAAAGCACTCTGATAAATTTTCGCTCGTTCTGGCTGCGTAGGCAACCCGCGGTGTCAATAACAAAACTCGGGCCACTTTAATGAAAACTTTTAGTACCAAAGAGGCAAGCATTTATTTATGAGTCACTGTAATATTACGCTGGCAAAAAAATACATTTATATCTTCTTCTCACGCACCCTGCAGAAGGCGGTGTGGACAGCGAAAGAGCAGATCATCTCCATATGTCGTTCCTCTCCTTCACCCCGCTTGCAACACATCAGCGCCGCGCTCGTGTTTAATTGAAGCGTTCAACTGTTTACGGCCCGGCCAAAAACAGCACGGCTTTATTTATGACCAATTAAAGTGAGCTTTTTGAGTGAAAGCAAACCATTACGGATCTCAGCCCCTTTGATTCTAATTAGTCGGTGTGTTCGGGTTTTTGTTTTACACGGCTGATTTACAAGGAGGCCTTGCAAATAAATTTCCCCATCAGCAGCAGATGCCGGTTCCCGGGGAAAGGAAGCTCACAGAGGGAGCAGTGCAAACAAACAGGGGGATTGCGCCATTTTGCCGTGTTTTGTCTTGGATTCACTCGCCAGTGTGAAATTAGGAAGAACCGCGAAGCAACAATTGGCGCTAACAGCAGCCGCTGATTTATTCGCATTTCACCTCATTAAAATGCTCGTCTGTCATCTGACTCAGTTTCTGTCCATTACTGAACTTACCACAGACAGGGAGTCTGACTTTAATGGGCCAACACTTCACTTTCAGGAGGCTTTTCTCCTGTTAAATATCCGCATATTTAAGTTGGCATTGTTCGGCGCGCACTCAATCGTACAGAAGGAGCAGCAGTCGGATCACTTTCTGCATTTGATCTGTGCTCCGCATTTCTAGGTGCGTGCATTTATTCGGTTGTGTTTTAGTGTTCCTTTTAGTGCTTATTAGACTTTTGCGTGTGTGGTAGGTGCATTTATTACACACTTCTATTGAAAGCTACTTATTTATTTTCTTTCAAAACTTACTTTTTTGCAACATTCATTCGCTTGTTTTTCGAAACATACGTTGTGTTTTTTGTCAGACAGTTTTATATCGGAAATTCATAACGGAAATTTCCCCTTGTAGGATTAATAAAAAGTCTAATCTATAATGTGTCATCTATTTTGTTTAAATGTATACCTTATAGTTTACATGTAACTTAAAAAATATTTAAAAATAAATATGTAATACTTGTAATTATGCAAAAAAAAAAATGATATTGATGTTGCATTTTTTTCTGCCCTTTTATCTGAACTTACAGTATATTGCATTTTTTAAACTTTGAGTTTGTTCGTTTATTCATTTAAGCATTTTTTACACTTTTATCTAAACTTATATTGCTTATTTTCTTATCCTAACAGCAATGATAAAGGCTTATAAAGCAGGCCAGTGTTTTAAAGAGCAAATTAGAGGAACAACATGGTGGATGGATCTTCTCAAACATGACAGATCTAAGATGTGGTTCTATCTACTTCCTTGTAGTGCAACAAACTTTCAGATGTGCAAATGAGATCCTGATTACCACGTGAAAGGAAGTTTAGCGTACAACAAGAGGTATTTGCAATCCAAAGCCCTCCGACAACACACACTCGCCCTTTTAAGTGGGTGAACTTCCTAAGAACAAAGGTCACTGTATCTACACCACTGAGATCAAAACCACCGTGTCAGTGTGCCAAACCTCAAGCGTTAACCCAACAGAACCACTCAAAACGCAGAAACAACCAAATCCCTGTTCCACCATAGCCAAAAAAACGCTCTCTTTAATGAGCCAAAGTGAGAAAAAGCTCAGCATGTTTTAACAGGAGGTGACAGAGGACAACCTAACCCATATCTTCATGTTCCACTCTGGCAGATTTTGAACTTATTTGCGGCGCTTGCTCGCCGTAATTAATATCGCACGGGAGCCTGCATTGTCATTTTTCAAATCATTTCCCTGGAAATGTTCTACACCTCTTAATGGCCTTGCTAATGCTGTAGCTGTCATGTTTTGGACAGCTGCGCTTTTGCAAGACAAACTCGGGCTGCGTCACGGCTCGCTCTCAGCGGACGTCTCCTGCTCACGGGCGCATGGGCCAGGCCGACCAGCTGCTCACGGTGATGTGGAAATCTTTGATTAATTTTTCACCTCTTGGTACCGACTGTTGCTCAAGTGTCACCTTCCCATTCTGTCCCTGAACACTGCTTTTTTTCGACTCGCTTCCAACGATGATAGATCAGTTGACCACTACCAAAAAAAAAGGATAATTAAACTCAAAGACCAACCCAGATGAGCATGGAAGACCGACTGGATTCCAGCCAAATCTGCCTCAAATCTATGGGGGAATAAAGAAAACAGAGGCTTCATCATTCAAATTAACTGGTTTTCAAACTAAATTTTGAGGACAAAAAGAAAATCAAACAAGCAATTTGTCAAACACAACTTCAGCTTTTATGTTCACTGAACTGTTGGATCTGAAAAATGGATTAAGATGTTGTTTACTGATTTAGCAACAAGATTTTGTTCCAATTAGGTCTAGTTTCAGTCCTTAAAATCATTGCAGAACTTCACAAATAAAAGGTGTTAAGCAATTTTATTATTTTATAATTTTGTAAAATAAGTACAAAGTTTACTGTGACCGATACCATTAACACTTCCAGGGAAAACATGATTTCTAGGGAAAACATTAAGTTGTTTTACAGGGAAAAAAAGTGTCAGCATCTAGGATTTGACCCAATCGTATTTGAAAGTTCAGTAAACTTGAAGAGGTGAGTAAGGTAAACTCTTTTTTCTGCGGAGAGAAAAACGTAATTTTTCTCTCCGCACACATGGTGAAGGATCCGGTGGCTGTCGGGATAAACTTCACTCGCTGAACTGATTTCGTATTTGCTGAAACGCTTAGTGCTGTCAAACAGCATCCTGTGCGATTTAAGGCTTTCAAAACACTGACCCCAATCTGTAAACGTGCAGTGAAAACATGCCATCAACAATTAAATCAGTGAACGTGACTAATGTTTTACACCGCTCGCATGTAGAGGGCGATTACTTCACAGCATTACACAGGTGAACGCAAAGCAATCCTTACATACAGCTAGAGAGAGAGAGAGAGAGAGAGGAGAGAGAGAGAGAGAGAGAGAGAGAGAGAGAGAGAGAGAGAGAGAGCATCTATTATTGAGTTGCAATAGGAATCTGATCAAACATCATAGGGCAAAGAGAAACGTAATGCTGTAGACATGGCTTGTAAGTCCTGTAAACATGGCTGAGCGGGTAGGGGTAAGGCACATAAATAGTTCGAACAAAATTTGGTGATAAATGTTAAATGCAGCCTTTATTAATATAACTACGGACAGTACAGTGTTATCCAGTGTACATCCTACTATGCCCTGTACAATAGCAGTACGATAACAGAAACAAGGGTAATCATAAAACGTTAGTTCCAGTCTCAATATGTACAAGTCTCTAGACTTATGCACAAGTCTCAATGTGTTTTACTCGGATATTTTACTCATTTCAATATTTTATTTAACTTTACAGACATGGATTATTTATACATTACAATCAAAAGATTGATATGTATATAATTGCTTGATTAACATTTGATGGCAATTGCTAGACACTTTTGTACAAACTATCTTAAAGAGCAACAACTGCTTAGAGCTTAATTATCGCTTTACTTATCATTCTTTAACATGTTTTTAATTGCTATATTTTCCCTATTACCCCTCCTCCTTTTGTTTTCTTGTGAATCACTTTGGTCCACCCTGGTGGTTTTAAACGTGCTATACAAATAAACTTGACTTGACTTGACTTGAACTGCAACATATAAATGCTCAAAACATTCAGAAATGTAAATTTGTGTGTACATACACTGTAGTGATAAAGAAGCTGCGATATTGCTTCACTATTGATGACACACGTTGCTAGTGACTACGACAAAACCCACTTTGACCACATAACAGAGTGACCATGAGAATCCTTCGCTGATCCGCTCATTACACCGTCAAACTATATACATTTTTCAGTACATTTTGTGCTTTATTTTTAGAAAACATGAGCACATAGTTCAAATGTGTGTTCTAATAATCAGGAAACTGTTAAATTTAAGAAAGAATTGTCACAATCGTGTATTTCAAGCAAAACCTTTTTAGTTACAAATCATTTCTTCATGTCTTTCTGTGATTGGTTAGTTAGTTATACATTTGTGTTTTCTTTATTAGTAATAATTGTGACAAGAGTTAGTGTTCAAGAAATTCTAGGGGGGTACAAATGTACAAAAAATGTATAATGTAGGAAAAAGTGGGGAGTAAAACACTCATGAGAAAAACAACCAATACTTTAGCCTTTAATGTTCTCCTCGTCACAAACAACCGCAACTACACTAAAAAAAGTCAATAGGGCCAGAGAGAAACAAGAGACAGACTTCCTGTCAGAGACACCCATCTCCTTCAGCAGGAACCCACGTCTCATGCTGGGACATCTGAAGGGAGAGGGACAGTCGGGCCAATCCGCAGGACAGCATGACTCCAGTATCACACACACGCTCAAACACACAAACTCAAGGACTCTGCATTCTCCTTTAAATGATTTCCTGACATTTAAAAGACAATAAGCAAGCAAGCAGGATCGGTGAAGGAGGCATGTCATTTTCGGCACGCTGTTGCTCAACATCAAGGAAAATCAATGGCGCCTCCGCGGGGGCATAGGGAAGGAAGAATGGAGCTCCGTTTCAGATCTGTTTGAACTCATTTTCTTTTCTCTCCAGTTGCCCCCTTCACGTATCCTCCTCCCTCCCCCAGGCAGCCCCTCACAGCAGGTCTGACAGCTTGACACATTGACAGCTCGTGGTGAATGACAACTGATTTGTACAAATTTCAAGCCATATAAATCTACCTGTCACAACAAGAGCATAAAAGAGCTTGGACCCAGCAGGTAATTTGAAAGAGAGAGAGAGAGAGACAGACAGACAGACAAACAGAGTGAAAGACAAGTAGGAAGAGTCAAAACATAGACAGAAAGAGAGAGACAAAGAGGAAGAGAGAGAGAGGCAGAAAATCAAAGACAAGGAAACAGAATGAGAGAGTGTGTGTGAGTGAGAGAGAGAGAGAGAGAGAGAGAGAGAGAGAGAGAGAGAGAGAGAGAGAGAGAGAGAGATTTAAGAGAGAAAAATCGGGAGAGAGGAAGAGCGAGAGAGAAAGGCAAAGAGGAAGAGAGAGGTAGAGAATCAAACTGAAGGATACAGAATGAGAGTGAGAGAGAGGGGGAGAGAGAGAGAGAGAGAGAGAGAGAGAGAGAGAGAGAGAGAGAGAGAGAAAGAGAGAGAGAGAAAGAGAAAGAGAAAGAAAGAGAGAGATAAAGGAGAGAGCGCAAGAAATAATGAGTATTTGTAAGGCGCTTTTCACAGTTTTAACTGTCTCAGAAAGACAGTTAAAACTGTCTTTCTGAGACAGAAAAAGAAAGAGAATCAGAGAATGAAAGAGCGAGTGATAGAGACAAAGAGGGAGAGTCAAAAAAGAGAATGACAAAGAAACAGAGAAAGATGAAGAGAAAGGCAGGAAATCAAAGAAGACAGAGGCAGAATGAGAGAGAGAGAGAGAGAGAGAGAGAGAGAGAGAGAGAGAGACAGACAGAGAGACAGAGGGCGGGGCAACAAAGAAAGAGCTCCATTCTGACAGACCATGTCAGTCTTGAGTTTCACCTTTAAATAAATAAATAAAAAAGGCAGAACAGTCCTAGTTAAACTTCATATAAAAGCCTGCACCATTTTCTGGACACCAGGCCATCAATCCTGCCATTTAAAGATTTAGGAGATCCCATCGAGCCGGAGCCGAGACGCGGGATTGTTTTACGCCGATATAAAAGGCGAAGGCACCTGCTACACGCGGGATCACAGCAGCGTTTTTTTTCAAGCATGCACTCTGGCTGTGTAAATGAGCAGGGCCCTTTTTACGCTATTTAAACAATGTAGCACGCGGCACCGGGGCTTCAGCTCCCCTCCAAGCTTTCATCTGCTCATAATGGCAGCCCCGGCAGGCGAGGCCTTCTGAAGCTGTAAATCCTCGCGGAGGGTGTATTTTTACTGCCAGAAATAAACTACCAGGTAGAAAAATCAATAGGGAATGACAAACAGAAAACTGGTTAATAATTCTGCCTGAGTTGTCTGTGCCATTTTAGCGTCTGATGGCTCATTTGTGTTCGTCAATCGCTGCGAGTTGGAGGACGTTAAAATGATTGATATTAATGAGGATGCGGCCGGGATGACATCTGCATTCTAATTTGCCGCGTCTGAATTTCCGCTCTTTTTGGGAAGATCTGAAGGCATCATCTGCCACAGAAAAACCGCAAGCGTGAAATAAATTAAAACTACAAGCTGCCATCAATTGCCATAAGAGTAAGCAATGAGTAAATAGCCATATATCTTTATGTAACATGACACACGTGAATAATTAATGTTTCGTACGTGGGAGAAAGGCTAAATGGAAAACAAATGGCGAAAAACAGAAAGTCCTCATGAAGAACTGTCTGAATATCACATTAGAGTTAAACTTATTTATTTTTAAGTGCAATACAAACTGTTCCGAGCAAGGATTTTTAAGGCGAATGGTTGAAAGGACCAAATGACCATTAGACCCCAAGCATTAGTCACATTTCCTCAATCACATCCAGTACAGCACGTGAGATGATCTATGCTCATGTGAAAAGCTTAAATAACGCATTGATCACGGACGAAGACATCAGATGATGGCTGATGGGATGAGTTTGACTAACCCAGTTATTTGGGTTATTTCTAGAGTTGCACTCACAACTCGAACAAAAGCTCTTTTCTTTGTCTGTTCCAACTTCAGACCTTGATAACGCTTCAGCGCTCGGGAACACAATGGCACAACGAGGGCAGAGATAAACATGTTACTGCATGCAAGTCATCTGCCTGGCTTTATAAACAAGCTCCAGTATCAGTGTTCCCTGTGTGACCCCGACCTATGACCTCTGGTAAACGTATAGCGATGCTTCCAGTCCACACTGATCCGGTGCTCGCCGTGTGATGTTCAGAGCATGAGAAAACAAAATTACGTGTGTGTGTGTGTGTGTGTGTGTGTGTGTGTGTGTCTATGTGTGTATATACTCACACAAATATCTTTGAATGCAATCAAATGATATGGATTTCTAAAACACAGGACTGCAGTGAATGAGTGTCGATCTGAGGTGCGAAAGACTACTGTTGTTAATATCCACTTCTTTTGCTGCACAACTGCTGATTTGATTAAGATTTAGTCCCCGCCGTGCTGGGTGGACAGGCCTCTGCGGGCCTCTGGGATTAAGTGTGACACTCCCACTAATGCAGTCAAAGCGGCCGGCAGATCAAAGCGGCCGGCTGGAGACGGAGAGCGGTTCAGGCAGGTGTCCCCTCCTGTCCTACTGCCCAGACAAGTGCGTGAACCCTTATCACAGAAGGATGAGGCGCTAACTCTCTGTGCCATTAAACATACACTGTTTACAATTGGTAGTCGTTGGTTGTTTACGGCTGTGCAAACTACCACAAATAAACACTGTTAAAAATATTAGAAAAATATAATATTTCAAACAAATGGTCCCAGTCTATATTGGGACAATTTTAGAACTGTCATCATATGCATTAAGAAAAACATACCAGATTATATGGATTTCTACTGTGTTATAGTCAAGCAAAAATTACATCAAAATGTGTCTGGTTTTTACATGTCTAATGTAACATCACATGTACGTGACTGATACAAAATTATAAATTAATGTAGTACTTTATCTCCAGCATAACAGTTTGTTTATTGTACATTGTTTCTTTCTAGAGTGACATTTCTTATAGTCGTAATCCTGTTTATTACAGATTAGAGATTGGGAATTGATCCTTTCTGATTGCTTCTATTTGTTTATTTCCTGACATTCCAAGATGTCTTTACGGCTCTAAATCAAAGCAATCTTAAGACCCAAGATATTCTTAAGTATTAAAAAATGTATATGTATGCATGTTTATTAGTTATTTTAATATAGATATGTTTTTATAGATGTATATATTATATAGATGTTTGTGTGTGCATATGTATGCATTTTTCTCTCTCTCTTCTATATATTCATTCTGTACTTATTTTACTGTTGTAAGATGCAATTTCTCATTGTGGGACAAATAAAAGTATTTTTATTTCAATTCAAAAAGTGTTCCTCTTGCTCCGAATTCGTCCCAATGTCGGGCATGAACAAAACGTTTACCCTGGTAAGGATTTTGCCTTCATTTTAGCGCTTTGTAAAATACTATACAACTCAACGCGCAGCAGAAGGACGTATTGACAGGCTGCCAACTTCATTACGTTCATGCAACATTAGGCACATTTACACCCTTTGGGAAAATATATTCACAGTTTTAGCTGTAGTTCGATGTATTAATCACTTTCAAAAACAAACAAAGTAATGTTGGAGCAGGCCCATGTACGTTTAAGCTCAACACATAAGGGAAAAGAAAAATGTAAACCATTTAAAAGCAGCTGATTAAAAACTGTACATTTAAACAGAAAGTAATTTTGAATAAGCTGCAGCTGTTGTGTGTCATCTCGGGGGGGAAATATTGAATTGTTGGTTTTATTTTAATTTAATTCTCTTGGTGAGTTTGGATT
The DNA here is from genome assembly GCA_028031935.1 of Paedocypris micromegethes. Taxonomy (NCBI): domain Eukaryota; kingdom Metazoa; phylum Chordata; class Actinopteri; order Cypriniformes; genus Paedocypris; species Paedocypris micromegethes. The sequence continues at coordinate 14,982,568 of CM051500.1, forward strand.
ACATTTTGAATATTCGATATTTGAATATTTACATATTTACTACTCACAAAAAACAATGTTTGATTATTCAATTTGTGCATTTTAATTGACAAATTTATCAGGAGAATTTGTGAAAATTCTATTTTTACTCATACTTGCATGTGGTGAAATACATTTAGCGACAGTCCCAGAAGAAGAAAAGTATAATCAAGCAAAATGTAAACTAGATTGTGATTTCACACATGATAGCAACCAACAAAGAGTCAGAATACTGCTTCATAGCTTCAGCTGATCTTTTACATATATTGTCATCAAAAGTCAAACCCTAATGTGGCAGTTGTGGTCCAGTGGTCGGGAGTTCAATTCTCGACCCGGTGCCGGGCACAACATCTCAGGGCTGCCCACTGCTTCGGGTTTGTGTGTGTTCACTGTGTGTGTTTGTAACCTCCCTGGGATGTTAAAAGTAGAGCTCAATTTTTACAACGTGTCAATTACTATATCACCCAGGGTGGCCATACCGACAAACCTTACTTTAATTTAATAAAAAAATCCAACTGACATTGTTTTGTTCAAATTAGCTTTAGAACAACCTCACCCTAAACAGCTATTAATGCTAAGGTCGCTTCACAAGGTCATTCGTCTTCGGCTAAATTGTGTATATATAATTTAAAGCCATTACTATGACAGCAAATAAATACACCCGATCTAAAAGCCTCTTCGGTGACATCATGTCCAAGGAGGCAGACAGTCTTCGACATGCCTTTCCAGCTCAAAGTGCACAACCAAACCCGCCCGGAGCAGCGTTGTGTGCAAAAAACTCCAAAGTTTAAGGGAACCCACTCGACAGTCTCACAATTATTAAGGCTGAATGGTTCTCATTAAGGCATCTGAGGCGCAGCTGGTCACAGATTCAGCAGGTCAGCTGTAGTTCAGCTGAAGGTCTTGTGATCAGGGGCTTGGCTGGAGCTGGTGAAGGGGGGATGAGTGATGGCCGTAGGGTGGATGCCAGAACCATAAATCGAACTGGGCTTGACCCACGGTCCCTATAAAGTTTATTTACATTTTCACATTGTGTCCACCTCCAAAACTTCTGTGTTGAGATGATTCAAACTGACGTGAAGCAATGATCCGCCTGGTTCTTGTAAGAGAAGGCGGTTGAATACACTTGATCCTCCATTGACTTCTCAATCCCTTTACATAATTGTGTGAACTGAAAAGATTTTATTTATAATTTGTGTGCCACAGTCAAGTATTTCAAATTTATTTCTTTATATGTGTGTGTGTGTTTGTGCGTGTGTGTGTGTGTGTGTGTGTGTGTGAGAGAGAGAGAGAGAGAGAGAGAGAGAGAGCGCTCGCAGTTAATCTGCCTTGAGCCAAAGCAAGAAGGCATTTCAAGAGCTTTGTGAATTTAATTTCAGGCTTAACTCCTAACAAAACTTTCATTTATATTAGTAGCTCGTAACTCTTGCAAAATGGAATTACCATCACCGAGAAAGAGATGGAGAGAGGGACAGGAAAATAAAGGCAGTGAGGACAAAGATAAAGTGAAAAAAACGTAGAGAAGATTCAATAGAACAAAAAATAGCTTAAAAATCAACAAAAAAAGAGAGAAAAAGAGCAATATTTATATGCAGCATACACACACGTCACAGAAACATTACAATTGTTAGAACCCTCACAGTCTCCACCATCATGTCCATTTTTCACTTCTTCCTCCCCAATTATTCAAATATCTGAAACCACCAGCATTTTCCCCTGCCGCTCTCAATGGTTTCCTGTGAAGACAACCCGGCACTTTTAATCAGGGACGCAGCCATAAATCGCAGGTAATGACATCAAGCAAAACACCCATAAAGGTAGAAAGGAGCAGTCAGAGCCAAGCTCACATTTTAGAAGGGTGTAAATAAATAAAGCAAATCTCCTGCAGTTTGGCGTTCCAACAGACCGCGCATGGATCTTTTTGATGTTGGCGCCTGTAGTGAACCCGTGTTTGGACAGCCATAGGGTGGAGCTGCCAGAGAACAGCGGCTACTGCGGAGAGACAGACAGGGGTCCCTCGCTCAGATTCTATCGCCTTGCCACAGTATTAACAGACCCCATCAAAGAATCTCCGCCTAAATATAAATCCCATAGTGCTCTCTGATGCAGACCAGAAAAAAAGTACTAAAAAATTAAAGGTGTAAACTTAAGCCCAGTCAATATTCACTGCCACTTCATCGTCGAGGATGGGTGGAGAGAAAGGGAAGGAGAAAGGGAGATGGAGTGAGACCAAAAGACTGAGATACAAAAAGAGATACATTTAGGAAATAATAAAAGAGCAAGAAAAAGATGGATGATGGATGGATGGCTGGATGGGTGGTGGGTGGGTGCATGGATAACTAAATGAAACTAAATTAAGCTCAAAAGAATATTTTAGGACAATGCACATTTAACCCTGAGTCTTGTTTAGGGATACACAAATTCACAGGAACGTTATGAATGTCAGCTAAACACATTTCGCTTCTCCTCGACATTATTTTCGCTTTTAAGTACTTTTACTTGCTACCGAAATCTTGAGTGGGAGACAAAAATATGCCTTGAGCGTTTGTTGCAGTTATGAAATAAAACCATTATTTCATGAGGGGCCTGTCAAAAGCCGGGGAAGAGGGAAATCAAAACTCAGCATAAAATAATAATTCAGCTGTGTAGTGTGGTTGTGTGGCTGCTCGGCCTTGTGTGAGAAAACGGAGAACATGCCTAAGTTATTACTGCAGGAAGGCAATCTGTCAAATCTGGGCTGTTTTGGCATGGCAAATACCACTGGTGAGATCAGAGAGCCACATTCTGCTTGCAATTACTGCTAAAGGACCTTGGATGCAGGCAGCCTGCTATCAATTATTTCCCTGGCCTCAGACACTTGGAGCTGTCAGAGCGGTACTGTCTTCTGTTTTGTAACAGTACAGGAGAAGGTCCTGGACGGCCATCTCTCAGCTGAATAATTTACGCTATTAAACGTGCCTTTACAGATCCGTGCAGCTCCCATTTGTTCGCGCTGTGTGTTTTCATTTCATGTTCACGTGATGTGGGACGACTCCAGGTGGAGACGAATCGTCACGGAGCTTTCATCACCCAGTCGAAAATAAACCCATAAAATGAGGTGTTAACAAGGACCATGATATCTGATGGAAAAAAATGAGAGATTCTTTATTCAGAAAAGCACACCTTAATCACCAATTATGGGTTTGTGCAGCGAGTGTGGTGGTCTGATGTCACTTTGCTCATAAATGTCAAACATTAGTCAATGGTTTCTTCCGGGGCTCCACAGGCCAAGGTTTAATGGTCAAATGGGGCTTAAGGCACGAAAAAAAGAAAACGTTGGGGTTAACTCCCAAGGAGCAAGAAATCAAGTGGCAAGACATGTGATGACAACCAATTCTAGGCGTAAAAAAAAAAAAAGACTCATGCTAAACTTTAAAATGGGAAATTGCCTATAATAAACTGAGTGAGAAGCCAAAATTCTTCTCAAACCAAAATGCAGTGGCTTTGCTTCAGACTTGAAAAACAATTTGACTGCTTCAAAGTATTGTCATAGTTTTTTAATTTTGTTTCCATTTATTATTAATTTACAAATATCATTTTCACAATGCACAAAACTCAAAACATTGTTTCCATCTTCATTGACACTTTATAGCTAAGGCTAAAGGAGATTAGAAGAAGTTTTTAAAAAGTGGCTCTACCTTTAAAAAACGGGGCGCATTTTTGGTGTGTAACAATTAAGTCGGCAGAAGGCGGAGCTTCCTGTTCATGTTGCATCACTATTGGCTCAATTGTGCACATGCAGGGTTTACGTGCATTGGCTCCGCCCAAAGCTCTGTCATCACATCTCACAGCTAATTGAATGCAAAGCAAAGGATGCAAACGAAACGCAATGGATCATCAACTTCCAAAATATGAAAACTGCTTTGCTTCATGCCAGCAGTCTATTTTACCTAAACTACATTCACTTTACATGAAATCCTATCATATATTCCTAGAACATTATAAGGCGATAGACTGCCCTGGTTAACTAAAGCAAATACATTCTCAGTTAGTAGCTTATCAAATCTAAGTTGACACGCGTATGCACAGACACGCTGCAGCGCTTTGCCCCGGCCTGCTTTAAATGGTAATCACACAGTCAATTATCGATCGCAGGGTATCAAATGGCTCTGATGGAGATCTGCATATGCATCAATGAAGCATTTATCTGAACAAGCGCTGCCATGCGTCATCGTATCCGTCTGGGATAAAAGGCAGCATGGGGAAATTAATCATTTTTCCACAGCATGACAGCGCTTTGGCCTGATCTGGATAAGCCATCCCTCAGGGCAGACCTCTAGATCATCCAGGCCTGTTGCATTGGCAAGAAATGGACCATTCACCCCCTCTTTCCCCCCTGCCAAGGCCTGGGACCTTATGCCTGAAAATTGCATTCTTATGGTAAGCAAATGTGCGCTAAAGCAATAGTGGAGTTGCAGGAATCTATCAGGAAGTTGGAAGGGATGATTATTCCGAGTCAGGGAAGGTAGATCTGCCCTGAAGCCAAACACGTTCGGAAAACGACCCTGCACGTCAAACTCTGCGGACTGTTTAGATGCATGTAACGGATGCATGCCTGCACATTCATTTGGTTATAAAGTAGCTGGAGAAGGTCGTTCCTTCTTTAGGGTCTAATGCCTCGCAGGATTCGAAATGTGGTCTCTCAAAAGAACGATAAACTTGCATTAAAGTAAAATATCAACTTTTGACTTCTTGGCTTTCTAAACATCCCGAACTGCATCTCATTCTGAAATCCAAGGGGTTGAGATCAAGACCAGCATTTACAAATCTTATTTGAGTTTGTGCATCAGAACAATGAGAAACACTCATTGTCTCGGGTTCTGGGAACTAAGGGTTTACCAATTCAACAGCAGGGAAAACTCTGAGCGGCAGTTTGGTTGCTCTGAACGTCATTTCTGAGGCGTAAACATTGAATAATCTCCCTTTTCATCATCACCATAGCAACACTGGCGACAAAGCGCGTGAAAACGAATGATCAAATATACTTTTTTTTTTAAATATCTTCTGCACCTGTGTGGAGAAATTTTGCCTGCTTGCATTTCCTCATCTATTGATCCTGTGGATTTTATTTTTACAGAAAATTATATTTTGATTTTAAGCCTTGAATTCTTTATCTCTCCATCCCTCAATGGGTTTAGTCATGCACAGAGAAGGTGCTTAGACCTTCCAAAAAGACTTTCCTCTGAAGCGCAGGAAAACGCAGGCTGTCAGCGGCCTTTGTGTGGGGTTTACAGCTTAAACCCATTGCCCTATACATTTGGTGACCCCTTTTTCCATAAACTGAAAAGTTTCCCCCCCGAGATCAAACTCTGGATTATCTTTGATTTCCTCTCAGGTGAAAGGATTTTTAACTCCTGAGTTGTGGTTCTGACAGACAAAAAGGAGGGGGGGAAATGTTTAGTCACCACATTATCAGAACCCACTTACCACTTGTCTGAAGCATTTTTCCTCCACATGCTAATTAACGTCTCCCACCCTTTTACAGCTCATCCCTTCCCCCAGAACTTTCTCTTTGGGTTAGGGCCTTGTCTTGCGTTGGGACAAGAGCTGACAAATCAAGGCAGAAGCCATTTGCATGCAAATTCAGATCAAAGCGGAAAGTCTCGACTCACTTTTGTCACCTTTCTGTGAGATTTCACTCAAGCTAAATAAGCAGCATTAATATGTTCTTGTAAAGTTTAATAGATTCAAATTAATTTAATAGCATCGAGAGTGTTTCCAGGAGGGTGACGCTGGCGGGCCAGAGCTGAAGCGTCATTCAAATGAGTTTCCTTCAGAGAATCGTGCAAATACGCTTCGCAAATAGGTGAAAAACAAAAGAGCTCTGCCCCTGTGCAATTGGTCGACCACCTTTCAAGTGCATCCCTCCTTTAGAGATGCTTAGAATGGCTCCAGCTGCTCATGACCTAGAAATGGAAGAAGTAGCTTCGAAGGCAAATACATTTTCAAAGTGAAAATTTTAATTCATTTCACAAAATTCACATTTCATGGTTTACATAAACAGTCATAAACTGTATGCGCAGAAACGAGGAATAAAAAAAATAATTTCTACATTGTTTCATAAATTAAATAAAAAAAAAAAAAACAGACGATAGAAAATGAACAATAAATGGCAACAAATTAAGATGATTGCTTATTAGAGCTTTTTCCAGATTCTGCATTTATAAAAATCAAATTTCAAGATTTATGAATCAAATCTTTTTAAAAAAAATTTCATATCAAGAAACATATGAAAAAAGTCGATATACTGCCCTGGTTAACTAAAGCAAATACATTCTCAGTTAGTAGCTTGAAGACTTGATTTTAGACTTGATAAATATTTGTTTTTCAAAAACAAGTATCATTTATATCAAACAACTCTGTTCCGAAGTGAAAAAAAGATGCGGCTTCCAGACGAATCTCACATTGTTTAACATTGCAAAATCAACTCAATTTCTCTGAAAGTGGAGTCACGTATCAGCTGACAAGTGTGGTGCTTTACTAAAACTCAGGGACATTAAAAACTTTAACTGTTTCCAGGGGAATGGCAGACACGGTTCATATGCAGCAGATCACAGAAAATGGCCACCACAGTTTGCCTGCTCCCATCAATCAAGCCACAAATGGCTCTTCAGACACTCCCACAATTCATTTTCTAGGGCGCCTTACGTGACCACCATCTAGAAAAAAAAGCAAGCATGGAAAAAATAAGACTTGAGCAGGGGGCTTTAAAATCACTGCCAAATGTTCCCTTCAAACAATAGACTCAAAGCACATCATCGAAAAAGAAGACTCAACCTATCCCAGGTGGCAAGAATGAGTGGGATTTCTTTTAAAACCCCGTTTTTTATTCCATTCACCTCACATCCACTTCATACAAACATACACAGGGCTGAATCAGATTTACAGCGCCTGTCAAAGTAAGGGATGACGGACAAATTCATCTTCTCTTCATAAGTTTACATCCCAGGCATCGGCACTGCTGATCTGGCCTTAACAAGCGCCAGGTCTCTACAAGCTGTCTTTTAAAGTTGATGTTTTCATGGCTGGAGATGAATTGCCCTGTCATGAAAATCTATTTATACAGCAGTTAGAAGGTGGGGCTTTGGTTCCAGGACAGCATGATTTTATAGTGCTGAGGTCCCCTTGAAGCATCTGTTAAAATCTGGCTCTGTCAACTTTATGTCTGCACTAGTTCCATATGCAAGGAACCATCTTGTTCCTTTCACATAGACCTGAAACTCCTGGTGCCAGTGGCATGAGAACCATTTCCTCAACTGACTGACCAGCCTGACAAAATGGCCTGTCAGGTTGGTCAGCGAGTTTTGCATTCTGCTTGGCCGAGACAGAATGCATACGTAGAAAAATATGGAAGAGCTTTAATGGAAAAAGACTCAATCAAATGTCAAGCTTTCCCACCCAAATTTTAATGGGCTGTAATTGACATTTTCGCCCCAGGTTTCATAATTGTAATTTTAACGCAAAGTGAATTGACTGATTTAGCCAGTATGGACACTAGTAGGGACCATATTGAAATTGCGTTAAAAAGCTAAGATTTTAATGTGAACTTGATTTTATCTCATGAAAAATTCAAATATGTACTGTAAATTGTTCTCAAGTATCAAGTACATATTCCTGTCTGCATAGCTTTATGGAACTCACAACTTTGTTCAAGCATTCACCTAGTTTACTTTAGTAGTTATTTAGTAAGTTATTTTTTTTACAGCCACGTACAATTTTAGTGACATCGTCAAACTTTATATTTAAATCAGGCTCGAGTTGAAAATGTTCTGATGATGACAGCAAAGCACTCGTGAATCCTTAAGCCCCTCAACAGCAGATGAAACTGACTCCATGACTTTGCCTTGGCCTGCAATTCATCTTAAAATGGATTGCTCTGTCACCTCCACTAACACTTACTGAGAGCGCCCATCAATACTTTTTGTCAAAAGCTGCACACGAGGTACGATGCGCCATCAATCACCATTTACATACATAGCACAAAAAGGATCCTCAATGACAAGCCAGCAAGAAGTTGACTTTCCATGAAAGCTTTTTACTAAAAGCATGGATCAGCAAGTGCTAACAGAAAGCAATTAGCGACAATGTTAACCAACTAGCACGAAAATTGTGAATAAACACGCTTGAAACACTTTAAACGCTCGACCCATGTGAGCCACAGAAAAGGAATGAAAGATGGCTGCCATGGTCCTGCCTCATTCACAATGTTTAGACAAGTGCAGAAAGTTGTGAGAAATAAATATTTCATCTTGCTGCAGGCTCTCGAACCTATTCAGATGTGTCTGTAAATAAGTATTATTTGATGTGAAGCACACACTGGCCTCCACTTCTGTCACACGGAGGTATAAGCTTGAACACCATCTATGACTGAAGAGTGATTCATCAAGCTTGTGTAACACTCCCACACAGATCCCATGACATCACACACACAGAACCGTGACAGGCTTCTGAGACACAACCAGGCCATACTTGGGTATTCAGTCAGTCGGAGCATATCGTGCTTCAGTCCAAGCGTTCTGGACAAATATTGAGAAGAATCAGTCCTTTACAAGGATCTCCACCTAGGTTGCTGACTAATCCCTTAACATACACACATTGCTGACATCCAAAAATGCTAAAATCCTAAAATGAAATATCACCAAGCCAAAAAGCCTTTTGGAAAAGCAGCTACAAGCTCTAAAAGAAATGTACAAGCTCAAGGAGGAAAAATGCTCGTCTTATTTCAGCACACACACTGAATTCAATTTGGAAACCATCATCTCGTTGCAAAAAGACTGACAGGAAAGTCATATTGGTATTATGCTCAGATTATCAATCATCTTGACGTTTTATTGGCTTATCACTGTACATGCCATTAAAATGATGTCTGGTTGAGACCGTCACGGCCAAACATTAAACAGACCAGGATTAAAATGCACATCTTCTCCGAGTTGGTTCTAAATGCACCAGATGTTATAAGTCAACACTTATAGAGACCAACCCATTGTCTTGGAGTCAGAGTCGCAAAAGTCTCTCCTGGACTCAGCTTACACGACATTATAAAAATTACGGAAAGAATAATGAACTAGCGGCTTCCTTGTAAAGTGTTTTGTCCTCATCAGAACTCAATGGGCTACATTTCGGCCAATGAACCGTTATGCTAATAGCAGCGTTTATATGAAAACAGTGTCATCAAACCTTATTTAGCTGCTTCTAGAGTGGCAAACAAGTAAATATCCACTGTTTATTAAATCTGGACAGTTAGAAGGTTGTCAGTACAGAGTGAAATAATGTTATAAATAGCTGCAAGCATCAATGACGTGGTTCAGGTCTTAGCTTAGCTTTAAAGTCACTAACACACAAGACTTATGCATTCGCCCACATTAATTCTACCAAATACGGCTACATAAAACATATTCATCTGTTTTCTGCTTAATTATTACACAATATTATTGCAACAATTCATATCATTTTAAGCCATGGGAACAAAAGTTGTCATTGTGATAAAACAATCATCCCCTAAATGTCAATACGAAAAGTATTTAAAAAGCTTTATGATCACTGAGTGAGTTGGCATGAAAGTGTTAGAGATGAGAATTACACTTTTGGCTTAATATAAATGTTGCACTAAACAAGATAAATGCCCGGAATAATGCAGTTTATGCTATGTAAAGGCTGCCCACTGCTCCAGGTTTGTGTGTTCACTTCACTGTGTGGGTGTAAGAATAATTGATTAGCATCATAGACTTGTTCTAAACCTAATTAATATGTTAAAACAATATATTTTTTAAATTGTATTGCGTTTATGCATATTAGAAAGGGCAAATTCTCAAGTAAAAAAAATGATTTAAAAAAAAATGTATTTTTTGACAATTGTGATAAATCGCATGTGGCACATTGTTATGAAATTGTGTTTGTTTCGCTTAATGGATGGTTGGGCCTAATTACTATGTTGCAGGTGATGGCAATATCCTGTTTTGAAGGAACATTTAAAGGAGTTGAATCTAACTGCAAGGGTTGGTGGTGTATAGTCTGTAGCAGGCATGTCCAAAGTCCGGCCCAGGGGCCAAATGCGGCCCTTGATCAACTTTTGACCGGCCCGTAGCTTGATTCATAAAATGAATGGAATACGGCCCGCGGCCAATGTTCAGTCCCTCCAGGATTTTGCGATCGTGCCAATTCACGCGTAACATTGATAATATGTAATTGAAAATTTAGATATTTGATATAAAAGGAAAATTCTAATATCATAATGGGACCTTCCCCGGTGAGTTAAAATGCTAAACCACTTTATTTGTATTTTAGTATTATAGCTGTTTTTTTTTTCTTTTTTGAATGCATTTTACCATGGTGTATAATATATGTAAGTGACAAATTAAATTTGAATTCAAGTTAAATACAAATCAACACTATTTAATGTTAAATACTAAATTCTACACAAAAATGTGTATATCCTAAAATGTGTACTTTTTTTCCCCGAGCCCGGTCCGGCCCCTTTATCAAATGTTAGAACCCAATGTGACACTTGTTTGTTTTGTTTTGTTTTGTTATTTTCGTGGTGAAACACAGCACTCTTTATTTTTGTGGTGAAAGAGAAAAATAAAATCTCTTAAAAATCACCTTTGGCATTCTGATCTGTGCGATCACCCTAGAGGTCGTAACACACATAAAAACAAAACAAACCCAAGCAAAGATGTCCACAATTAAATACATGAAATGAAGCAACTTAGTGTGGCACATTTGATTTGAAAAATACAATAAAAATGAATCCAGTGAGCAAGCCCTGCCAATAGCATTCTAAAAAAATGAAAATCATTCAGTCTCACTCTTCTTGTCTGTAGAAAATCTTGCTCCAGGCAACTCATCAATACTTTACTCATCCGCAACAAGATGCCCAGTTCATCTTACTTGTAATCAGTTGAAATCTCTTTTTGTGAGGCAAAACTTCACAAACAGTCATGAAATATATTATTGTGTCTCTTCTCGGGCAAACAACGTTGTCCTTTCTGTTTCAGAGCGAGGCCTGGAGACGGCCTCTTACTCAATAGACTCCAGTCACTACAGATCAAGAATCACAGCTTTCCACCATATTAAAATAATCATGACATCACTCTTTCGGCATATTTCAACACTAGTGGATTCTTTTGCCCATGGTAAAATGTGGAGAAAGACACACAGCTGAACAAACTCAGTCCTGTTTAATATCCAGATCTCTTCCAGCCTGAGTTAAATACAGAATGATCTATGGCCCACAATGCTATTGATGGAGAGGCTTGTCACGTTGCATCACTCTCCTTAATTCCATTCACGAGCTTTTCCCTTTCACTTTTTTGGCTGCTTGTCACATTTCTCCATTATTCATTGTGTTGGGTGAAAGATGGATTCATGTTGATAATGCATCAGCTCCAGCTTTCCTCCCTAAAGAGACTCGCTCATAATAATGTGTATGAATAAGGGCAGCAGTGATATCCGTCTTTATGTTTAAACAAAGGAAGCTGATTCAGACATGCTTAGTGTGAATATGCAGCGTAATGGACGTTTTGATCCATGACCATGAACCTAGAAAGATTCAGCTTAAACATTCCAAAAGAACTTCTATATTTTGACTACGACCAGTTGACTAAATGAATGAATGAACGAACAAATCAATGAGATTATCTCACAAAAGGGAAACTTCTGTGTTACAGCAGCCTCAAAACAAAAAAACAGGACATCAAAAAGACTATGACAAATTCCAAACGTCACCTGAAAGTGACACGCTTCTATAAACGCATTTACACTTTGGTAATGAAGTCCATGTGTTTAAGCTAAATGTGATGTTTCGAATACAAACCAAAGAACAGTTCTTCATCAGCTACTGAAAAATAACTAAAAAATCTTGAAAATGTCCCACAAAACAGGTCTAATAATGTGTAATGTATTTAAAGAGAATTTCAAAAGTTGAAAAAAGACTAAGACTTTAATCTTTGCAAGCTTGTTATTGATAGAAACCGTGTGGTGGAAAACCCAACAGCATGTGCATGGATTAGAAACGTGGCAGGCGATTAACATTGTGAAGGCCTGTGTGGATGAGGGAGGAAAACTGTGTTGTGCAGATGAACTGAAGGTCTTCCCCTGACAGAGATGGTCGCTGGACGGCTCTATTTTACAAAAACACGTGGCCTGAGATGGACAAATCGACTGTTTTTGACTACACATAAATCTCTCTGTCTCGACTGGAAGGGCACAACAAGGGAAAATCATAAGAATGGCAAAGACCATTTTAAATACTCAAAGTTTACATATTTTAATATTCATATTTATACTTCTACTACAAAATTTTCATTTAGAAATATTGGAAATATTGTTTAGAAACCAGGTAAAAGTATTTCAAAGGAAAATGCACACATAATGATTTAAACATATTCAGATATTGGGTGTTGCAGACATCCGTGTCTTCTGTACCATAAAGGCACAAGCAAGAACAACTGTGAAAATACATTTAAAAAAAAAAAGTGTCCAATATAAGAAATAAACGTCCAATGAAATATAGATTCAAACTATGCTGAACATTTAATGCTTGTAAGCAAATTCACATTTTATCTTTTGTATGACTTCTCTGTAGAAAAAACTCTTAAAAGGTCATATTGCTAGAGATGTTGGCAGTAACAAGTTTTCAGGCAGCAAATGAAAACAGAGCCTGCTAAGAAATCTTAGTACAAATGCATAAGCCAGAGAAGCCGACTGGGAATTGTGAGCAAATTGAGAGCTCTGCAAAAAAAAATAAATAAAAAGACTTTGAGGACATCACCATCCACGTCAATTTTAATCCACCGTAGTTCAAGCCAAATCTCACCCAATTTGATTAATTCTGCATGTTTCATTAATACTTGTCATGCCCTCATAAGAAACTTGGCCGGCCGATCGTGGCTTCCGGATGTTCTTTTCATTTTTAGCACCTCCAGCTACCTCCCATTGGTTTTACAACTTCAAAACACACCTCATGAAAAAATCAGGAGTTATCTGACATGTGTCCCCCTACCCGGATGGCATGCCAACACCAAAGGCCAGCATTGATTTTCTGTAAAGCAGGGCCGGATTAGCCCCCTTTAGGGCTCAGCTGCCTCAGCAGGGCCTGAGGGGCTGCTATAAAGCTAATAATTAATTTAAACTGCCTGCCTGCCGAAGGATCCGAATTTACAGCACACTTGGCGCACTGGTTGCGACGGTTTCTTTGGCGAGATCGCTGTATTGACATTGCAAACATTTATTTATAGAAACTTTAGAAAGCAACGTAGTGATGCAAGGAGTTTTGGTGTTATGCGGGCAACGCAAACCATCTGCAACTTTTATTGATGTTCAAGACTGAACGTTGGATAGCAGCATTTTAAATATTAGTGTAATAGGTGAAAATATTAAAGCATCAATTAGTTTGTTAAAAGGAAACTACCGTATGTTTCGGCGTATAAGACGCACTTTTTTTCCCCAAAACTGAGGGTGAAAAGTTGGTGCGTCTTATACGGCAAAAAAATATTACATACGCTGTCTCGCTTTCTTTCTCGCGCAGAATCTTGTGAAAGAATGAAACCATGATTTCCAAACAAAAACGAACTTTGATCAAAATAAAACAAGCAGATTTTCCCGCGCGCGTCTTTAAAACTAGAACAACCGCTCTCTTAAAGGCACAGCGCAGAAAACGGAGCTGCACGCAAACTGCGCGTGAAGTACAAACTGCGTTTGATTAGCAATCGTAGAAATCTAAATCGTGGCACATCTTAATTCCGTATAGCGCCCACCCCTACCCCTCACTTAGTGACTTTACTGACTGTTCATTTTACATGTTTGGCATACAATTGTTCTTAAACTGCTGTTAACTTTTATACAGTTGATATAAAATATTTTACTACAGTATTTGGTTCAGAATCTTTTTTTTCTAGATTTTCCTCCTTTAAAATTGGGTGCGTCTTATATGCCGGTGCGTCTTATATGGCGAAAAATACGGTATGTCTCTTTTATTAATTTCATGCTTTTTAGGTGAAAAAGATAATTGTATATTTTGCATTAAAGCGTGAAACAACATGTTAAGTTCAAGCAACAGTGAAGTGTAAATTGAGCATTACAAGCAGGGAAATATTTCTACACCTTGTCTCCTTCACTTTTGCTCTAATAACTTTTATAAATTAAACAAAAATACAAACTTTTTGTATTTACCCCCCCCCATAACTAAAAATAAGCGTTAGCTGTTTGAATAAGAGCAACACAGATATTTTTTTAGTCATTTTCTAACGAAAATGGAAAAAATATCTGTGTGTGTGTGTGTGTGTGTGTGTGTGTGTGTGTGTATTTTATAGATTATTGACAAATAAATTTTGCTTAAAAAAAAATCACCTAATTCACTAACGCATTGAATAAATAGAGCTACACATCTGTTCCTTCGACAACATTCGTTTCTCAATCAGCTTTGTAAAAAAATAGACTTTGATGAAGACCAAAAATGTAGAGCAGAACTTTAAATCTTAAGTCTTTAAGCCTAAAAGTTTAAGGTGATGATATGGAGCCATAAACAGATGCTCGGCACCACATGTCTCTAAATCCCTACCTTCCCCTCCAGTGCCAGTGAGGGCTCCGTGCAGCAAGGTCCGGTAAAGGGATTTCACCTGAACCGCTTTCATCTTATTGACACGCAAACTCTCCTCAGATCAGAGGTGCATGTCTGCTGAAGGAACAGTCTAGGCTGTCTGTCTGAGAATGTGCACTCGTGAGAATTTCCCTATTCCCTCGTCTTCAATGTTCAGCATTTTGAAGCCTCATACCCTCTCAGTTCTAGAATAAAACCCACAGACGCAGACACAAAAAAAGACAAACTTATCTTGAGAACAATCCAGTCTCAGTGCCGAGGGGAACAGACCCTAAACATGACCAGATTTCTCGATAACAACAGACTAGTGCTCTAGGAATGTCTGCTGCGCAAAACTAGCACAACAACTGGTCAGATGTTCAGCAAGTGCTACAAACGCTTATTATCGTTTATTTTCACAATTTATAAAATATTTCTAATCTTGTATACTCTTGCGTCTTCACATATTTATTGAAACATTTGGGGGCCTTCATTTTATACAAGATATATTATCTATAACAAATTTCATTCAATGTGTACAATATCTTACATTTTTATTTTGTGTGTTCTGTTCCTATTGTTGCACCAAACAGAGTAGTACTCCCAATTTCATCGTAACCATGTGATGCAATGGCAAATAAAGGCATTCTATTCTATTTTAATTAAGTACAAAAATGGTTCAATCAATCCAAGCTTGAAAATAATACTCTTATTAACTTACACAAGATAGTTTATATCATTCAACAAACCACTTGATCTTGTTATCTTGAGAATGTTAGATTGTGCCACTTCAGAATCAATTGTAATCAAACAAATGTGGAGGTTACATCCACTATCCATATATTTCAATACCGGTGTCACAGATAACAAAAAACAGTAACTGTTAAAAACCATTGACACTCATATCAAAAAATATTAAAATGTCTCACCCTCTCTATGAGGCAAATGAAACTGAGCTGTCTGAATGCTGATGTTCTACCAGACAAGGAGACAGGTTTTCCATACAATGCACATTGTTCAAGGTCAGACGTGAAGCTACGTGCTAGATCTGTGAAAAAGCTGGAAGTCAATCTAAAATGAACGGGGGAAATGCGTTGCAGCTGTGTTCAAATCTGCAGCAGCTGTTTCAACCCCTGTATAGTGTCGGTATGCTGGCCAAGAGTACAATAAAATTCACAAAAATTGATAGGACACATTTGCGAAGCCAGCAACTTGGATGGCAAGCACCGGTTAACCAATCTCCAGGACACACACCACTGTTTAAAAGTAATCACAACGTTCCGTCCAACTTGTTATTCTCGGCAACACCTTTCACAAAACCAAGAGGCAAATATTTCCTAATAACAACGAGTGCAGAACAGATTCTCCAATGGCAGGGTTCTTAGTGTGTTTTATGCGGGCGGAACAAATTCACGCGGCACTAATGTTTGTCATATCGCCCGGTTGAGAAACTGCCCCTAAACTTCAAAACGTTAGAAGGCGCTACAATCTTCTCTTCAAATCTTGGCAAGATAAAGCCGACATATCTGTCTTTGCTTTTCAAAAACGGCTCACTGGGAGACACTGTGGGAGACAAAGTGTCATGAAGCAAGCACAACGAGAGGATAGTCGAGGCGGGGAATCCTTTGTTCCCATTCCAAACTGTGAACTTTTTTTCCTCCACCTTCTCTCTTGCTTTGGGAATTTTCCAGAGGGAAGTTTGAATATGGCAGCCTCTTTTTTGTTGTTGCAAAGCGCTAATAACTTCCATGCCTTCCAGTTGCTTACATCATTAATCAGCAAGATGGCTTTGCGTGATAAAGGACGTATGGTGGCAGAAAAGCCCCGCATTTAACATCGGGCCTCTATATAACTCCACACCGACCCCTGATGCCAGACCGAGCATGTATTTCAACAACATCTAGGCCGTGCGTCAAATATCTTTTTACTAAAGGCATTAACCATCCCTCTTCATTAGCATGATGGTAAAGCCATTTGTGGATTAAGTTGTAAGTGTATCAATCAACTTGAACTAGTACACGAAGCCTTTTCTACAGCGTGCTATTGGAACCGCGACGAGAGAATGATGTCCAGCTCATTTGTTTCTAAACATGTCAAAACAGAGGAAGGGAGCGAGGCCCATCAGGACTCGAAAAATCCATCAACGGATGTGTGTTCAGCTAAAGCACTAAGGAAACATATTGTACATTTTAAGAGCTTTTTTTATTCAGCCAGACTGTGTACTAAAACTAATTGGATTTCTGTCGATGGGAAAAATATACATCCCTGGGAAGACTTTGAACTGCTTGACGTTGACGATCCAATGGCCCAAGAGGGAGCGACCCTTCCTCGATGCCAAACGCAAGGAAAGAAAATTAAACCAGCGGTCAACATGAAATATTAAAATAGCATGGTATCGGGTTTTTGATGTCAGCCTTGCTCGCCAGGTCCAGCGACACAGTGAATTAGGCCGCATTTAGTGGGTGATAATTGAAATCATGGCTGTAGTCATTACCACTGACGTGTCACTAAATAATACCCAATAAATTCTGTCTCTCTTTTTTGGGGGTTCTGTGACAGCTGGCAGGGCCTGAGAAAAATAAAGTACAGAAACTATTATTCTCCTGTGTGACTGGCCTTCCTATTCTCTCTTCCTTAAAGCCAATAAAATGTCAGCTTTTATTCTACCCCTCCGAAGTGCTGGCTGGATGTCAGCGCTCCTCTCTAAAGCCCTGCCACAAAAAACTGAGGGCCTGTAAATCACCATGTCACAGGAACGCCATCACTCTCTGGGTATATAATAAAACAGAGATGCAGTTACAAAAAGCATGACGCCCCGTTCCAATATATATTTAATCTGAACAAAAAGAGAACATAAAGATGCTCTTTTCAATTCAGAACCACAGTTTCAAAGGAGTGAAGGGTTATGTGCTTGATAGGAACACTGATAATGATTTAAAGATAATTCCTTTAGCATCAGGACGTTTTTGTTGTGCTTTAACAGCGAAACTGAGATTTACGCTGCGACTTTGGAGGGATTGAGACTGCTGAAATGGGACTTGGAGGATTGGCCGACATTTATAAGTTCTTTCTATAGATTCTCTGTAGACTTATTTGACACAAGGCTACAAAATATTTACTGTCAAATAGAAGATTTAGGAGATTACAAAACATGTAGAAATCATTTTGCTGTTAGATTGGTTCCTAATACACAATGAAGCCATTCATTAACTGGAAATGTCAGAGCATCGTTCTTAAGAGCTACCTTGAGATTTAAAAAGCAAAACAAAAAAAATAGAACAATCTAGACATTTTGGAAGGCAAATAGGGGTTCTTGATATTTATTTAGAACTAAATTATTTTCTCAAAAACATATTGTTCCTGGACAATTGAGTCTAAAAAAAAAAAACACAAGAGGCTTGCCAGAATGCATTTCTTTCAAAAACTCCAATAATCGTGCGACTTAAATTGCGGTTTAGCGTCAGTCGTACAAGCGTAAAAAGAGAGCAGTGTTGATTTAGGTTTGGCTGAATGTGAAATAACATATGATACAACATTGATTCAAAATTATGATACAACCAATCATCCAACATTTTATTCCTGAAGACACAGTAATCCACACACACACATACAAAAAAAATAAGTTTAAAAAAAACGGTTTTGAAAGTTTGATCTTTAATGTTTTATTTTTAGGCCTTTGTGCTACATTCTATAGATCAGGGGTACTCAATAGGCGGACTCCGGTCCGCATCCGGACCCAGACGCGATTACTTTTGGACCGACGGCAAAACCAATGCTACACGCATTGATATGTGTAAAGTTATTGCTTTCAGCTGAAACAACATTTAGTCACGGTGAATTTCCCCTTTCCTTTAATGTTTCATTTGCCTTGACCTCAAT
Organism: Paedocypris micromegethes; assembly: GCA_028031935.1. Taxonomy (NCBI): domain Eukaryota; kingdom Metazoa; phylum Chordata; class Actinopteri; order Cypriniformes; genus Paedocypris; species Paedocypris micromegethes. The sequence goes on from CM051500.1 coordinate 15,001,079, forward strand.
ATAAATTCCTTGAATAAAAGCGAGTCACATCATACAGGCACAGAACAAAAGATACACAACAGCCACAGACTAAACTTATTTCAACCCTTCATAAACAAATGCCCAACGTGACAAACATGTCAACTGTAATGCATCCAAAATGCTTGCTGTGTCTTGCCCCAATTTTTCCTGTCATCGCATCCCCTCTTGAAGCAATCACAGAGAAACAAATTTCCACATAGAAATTAAATGAGTTTATAAAAGCTGCGCCCTGAATGAGAATGCAGAGATTCCATTTGCTCCCAACATAATAAGCCAGACAGGGCCCGGACAATAGCATAGCCTCCTCTTCTAATGCGCACAAAACAGTCTAGGCCGTTCCGGAATATTGGCACTAAATGATTGCCTGATAGATCAGATATGGAAAATTCTCATTTCCACAAAAAGCATCAATTTCCATCCTCTCGGAGGACTAAGTGATTTGACGACTTCATTCCGGAGCTTCCCCTCCCTCTGCTAGTCTTAACTGACATTTTATCTACATACTGGCATAGTTGCAGATTGAACGCACACGGAAGACAATGACAGGCCTTTCTAGCGTTGTCACTTCTCATTTCGGTGGAGAGCAATGCGTTTTACTGGCTTATGCCAATAATAGCCCCATCAAAACGAGACTCCACCTTGCACTGATGTTGAGGGAGCACTTCATGTCGCAGACTCTCATTTGTCAATTAACAGGAGCCTTCTGGTGTCAGCATGCAGAGGCTTGAAAGACAAAGTCTCGCCTATGACGAATGAAGAGAGACAGATGAGTGAAGCATGAGCTGCAGTGTAATACTGTAATGTGCTTTAGATATGAATATAAAACGACATTGCTGACAGTCCATACGAGGTTGGATTTCAATTCTCTGCCGCCATACTTTGCCTTCTTTGTTCCATTTTCATCAGACTTCTGCCGGTGATGGGCTGTCTGCACTTTAAATGCCTCCGCTTGAGAATGCATGTTAGCATGTTTGATTAGCCATCAAGACTGCGTGAGGCACGTGGGCGAGTGAGTGTGTGTTGGTGCATGAGTTTGAAGTGGAAATCTGAATGATTTGATTTTGTTTCCTAATTCCGTTGCACACGTTGACTTGAAAACTTAATACCGTTATCCAAAGCACTTGAGCTGTGGATAACGGTAAAGTCACGGGAATAAAATCCCACAGAAATCCAAAATGAGCCTGTAATGTAGGTTTTCCAAATGTATGCCACACTTTTCAAATCAAACCATGGATTGGGCACAGATAAGAATGTCTGACAGCTATTCACACTGTGTGTGTGACAGAAAGACAGTTTTCCTATTAGGACCAAAAAAAGTGACACCAGAAGGGAAAAATCATGGCTGCTTGGTTTCTGTGATGGACTGAAGGCCATCGTGTTTACCTTCATCTGGACAGCAGCAGACAAGACAATAACATCCCCTATGTCTTCACAACCCACTTCTAGCAACATCACAAGTCCACGAAACGGAAGGGACAATCTGACAGCAATCTCCAACCTGGGATTTCTCCTGCTGTCTACGATGCGTTACCTCTTCATGACCAGCTAAGAGACATGTAGAGCTTCGACTTCACACCAAGTCAATGTTAATAATCACACAAAAGTCAGACAGTGGAGAATCGGATAAACTCAATGTGATGTCACACGCATGCTTGCTGGGATTTTCTCTGACACCTTTCGCATCAGGTAACATCTCACAACACCAACCAATGGATCCATGCCGCCCTGAGTCTCTGTTAAGAACAGCAACTTTGAGTGTTAAACAATGAACACAACTTGGAAAATACAGTCAGTAACAAATAACAAATAATTGGTTTATTTAATTTAAAATACTGGCTGATTAACTGGGCCAAATTCTAATGTCCTACTAGTAAGTGTAATATTGTTAGCTCATTTTAGTCAAACGTTTTCTTAAATGAAACAAAAAAAAATGTGACAGAAAACAAGACATAGAAGCACAACTCATCCACATACTGTTGAGAAGTCAGTGAACACAGCAAGTGAACCACGCTTGGTTCCATCACTTTATGAGGTGACTTGCTCTTCTCACATTTTTAATATTTGCTCAATGTGTTAGATCAAGTGCCGTCTGTCAACAGACCATGTCATGGTACAGGATGAAATCTGAATGAAACGCAGAGCTTCATTGTTTTAATAGAATCAAGCTTGTAAAAAACTGTAGTTCTTTGTATGTCCGCCATATGCTGTAGTGACCCGAACTGTGTGTGCATATGCCGCTGCATACTTGTGTGACTTTTTCTTATAGTGGCTCTGCTATTCTGAGAGCACTGACGATACTGGAGGAACCGACCAGCATCTCTCAATTTTTACTTAAAGTAAGAATTTGCATTCATTGTGTGACACCATTCTGTTAGACAACCACAATCACAATACTTAATGTGTGAGTACCACAGACTTGTGCGCGCTTCTAATGATTCTTCCTTGTCCTATCTAAGTTGAAGCATCACAACGTGTAGATGTTTCAAACAATGATGATCACTGACATTTCCTTGCAAATATAGTCCTTTTGTGTTACTTTGGTGAGCTCGGAGCATATCACTTAATCAGGAAAACTGGTTAATTGTGACAAAATAAAAAACTAACATTCTAACTGAAACTAACATTCACTGTAAGTACACTATTAAGTGCACTTAGTTTCTTGTTTGTGTTCAAACAACAAAATGTTTAATTCAGCCCAGCCGAGGAGCAGAATTTGATATGAATCATCTAAGAACTAAAATTCTTTATACGTATACACAAACCAACCGACCAAGAAACAATCAGATGGACTGTTCAACTAACACGACCCATTTAAGGCGAAAACAATAATCCATATCAGTTCATGCCCTAAAGAATATAAAAGACCCTTTCCATCACTTTGTCATTCTCACATATTTATGTCTGCGTGCTAGAGGGCAGGATGTCTGTCTATTAACTTCTGACTGTGGGATCTTTGTGTGAAAACGCAGTGAATTCCTGACTGTAGGCCACATCTTCACAACCCCCCCCCCCAATCACATGCCTCTTATAAATTACATTTCACACTCAAAGCAACCCTAACCCCAACAGAGCATATGACCAAACCAGCTTCAGAAAGAGAACTTTCTGTTCTGCCCAAAGGCTCTGCTGAGCACAACAAAGGAGATCTCATTGGTGCGTTCACGTCTGACGCGTATGTGCAGATGTCTGGGACGTGAAACTGTTTGCTGACAGGTCCTGTTGCCAGCAAATGTCTTCATTGGAAGTCAGAATCTAAGTGAGCAGGAGTGTTTTCCTCTAAACACAAGGCATTAAGTCTCGCTAAACCGGTCATTCCATAGGAATGTAAATCCTTTGGAGTTCTGAAAGTAAGAGTCGTTTAATTTCTGAGAACGTCATGTTTAATACGCTCCATCACATGACGACACAGAAATGCAAAAAAACAAGTTGCAAAGTATCTAAAGCAATCTTTCATTACTGGCAAAGTGATGAAACTAAAGCAAAGTAGTGAACATGAAAAATGCTGTTAAATAAAAAACATATCAAGAAAAGCCAAGCATTGGCTTCTAAGTGCCACACATGTTAATAACTTACACATTTTTGTTTGACGCGTGTATCCATGTTGTGTCTCTAAGGTCATGAAGAAAGCAGACAAAACATTATTATTGAAAAAAGAAAAGAAGCATCCAGCCCAAGTAAAAAAAGGAAGCGTAAAGTGAACTTTACTCCAGACATGGATTTGCTGATCTTCATTTAAACAACAGGTTACACACACACACACACACACACAGTGAAAAGAATGCACACAAAGCCGGAGCAGTGGGCAGCCTTAAGCAGTGGCTAATTATGATAGTTGTGAGATGTACAGACCTCGGTCACCAGCAACAAAAACTCATTAGGAATATTAATGCGGCGATAAGCGAACGTTTATGCGCAGAACAGAATTTGGCAATTATTAATGTGACAACTCCGGTGCAAAGCGAATCAATTAAATGGAAAAAATCCACATTTTCAGCAGAGATAACTGCCTCAAGACGACAATTTTCACATGACAAAAAGAGGCCTATTCAGAGTCCTTCAAGGCCTGACAGGTCAAGAAAAGAAGTCTGAAACAAAAGCACCTTATAACCATCATCTCCCCTCTTTTAGTTGTCAGATCAGCTTTGCTAGTCCTTCGTGTGAAATGGCATCCCTCCTCCCCAGCTGCCACAAGGTGCTTCTTCATGTCCTGTCAAAGGATTCTTTTATTCTATTTGCTCAGCATTAACATGTCACATTTATTGATCAGGCTTTTTATCTGGCCACAGCGTGGCACGACGCTACTGTACTCCGCCACTGGATGATGTCTGGATGACACCGCCAACAACGTAATGCACATAATTCTGGTATTAAATGGCACTTAATGCAGGAGCGTGACTCTACGCACGACAGGTAGATTGAGTCAAATGCTGCCTCCACTGCAGATTCTGTCATGTTAGACTGAGGTATTCTGAAATGATTAATGTAATTGAAACAGAGGTCAGATAAAGGCTTTTGCACATGTTTAGGGATTTATTCGTGGATTAAAAACAGAGTCGAGAGGTTAAGAGAGTGAAATCACAAGCTATATTTACAGCTATAAAAACTACTTAAACTCAACTTCACATGTCAGTGCAGTGGTGGGCTCTTTTTTTTTTTTACAGGAGATGAACACGAGAGAACAAAAAAAACGATTTCAGTCTAAACAGAAAGACTGAGCTCAATAATGCATATTTTTCTTTGTATTTCTTAGTTTGCTTTTAACATTTATGTTTTTGGGTGGTGGTGGTGGTGGGATGTGATGGGGGGTTGAGTAAACCCATGTGGTCATCCTTCAACAATCTGCTTCCAAAAGCAAACTGCTCTGGCAAAATAAACACAACTTTACACCTGATTTCTGGTTTAGAGGTTCAGATTTTATTGGAACTTTGCATTTTACTTTTAAACATTTTTGTGAGTGTGTACCTATGACATTTCATTTATATTGCATTGCATGTATGTGTATGCGTGTGTGGCGAAATGTATAGACTGTGTTATAGAAGTATATTAAGTCTGTGTTATAGACATCCAACGTTATAGCTTGATTAAACTTGTTGTATACGTAATAAATACACACATCATATGTTGTCAGTTATGTTTGAATTGCACATATTCTATTGAAAAGTGTTTTTGGCATACATGACATGTGCGTAGTTCAAAACTTATGAAATGTGAGTTTGCAACAGAACTTTGTGCCTGTGCTTGTGACAATTATGGGTTTGTTGAAGCAAACATCTTCGGTCAATGTGTAATTTCCATTGAATAAAATTCATTACGCAATTTGCCTCTGGGAAATGTTTTAACTTTTTTCCACTGCTGAGAAATATCTTTATTGCTAGTTTGGAAAGTTTAATTATAATGTATTCAGTCAAAAATAGGCACGTTTAAAACTAAACGGCAAAACATTTGGGAAAAATCTGTGGACTGTAGTCTAACAGGTTTTACGACATGACACATTTTAATATACAAAACAAAGAGTCATCTTTTAGGCATTCTATGGAATGTCTACACAATGTGTGAAATCCAATTTATTTTCTGCCCCATTTTCGGCATAGTACATACTGTCTAGGCATCATATAAAACACTACAGATCCAAATTCACAGGTGAATTTGCATGAGACCTTGTGTTAGTGTGAATCACTTCATAACAGATTAGAAAGCAGACTTTTGTTAGTTTTGTTTCACAAATGCCCATTGTTATTTGTGGAATTCCGCCCAGCTAACGTTCAGATACTGGCGTCTGACCTGGATAAATTCACAATCAAACTCATCACAGAAAAAGCCCTCAGGAATGGCAGGTGAAGCATGTAGTTCAAAACATTACCAGCCAGAACGAACAACTCAACGTCATGTTCGTAACCAAAAACTAGACTAGAAGACTAACTAGAAGTCATACAGCACACATGAAAAGTAAATAAAGAAAAGCCAAAGTATCCATAGAAGAAGTGAAAATAATCGTATTTAAATAAATATCATATTAGCCAAGTGACAAAAAAGTTTTGTGTGAATTTAAACTTGCTAGGAATGAGTGGGTACTCTGTTTTAAAAGTAGGTTGTTTCCTGCTACAGTTGCAAAAAAAGTGTCTACAGTAAATGAAATGATAATTTAAACAATAAACAATAGAAACACAACTATATGATCCTCATTCTCTGGTTAACACAATAAAAAGACAAACTTTATGCCTACAAATTCAACAAATCTTGAAACTCAAGAAGACAATTTAAAAGGCTATTAAAACACTTTAAAAGCAGCATGTTGAATGTATTACTACCGAAGCAAAACAGAAACATGGCATGTCTCCATTTTTAGCCAATCCTCCGGAGGGCTGATAACATGAATCAGACTAGTCATCACTCTGTCTCCATCATCACAGACCTCTTAATATCATCACTGATCTGTTAAGAGTCAGACTTATGCGTGAAGATGGACTTACCTCAGTCTGTTGAAGCTGAGGTCCAGTCTTTTGGTCCATGCTCCAAATCTGGCACCAAGGAACTCAGGAATATCTTCCAGGTCATGGCCAATGAGGGACACCTGCTCCAAACACAGAAGTTAAAATTTTAAAAATTATGTCCAAAGATTTCCAAATACTGAACCATAATATCGATAAATAAATCTAGACACTGGAAATGTGTTGAATGGTTACGTATTTAACAACATATTTAGCATGCGAGTCAGTAACTGTGTCTTGTTGCTTTAAAAGGAGTTTAATTATTATTTTCGTTCATTTACTCACACTGTCAACGTGAAATCAACTATGTCATGAGAATAAAACAAACACAACACATTAATCAGCGACGTTTGTTGTGGCCAATGCCTGAACCAGATACGACAAGGGCTCACTTACCTGACTTCCATTCACTACCACCATTGACTCGCTGTGTGCCATTGTAGCCGACAAGTTTCCAAAAAATGACGCGTATATTGAGGACCAACGCAAATCATCTATTTATGTTCATATAACGTCGGCGTTCGGTTCACGGATTCAAAACAACCTTGTATACGGCGGTCTGACTGAACTTAACTTCTTCCGCGTGCGCGTGTCAGCTGACCGGGACGAAAGCACGCGCCACAGTTGAACTGCTGAAAAGATTTCTGCTGGTCATATGGGAGTGATGAATTCCCCAGTGATTTGTAATAATAAGTGAACAGAATGCCATTTATTTTATTTTTTTTTTTCACATAAATGTAAGTACGTACTGTAGTAACGAGCAATGATTGCCCAAATAAGCAATAAAAAACGTTGACGTTTCATAAATTGCAAAACTTGCATATGACAATGTGACATTTACATGTTGTGTTTATAAAAAAACAATTTCCCAGAGGTTTATTAGAAAATGCAGTACAGTATAAGTGAAAGAGCAAACGCATCAGCATTGTGACGTAATAACGGATCCTCCCATAGGCGGAAGTTCTGAACACGGACCGCGAGTCAAGTAGGATTCCGCATTTTTAGGGCAGGGAGAGCGCGAATACTAGATTTAGTGTTCTTAGCTTCTGTAATAAACTGCTAAATACTTGTCATGACACGAGACAGACAACCACTTTTTCAGCGACACAGGAACGGTTCGAGATTGTGTCTGTATTGTGGTCCGACGGGTCTTTTTGCGTGTAATTCCAGGTAAAGTGGCTCTCCGTGATTTCTTCACTTAAATAGAATGTTTTTAAACTTTTTTTCAGGTTCTCTGTTCAGTTGCTGTAATGTAAAAGACAAAAATATCTACGCTCTGTTCGCAATAAATTACTCGTCTAAAAGCGTGCATTTAATAAAAAATGCAATGTATTTAAACATCAATATTTGTAAAAAATATATATTTTTTTATTCAAAGGTTGTCTTTATATGTCTCTTGTTTTAGATGTTATTCTGGATTGTAATGCGTGTGAATTATTTTATCATTGCGCTTCAAACATCTCCGTGTTGTAAAATACTTTAAAAACGGCGAAGCGTTGGAAATTGCGTTTATAGATTATTAAATGTGACAGCTCATGTTTGTTTGTGTGTATTGGTATTGTTTTATACAATATGGTTCTTGGTTCAAAGGTCATTTGTCATGCAAACAATAAAGAGAGTTTTCTGTCCGATGCTGAATATTTATGATGGTCCCTTCTTTCTTTGGCAGAATAGCTCGCGAGTGTCACGCGCTAAGGAACCGCGCTAAAAAAAACGGAATGTTTTGGGAAATTAAAAGAAAATATAGTCAATATGGACTGCTTAATAATACTCTTACAACACAAAGTAGTGCAAACTACTAAACAACAGAGTAAAAACACTGTTTTTGCTGTTTTTAAAGAATTTGCGTATGTGTACAAGCCAGAAAAAATATTTAAATACCTGTAAATACTAAATAAATATATTTAAATTATATATTTTAAATATGTAACTAGTGGTACAAGTTTACTTCTGTTTTGGCGAATTAGTTTTACTTTTGTGTGTGTGTGTGTGTGTTCTCTAGACTGACTATGTGTGGTGGGTTAGATATACATATACTATAGTATAGATTATACTATAGGTGTGTGTGTGTGTGTGTGTGTGTGTGTGTGTGCGTGCGTGCGTGCGTGCGTGCGTGCGTGCGTGCGTGCGTGCGCGCGCGTGTTTGTGTGTTTCAAGTTAAACTATAGAGTTTAGGTTATAGGTTAACTTAATACACATTCAAACGCGAGTTTGTGACATGTGACATTTATTTTTTTCTGTGTATTTGAGAGGGTATATTTCCACAGATGACTGTCCGCTCCAGGTTTTCATGCTCTCCGGGATGACCCGCCAAGCGGATTACCGCAGAAAGAGATTAATGGTGGAGGCGGGTCGCAATAATAATCGTTTTGTTTGATGTGACAACTTTGATAGGCGTTGATTTACTTACAAACTGATAGGCTTTTAATTGAGCGCGAGATGAAAGGCGACGTGCATTGAAAAGCTGCCCGATCGCCCCGGAGCCTCAACACTGATTAGCCGTCTCAGCGGTGAAGAGTTCAAGAAACTTCTCTAAAAGAGCTCCGACAAACAATTATCGTGTTGTCTTCTTGTGTTTAATAAAATTTCAATTTGTGTAAATAAAGATTTCTTGACGTGAGAGAAAACAATTATTTATTTATATTTAGTTGTGTTGTTGTGTGTGTGTTGTGTGTGTGTGTGTGTGTGTTGTGTTGTGTGGTGTGTGTGTGTGTGTGTGTGTGTGTGTGTGTGTGTTGGTGTGTGTGTGGTGTGTGTGTTGTGTGTGTGTGTGTTGTTTGTTTGCGTGCGTGTCGCTAGCACATGCCCGGGGCGATGTGTTAGTGATAGGCTACTTGTGACTTTCACATTTGAGGAAAAACAAGCCGGAAAAGCCTGAAACCGAGTGTGAGAAAAAGGAAATTATTTGAAAGCTTGTATATGTGATCTATATCTGTAAGGGGGGGGGGCTGCGTGTTAAGTATTACATTGCTTAAAAAAAGTGTTTTGTGCGATTAATTAAATGTCAATGTTTCAAACTGTCAATGCAAAATGCAGAAAAATAAAAATGCAAAAAAAAGATGTTCTGTTCTATATCTGAAATATATTCAGCCTATTTATATGTCAGTTGTCCATAAACCGCGACAATTGACACCAAACACGGTGACAAATGGTTGTTTTACTGTTCGCAAATAAAAGCTAAAGTGAATAAGGCTGAGAAAACAACACCCATGAAATGAAGTGACTGTGCTTATTTTGCCCTTTCCCCCGTCACTCGCGGACGTAATCAGCTTGAAAAACTGACGGGAAGTAAGAAAAGGATTGACAGCGCCTGACAAATAACTGATCGATTGCGGTGGAGCAGAATTGACATCTGACGAAAAGGTGGAGAAAGAAACAGGAGGGCGGTGTTTATTGAAAGCACATGACGTTTGCCTCCCTCTATTGGTCTCTATCGCAGCATTGGTCTAGTCAACGCCTGTCTGATTGGGGGATTCAAACACCAATGGTTGATTTTTTTGTTTATAGACTGCTGTTTGCGTTCAATTTTGCTACGGTGGTATTTCAAATGTAAACAACTTAATGAACAGCACATCAAACATTTCTAAGTATAGCTGTGAATTTAATGGGATAATTTTTGTGTAATTTTAAAAAGAACTAACGTCTTGTTTTAATGTTCTTGTTTTGAAAAAAGATAGCGGCGTGGACAACAACCTACACGATAATCAAAATCTCCTCCCCCAAGTTGTCAAAATAGAGGCGCTCGCAGGAGGAGGAACGTCACATCCCCTTGACCCTCCAATCACCTCGGGGTCCAATTTGATTGGAAGGCGGCAAGGGCTTTAATCTCGGACTAATTCAGCTGCTTTTGAAGTGAACATTTCTACCAGTTCTTGGTTCGGGAGGACAAGCGCGCGGACCTACGGGAAGAGACGGAGCGCGCGCTATGCCTGCGGTGTCACGAGCGACTCCGGATCTGCGATAGCCTCGCGCCTACTGCGCTCACGGATTATATCGTTTCTCTCCGTTTTTGCTCCTTAGAAGAAGATCGACGCGCGATTGTTGTTGTTTGTGAATCTGATAAATGAAATACCAACACAATACTTGAGAATTGGGTCATGATCAGATTGCCCTCTGCTTCAAGAAATAGTGATACCGATCTAGCCTGGGAACGCAGAAGCGAAAGCAGCTCTCGGAATAACAACTCCGCGGTCTTCGGCGAGCCTTTCCTCCATCCCGTCCCTCCCTCGGACCCTCTAAGACAAGCCAACCGACTTCCCATTAAGATTTTGAAGATGCTTACGGCACGTACAGGACACATTTTGCATCCTGAATACCTTCAGCCTTTACCGTCCACTCCGGTCAGTCCGATCGAGGTAAGAGTTATAGATTACATTTTTTCCCCAATACTAATTTTCGGTTTTTAGACACATCATTGCGGAGATCGCAGAAAAGACTATGTATTCGCCCTACGAAATAGATCATTATCAACCAAAATACCCTTTATGTATTCCCACATCAACGCTGTAAATTGATTATAATAAAAGCATTTTCCGTTGCCGTTTTACGCGTAAGTCGAATTGTTGAAACGATCGAGAAAAAAAAAACACGCGTCGTTTATTAGTGATCACTTATAACGCACAGACAATTTGCGCACCCTGGGATTATCTATGATTTAATATATATTTTTGTATTCCTATCTTCGCAGCTCGATGCCAAGAAAAGTCCTCTGGCTCTTCTTGCGCAAACATGCTCACAGATCGGCAAACCGGACCCTCCGCCATCCTCCAAGCTCTCCTCGGTCACATCGAACGGATCTAGCGAAAAGGAGTCCAAATCGGGTCCTTTAAAATTGAGTGACATTGGCGTGGAAGACAAATCCAGCTTCAAGCCTTATTCAAAGCCAGCGGATAAAAAGGACTCGTCTTCGGGGCTGTCGAACGGAGAGAAGTCTGGTTTCCGTGTGCCTAGCGCCACCTGCCAGCCGTTCACGCCCAGGACTGGCAGTCCGAATTCCAGCACTTCGGCCTCCCCGATGCCGTCCGACGGAAAAGGAGAGAGGGACGAAAAGAAAGATTCTGATTGTAACAAAAACTGCAATTCTGACGGATCTGCTCCGACCAGCGTGAGCCACAGCCGGATAAGTGTGAGCTGCGCTGGAATTAACGTGGAAGTCAACCAGCACCAGGAGACCACGTCTGGATCGAAACCAACGACGTCGGAGTCTACCTCGGTGACTTCTTCATCCGCCTCCGTCCTGGGGTCTGGACTCGTGGCCCCCGTTTCTCCATACAAGCCCGGCCAGACAGTTTTTCCTCTACCGCCGGCTAGCATGGCGTACCCTGGAAGTTTAGCAGGGGCCTACGCCGGCTACCCTCAACACTTCCTGCCGCACGGTGGAAGTCTGGTTAATGCACAACTCGCCAGCTCGCTGGGCTGCAGTAAAGCTGGCTCCAGTCCCTTAGCCGGAGCCTCCCCGCCGTCTATAATGTCAGCCAGCCTTTGTAGAGACCCATACTGCTTGAGCTACCACTGTGCCAGTCACTTGGCGGGCGCAGCCGGGGCTTCCTGCACGCACGACTCCGCGGCGGCTGCGGCGGCCGCTAACGCGCTGAAGTCCGGATACCCGCTCATGTACCCAACGCACCCTTTACACGGTGTGCACTCCTCCCCGCCATCTTTCGGCGGACACCCTTTGTATCCTTATGGCTTCATGCTGCCAAACGATCCGCTTCCGCACGTGTGTAACTGGGTGTCGGCGAATGGACCTTGTGACAAGCGTTTCTCATCCTCCGAGGAACTTCTGAACCACCTGCGGACGCACACCGCTTTCACCGGGACCGACAAGCTGATCTCGGGTTATCCAAGTTCTTCATCACTGGCAAGCGCGGCCGCAGCAGCTATGGCTTGCCACATGCACATGCCACCCTCAGGAGCCCCAGGGAGCCCCGGGACACTGGCACTTAGAAGTCCGCATCATGCGTTAGGACTAAGCAGCCGCTATCATCCGTATTCAAAGAGCCCGTTGCCTACTCCCGGCGCCCCGGTCCCGGTACCTGCCGCCACCGGTCCATACTATTCTCCCTATGCACTGTACGGTCAAAGACTCACCACAGCATCAGCGCTTGGTTACCAGTAAAAAAACAGAAATTGTGCAAATTTATAGATTATAAAGATTCAAATATAAAGACTTTTTTATCGTTGCGCCACTGAAGGACTGGATCCGTGGACTCACTGTATTTATTTATGTCAGCTTAAAGCGGACAATAATACAAAAAAAAGAAAGAAATATTTGAGCAACTCGAAAGTGCATTAACGTTTGAACCGAACTCTGTAGATAACGCAAACACAAGTTAGAATACTAATACAATAGGGTCTTCAGTTGGATGACGATTTGGAATTGCTATGATTGTATTGTTCGAAATTATTTAATGTCTCATTGAAAAATAAGATCATTTACTTGCATGTTTGTTTCTTAAATCCCAATTGTTCACATGATTTGAAATTGCCGTTATTTTTCAGGTGTACTCCACGGAGAAAGAATTGGTATTTTTTGTATGTATTCTGGAAAATAAGAAGCAATTCTGTTCTATATCTCTGTCTTTCGTATTCTTTAACTAATTTTCAAAAATCTTATCAAAAAGGACATTTTCTTTTCCACTGTATTTTTTGCTGATAAAAACACCGAATTTATTCGACCTGTTTCTTTTAAAAATACTACTTTAATTTAACATCAAATAGGGTTCAATTAGTGTTTCACACATCGGTGTCTGTCCGAATTTAACGATTGAGTTTATTGGTTCATTAAAAATCTATGACTCAAGTGTAAAATTGGTAAACATTTTATTTACGTCATTCAAAGTTTTTAATGAAAAATGTTTTTACAACTACATTTATTTCATATTGAAATATTGGGGGAAAGAGATTAATATTAATCGTTTCAAAATGAGGCAAAATGGGTTACCTTTAATTGTAAAAAAAAAAAAAACGATTACAATTCTAGATTTTTTTAAATTTAGTTGTTTTTTAATCGATCGTTTCGTGTTGTTCCTATATAACATGACTGTTTCATTAATAGATTTATTGTAATTGCATTGTATTGTTAAATAATTTTAAGTATAGTGGAACATGACAGCCGCCATTTCATTTTTTATGAGCAATGAATTGTTTCCGAAAATAAAAGGGTAGCGTAATAACGTGTAACTAAAATATATCCGTTAATTTAAATGGTCTCTTTACGACAATTACCACGATGTTTATTTAGAAAATATATAGGTTCTTAGCGATAATGCATGTAATTGTCTAAGCAAAAACGGGGGGAAAATAGATTCCACAATAAAACGCCTGTTAATTAAAAACGTTTTCGATTAAAGTGTATACTGCGAAACATTATTAACATGGGAGAGCTCTCCTCAAACGAGAACAGTCTAAACATTGTATGAAAGTTCACCAAACAATTTGCCGAAATTTGAACGAAGTTCACAAGTCGATAAAATATGTCTGTTGTAAAACGAAAATCTGAAATTTCTTCTGAAAGGCTTGACGAAATTAAACATAGCAATCCTAATCGATCTATATGTTTTAATTGTTCAAGTAATGTTTTTATGAATTCGTTCAATATATAATTTATACTCACACAATCACATAAAGAACATGCAACTTAACAGCTACCGCTCAAGCGCTTTAAACTTTTTCTGACGTTTTAAAAGACACGTTTTATTCCGACATAGTTTTGCCATTTAGTTAATCATTAATATTTTCTCTTTTTTCCATTTTATTCATGTACATTGGTGAAACCAAGACCTGTTAAATAATATTAAATCCGCGAAACAGAAAAGCATCATTAACGCTTTCAACAACTAAAGAGGGCAGATTAATTAATGATTGTATTTACACACACTCCATTAAAAAACAAAGAAGTAAATCTTCTCCCGCCCAGAAATGTCAGACTTGGAGAGACTGTTCAGGAGGCCCACACAAGCTTTAAACTGATGTAATGACGGTGAAAGAGTGCAATTTCCATTTTTACCCACATCATGGTGGCTGTGAGGAGGTCCCCAATGGAAAGCCATTCATCATGTGCCCCTCCTCCCGGGCCTGTCATCAGAGGAGCTGCAGGCACATGTGTGCATAAATTACTGCTCTTGCTGTTCAGTGTGGCTAAGCAGTATCCAGAAAAACACCATGACTTACACCATGGATCAGCCTTGCAGTGAGCTGCTTTATAAAGGCAATAAATAAGACCAATACCTTCCATTGCTCTTGTGTGGGGTGCCAGGGTTGGTTCCTCAGCAGGGATGAGTAAAAGCAAAACATGAATAAACATTTAATAAGTACAAAATAAATAAAAACACTGTATTTAGACTTTTGGTAAGTGGTTGTGTTTGCGCAAAAACTGCAACAGTATACTGTTTTATTTTCCATATTCAAATTTACTAAGAATTATATTTGAAAAAAATGTTCTTAAACTTAACTTTACTTAAAATATATTAACTAAGTTATACAGTGTGATATTCTTTTCAAAAGTGTCATGTAGCTCTGGAACATCAAGAAAAAGAAAAAAAAACCTAAAAAATGGGTAAAAGTGATTTTACAACTTTTGTTGTAAGTGCAACCTTTGTTAAATAGGATAATTATACATCTTCTGAAATAACTGGAGCTTGGTGTCCACCGAAGTCGAGAGAACCGACTGTGTTGCTGGAGATGCATGGCTGATTGATGGCGCTTGCAGAGGAGGCCGTGCCAGGGTTTGCTGACGTAACGGGACTTTTACTACAGCTGAAAGCGGGAGTTTAGAAGACACCCGGAGATCTGCACTTTACTCTCTCATTAACTAGCCCAAACGGACTACTGGTATCAATGTAATTAAGAGCCATGTGATAAAATCAACAGAAAGGCCGCGCAATCCAATGCTTCAGCAGAAGCTGCTTCGATACTTGCCACGTAGATGCAAAACTCTTAGCTGCAAGTCGGGGACGATTGTGTTGCTTGCATAAGAGACACTTAAATGAATGCGTAACAATTGACACTTTAAACTCTATACAGTGAGAACGTTATTTTAGATTTCCATATCTATTTCTAATAACTATTCCAAGTTGGTAGTTTTCTATAACTAATGAATACACATCATTTTAAATAAACATACAAATACACAGGATGTGTGGCTTCAGCTCCCCATGACCCAAAAATGGGAGCAGCGGCTTAGAAGAAACACACACACACACACACATGCGCACAAATAAACTAATATTTTATAATAGTTTTATGAGTATTATCACGCTGATGAGGTTTTATTATTCTTTTTATCGTTGTTCCTTACCTTGTACAGCACTTTGGATCAACCACGGTTGTGTAAAAATCTGTGCTATATAAATAAATTTGATTTGATTTGATGATAGACACACATGTTTGTATTTATATTTAGTGTGCATATACAGTATGTTTATACATGTACGTAAATCAATATGTAAGTAATATAAGTATGTGTGTGTAGTAGTAGTGTTTTTATATTAATTTGTATTTATACACACACACACACACACACATATTTAGCACTATATTCGCCGGTGATTTATGTTGACGCAGGATGTGGAAATGACCAAAGCTTTTGTGATTGCAGTAATGAAGCCATAAACCAAACAGCATGAAATGAAGCAGGAGCTCGGCGATTTAATCAGCTCATAAACAGATCCACTGCATCAAGCAAGTGACGTTATTACCCATCTGAAGTAAATCTCGCTAATCTCCAGAGATAAAATCAACATCATCAATGCTCTCATGTCATATACATCAATGCTAAATCGGCCCCTTTTGACAGATTAATCCCAGCCACGTCTAGCGGAGAGTGTGGTAATGGAGACCCAGGCAAACAATTCACTGACTAAAAGAGGCCGAGTTTTGCAGATCGCACGGCGCTCACAGGGTCGCTCTCTCTTTCTCTCTCTGCCTCATTGATTTACAAATTCAAAGTGCTCATCAAGGTGAGACGGGCCCAGAGAAAAATGGCTCCTGCGACAGCTTGTCATTCAGACGCTTTGCGATGTTAGGCTCCTTCTTGTGCTTTAAGTGTCTAATTGAGGTCATTTACAACAGTTCCGTGCTATCGTTCCTCTATGCCTGTTTCATTTGCACATTTTGGGGCTTTGACAAAGAATATTTTATGGAAATTAGACAATTTTCTGAGAATCCTTAATAGGCTTTTTCCATAAAGCAGTTTTTTTTTCTGGCAATGACTTGATATCTGTTGATGATAAATAGCTCGAAAGATCCTATTCCAGTAAAAATAAATTACGTTCATATTTGAAGTGAGGAAAGTGAAAATGGTTCTTTCAAATATGCTTACAATCAAAGTTTTGGGGGAAAAAAAAAGTTTTAAACTGAACCTTGCTATAAGGAAAAAATTAAAACTAAAGGTACTTAATAAATACTATAAAACAATACTCAAACTCTGATTAAATAATTACAGTTGCAAAAATGAATTTAAAAACAAAGAATTAATAAAAAATGTAATTATAAACTTTAATATTGAAATAGCAATTATTTTCAACTATTTAAAACAAATTTGTAACATTATTACATCAACATGTATTGCTGATAAGGCAAAAAACTAATTTCGACAGCATTTCAATCTATGATAACATTTTCTGGAACAACTAAAATTAGTCGCTTTATTTTGTTTACATATGATTTTCTGATTAATATAATATTTGAATATGTATTTATATAAATAATGTATCAATTTTTAATTATCATTTCATTATTCTTTTATAAATTTAAAAGCTCCACAATTTTAGGCCTATTGTTAATGTACAAGATGGAGACACATCTGTAGTAAACTCATATATGATTATACACACGGCAGTGCCCAAGAGGAACCACACGACTTCCTGAAGCAGGAACGAAACAGCTCATTGAATCTCTAGCGCACACATTGTCATTTCTGAAAGCATTTTTTTTAAGCACACATCTGATTATAATAAAATTACATGTCGTGCCGGTTGTGAGGTTGTTAAAACATGTGCACAAAGCGCTGAAAGTTCATTTTCTTGAGCAGACACTGAATAATATTAGCAGCCGCATTTCCATTCAGGACGGATGCCATGACAGACCTAATGATGGACTGTCAACAGGCCTCGCTGGTGATGCTAATATCAGAGATGTTGTGAGGAATGATCTTTCTGATCCTCTCAGATGTATGCAGAATGAAATTTGAATTTCTTTTAGCTAAAGTGATTTGTGACAGCTTTATCTGGCGAGTTGAAATCGGTTATTAGAACAGGAACAAACATCTGTATTTCCGCGGCTGTGGATTCGAGGCATGTCCTTTGTATTCCTACATCGTTCCTAATCAGAGGAAACAGTCAGAGCGATATTTTTCAAGCTTGTTTTGCTGACAATAACGCCCGAGCACATCACGCAGACTTATTTGAAGATGCCGGCCATGTTGTGCATGGTGCAGCCAGACTAATGGATCTGACCAGGAGACAAATGGGTCCAGACGTACAGCAACACAGCCTCAGGAAATATGGACCCTCACATCATTTTTATAGCTTTAATGCATTTTAGTGTTAACTGCAATAGGAGTTGGAAACGACTCTGGTTGCTCCTGCCTCACAGACAAAGAGGATTAAAATAGGATGCAGGCCGCGCCGGCATTTTGCATGGAAATAAAGCAATTATACCTTTATGAAAGAGCCGAGCACGAGTCGAGCAAGACTTAGACGTGTTATTACTTATCGCATCCCTCCTAATGTAATTGGCAGGGCCCTGTGTGCAACTGGAAAGAAAATGTTAATGCATTCTTCCAACAATGCAATGAAAAGCAGTTACGGTACTTCCTGGGGCAGTGTTTTATGTCTGTTCAAAAGGTCGGATTTGCTTGAGTATATTAGTGTGTGAGTTTGGTTTTGAAGGAAGCGAGGAAGTGACACATGATACATGCTTGTGCTGGGAGAAACACGAGTGGTAATTCATCAAAAGTCAAAGGTTCATCAATCATAACTGTCACGCCAATGAAATCAGCGTAAGGGGGCTTTTACTGAACCGGGCTGTTCTCGCAGCTCAATAAAAGGCAGCTTAGCACTACACGGCCTACAAATTAGGAAGTAGGTTGATATTAATTACACGATGGAAGCTTCGTCTCCCCTCATACGACTCCTCGCCTCTCGCCGTCTTTCCTGACGGTTTATTTCTCTCTACTTTCTTCGGGCGAACACCTGTGTCTCTTCTTAAAACTGTCTGCTCTTGACAGGCTCTGGGGAGCTTCTCCCTTCGGCTTGGACACATCTGGTGGGAGATCACAACTCCAGCAGTGTCTCCATGTGCACATCCAGCAGCCCTCAGCCATGCTCTCCAAACAATATGTGTGTGCTGAAGGTCACATGCCCCAGTTGGAGCTTAAGAACAAGTGAGATGTGGTCACGTAGCCACTGCATTGCACTAATAACCGGTTCAAACAAATAATCTTCTTTTGTCACCAGACACACTTCTAAAGACGGGCCATAAGTCACAGAAAATTGAAAGCAGTTGGTCAAAGCATGTGTGGCATTACACTGAACTGCAAAATTTATACGAACAATTACGGTATTCTTTTTTATTAATAAGGCGCCTTGGCAAATGGCAAAAATTAGCAATATAAAAACTAATTGATATTAAACAAATCTGAATAATAATAATCTGATGCAGTTAATTAATAACAACAACAATTTCAACCATTAATTATAAAGTCTAATGTAATCATATAGACACAATAAAAAAGGGAAATAGCAAACATTTACCATTAATTTATTAAAACGCATCACGTAGTTCTCAATTTATAAAGCTGCTCCGAACAGAAATATCCCTTTGCCGACAGCAAAGCCATTGCTAAGCAAGTTTCTTTAGCATAATGTAATAAAAATAATCCCCGGAATATTGTCATCCAGAAGGCACATTTTTTATTGGAAAATAATAATTTACTACACACATTTGGCCCTAGAAAAATAGCTGGCTCCATCTCATCCACAGCTGGTGCATTCACCTTGACCCTGATGACCCTGCAGTCCAGCATGAAGCTCAGAGGATTTCTGAGCACCATAACCTCAACCACAATTCTCCAGGACTCTATTCAAACATCTGCAGCTGTAAACCATATGGAGTTGCCTCCTCACTTGGGTATACAGTGGCAGTCTGCGCATTTGATGCCAGAGCCATCAGTAGGGTTACCTGATTCACTCCCAAAGCTGTATTATGTTGTAATTTCTGATACCATAAATGTAAGAAAAACATTTTACTAATGAAAACTTTAACACCAATTCTATTTTTGATTTATCTTCCATCTGATCAGACACTATTTCTGGCACGTTCATGGACAACATTTCCCATGAGCCTTTGTTCCCTTTTTTAATTATCAGTTTGTTTGTTGCCACCTGTTCCTCGTCTGTCTGGTTCACCTGTGCCATTGTTCTCTCTCAGTCATTAAAGTTGCACATCTTCATGTTGCTCAGTTTCTGTGAGTACCTGTCTGTATTTTGTCTTTAAAGTTCTGTTTTTTGTCACCCATGGGGTCCGGCTTTCCGGCTTCGCACTGGAGGTGTAACAAAATCATCTTTTTGCTTTTTAGGCTTAATTCTGCCATGGGAGTGTTTTAGGAGCCAAATTGGGCTCTGACCAACCAATCAGTCAATGGCAAAAATCTTAACAGTTTAATGGGAAACATAATTTAAATCTGATTGCTCAAAAAAAAAAATTGTGTTTTAGAATTAAGCGTAATACACTAATACAGCACTATGAATTCTAAAACCCTGGGCGAATAATATGACATAGTAACACAAAAAAAGTAGAAATCTGATTGGACTAAAAATAAAACAATCAGGCACAGCAGTTCAGGCTCAAAAATTATAATGAGAGCAAGAAAATAATTGTTGGGAATAAATAAATTCTAATTTTCCATCAAAAGAATCCATATAAAATGTTGTTTTTCAGAAATAGAGCCATTTGGTCAGCCATTTGGAATCATTAACATTATATTTTGTATTTGTGTATACAGTTCATATATTATATATTACATATGAAATAAACAATACTGTGCATGCTGTAGGTTTCAAGGGCCTAACACCTCCTCCTATAGGACGGACTTCTTTGATGGAGAACAAGCGGACTGAAAGCTTCCTGAAAGAAAAGAAGAATGACACAGGAAGGAGGAGAAATACATAAGCTAATTCAAGTCTCCTGAAGCATGATAATGTGGCTACACAGTCATGCGCTTTTCTTTAATGTGAAAGCCACGTCAATCTTACATCATGTGTCTAGAGTTATTATTCTGTATTTCCAGTGGCACAGATTTGAAAAATGTCCAAAGACAAATTCTTATTTTGACACGCATCCCATTTCCCTGATGGGTGGGAGGAAAAGATTGATGGGCTGTCTTTTAGACAGAGCAGATGATGACAGGCTGTCATGTCGAGGCGTTGACATGGTACGGGAATAAATCAGAGCAAATTATAAATGTAATATTTGAACACTTGCGATAAGAGAGAATAATATTCGTGCAGTGTAATGTTTGGTTCTGCCGCTTATGATTTAATATTTAATTTAATGCAAATTTAATGAGCCCTCCCCTGTGTTAATGTCACACATACTCTGTCTTAGCTCTAGTCTTCATTTGCTCGGAACAGAACCCATTTGTTCTTTAAGGTGAACATGATCAGATTTGGATCTTAAAAACTAATCGTCAAATCAAATCAAATGACTTTTTATTGTCAGATGGTCAATGGTAACTTGGTATACAATGGTATAGCGAAACCATGAAAAGCCTTATAGGCTTATTGAAGCAAATCAATAATGTTCTAATTTTAATAGTGTCTCAATATTGTACTTCTGTCAGTGAATCTTTTGAACAAAACACTAAGCTAAAAAAAAACTTTGTTTCATTCTCCTCTGATGCTCTAAAGCTGCAGAGTCTCTTTATAGTTATTTCAAAAGAATTCTGGGTCATTGTTTTCTGGCTTATTGCCGTGTGTTGACTTGCTCAATGGTCATTGTCAATGTCATGGTTAAATTTTTTACTTTAGCGCGTTTTAGTGACTACAAAAAGCCCTAAATTAGATCATCTTACCTTGAACAAAAGTGGAAATATTTATTTTATCCAAAGTTTTTAGCAGGTTTGCATAGCCTTCTGTTGTCTCAGAGTAGTCTGTGACAGGGCACTGAAGTTAAAAAAGTTTAGTTGTTGTATGTTTAAATACAATTCAAACTTCAAACACAATGTTTCAAATTTCAGCAACATTATCAATCAAATTTGACCAATTTCCCCAATAGGGGTCAAAGTGTTTCTTCCTCTCTCTCATTTGTCTTTAACCTTGAGCATCGATATACTTTAACAGAAAAATCTTTAACAAAAACAGCAAGCACCACTACAACCAAGATCAGTCATAGTTTTTTGACGAATGACTCGTGAAAACAACAGCAACAGTAAAATACAGAAGGGTTTTAACTGGCCTCTGGCTTTTAGCATGTAATGCACTCAATGTTAACGGTCGGCACGCTTGACCTGTTTACATGTTTCACTAAATATAAGTGATGGATGGGACAAGCTCTTTAATTTGCTACATTCCACTAAATTATTTAAGTAGGTGCTTTACCAGAAGCGTGAATGTTTTCTGTTGAGCGTATTGGGTGCTAAAGTGTCCTGGAGGCAAGACCCGGGTGAAGAGGTGAACTTCAGCGGTGATTAATAATCCATCCGCCGCCTCATAAACACAACATCAAGCAACTAATTACAAAGACCCTAGCAAACTTTTCATGCGGACATTTCAATTCTAACAACACTTGCGTTGTTTGTCGCATGATTTACCTTTAACGTTCATAAGGGAGCAATATAATAAAATATTAAAAGGCCATGTTTGTTTGGTTTGTTGTTTTGTATGATCAAACCATCTGGCCTCAGAATTGTATAAATCCTTGTAAAATCTCACAATTTACAGTTTCAGACTATTGTTGGAAACCAAAAGTGATTTGAATTCAAATAATATTGCCTCCTGTGTGAGCGTCAGTGTCTCATTGTCTGATTGGTGAGACAAACCAAACCAGGACGCCACTCCTGCATTCAGGCTCAAAAATTATGTGATGAGTTCCAGCTCAGATTCAGAAATGGAATAAATGGTTAAGAACAAAAATACAATTACAGCATGTGCGAAATGCAAAAATAGGCACTCCATGAGTAGTAAAATGATATTCACTCAAATCCTGGTTTTACACTATTTACCTCTGTACATTTTAGTTCTAGTCAAAAGTTCCATCAAAAGGCTTAATGTGGCACCGAGTCTAGGCTCATGCGGCTCTTAAAATCACTGCTGAGGCTTGTGCTGTGAAGAATGGCTTGTGGTAAAGGCGACGTGAGTCACCAGGTGATCACAAGCATATTAGTCATGTTAAAAACATGTCTCTTAGACTGAGGGGCCTTTCATGCATTTACTGTGTTTTGTGTTCTGTTGTTTTTCTCATCATAAGCTGATTTGCTTTTCGAGGTCAGCCATGACACTTCAATTGTTGAAAGCATCTACAACAGAAGAATAGACAGCCGGATGTGTTTTGATAGTTTATCGAGCGGATTCTGTGCATTTCAATGGGAGTGTATTTCAATGTCAACTAGTGTTGCTCAAACTATGTCCAGCTACATTTATAATTCTCAATGGCCCCCAGTGTAAAATTGTGAATACTCTGATTGTTGTTAATATTCTCTGACTCAAAACTGAAGTTACACGTCCTCCGTGATATAATGCAGCTATTCATAACACAGACAGTAAAGTAAAGTGAGAGAATTTGTCAGTATGGCCAATAGGGACCGTATCAAAATTGTTCTCTGAATTTAATCATCCAGTCACACACACACAAGTGCGTGAAGTGAACACACACAAACCTGGAGCAGTGGGCAGCCTCAGCCGTGGTGCCTGAGACAGAGCAATAAAAAAGGCGAAAATTCATAGTTCATTAAAGAAATTTGTCATTACAGGTTTCAGTGACCAAAATGAAACGTAAAAAGAAAAATACATTTTATTTTAAGCTGAAATAATGTGGTGGAGTTAAAGGCCTGAGGCAAATGTTTCTCCCTGCAGTAAACTAATCAATATTTTCAAATTATTTTTAGGTTGTACACAGGGCACTGAGTTTAAAAAAGTAATCCCATCCCTACAAAAAGAAAATGAGGTTTATTTGTCACGTGTGGTCATTAGGAATCATGTTTCAACGTGAGCTTTGCATTTACCCATCACAGAAATCGATGTACATAAAATTACCCATCAAGAAATTGACCACATAAGCCTGTCTGTCTGTCTGTCTGTCTATCTGTCCATCTATATCAGTCTTTCTGAACCTGTTATTAATGGAGCCCCACGGATTCTGCGTAGATATCTCAATACATATCTATCTGTCTGTTTGTTCATTTATGTATGTACATATCGGTCTGTATGTTCATACATATCTGTCTCTATGTCTGCGTGTACATCTACCTACATATCTATATCTATTCATCCACATGTTCATCTGTGTATATAGTTATCTATCTCCATGTCTGTCTTTCTGTCACTATCATATATCTGTTCTTCTATGATTTCACATACTGTTTGTACATCTATACGGATGTATCTGTCTATCAATCTGTCTGTCTATTTAACTTTCTATTCATTCCTCTTTTCAACTTTCTGTCTGTCTATTCATCCATTTATTCTTCCGTCCATCTGATGTAGTGTTATTCTGTTCTAAATGAGGCATATGTTAAACGCTTCATGCAGAAAGAGGTCCAATCCACGTATAAATCACCGCAATATACTCTCATTAAACACGCTACCAGTGTTTTCTCATGTAGCACATTTATTCAGACTTAATAATAACTGTCCTTGATGAAGTTACCTACAACAAATCTATTCCGTCGTTTGTCACTGGGTGAAATGAGGTATGTGCATTACACCGAGCCTTTCATAGACTCTAGCCAACGGGTGCAATGCATGTTTAATGATATGCAAACTGTGGCACCGATGCACGTCTCTCATGTCTACCGCTGAGCACTTTTGCTCTAACAAATCTGGAAAAACAGCCATAAATTGAGTACATTGTTTGCAGAAAGCAGGCTGAACTAATATATTTTATGTCTGATTTCATTCCGCAACAGAAACCCACTCAGTAGTAAGCTGAACCCCCAATTATGTCAGTGGAATATATTAGCTTCATTCTAATTTCTACAATATTTTAATTTCCGTGTGCATGCTTTGGCCTCTGACCATGGTTTAATATTTGCACAACCATATGACCCAGACATTTGGCTCCCCACAGTTTGAAAAAGCAAAACCCTGTTGGTCACCGGAAACGGTTTCATGATTTAATTGGCTTTTTTTTTGTAGGATTTGCAGAGAATTGGATTCCATGTTATTGGATGTTTGATGACAGCAAAAGAAAAAGCGAGAATTTATAGTCTGCTTTTACAGCCAGATTTCTGAAATAATTGTTCTGGGACAAGACTGTAAGTTAGTGGTTATAAACCTGTCCTCCATATAAATTACCTAATCAAGAGATCCCGGCGGTTACATAAATTGCAGCAGTCGTTCGTCTTCGATGGCCTGCGTGCACATATAAACCCACAACGACGGTCATATACTTCAGTGGAAAGAGGACCTGCATCAGTGTTTACAGAGTTCAGGGGAAATGGATGACTTCTTGCATGCTCAATCAACTGTGAAATGTGCATTTAATCATCCCGTGAAAGCCTCTTGGTTTGTTTGTGTTGCAGCAGGGATTTACATTTCCAAACATCCCTCATATTAATCATTACTTCATCACTTCCCCTTCGAGACAAGGTGAATAAACTCCTTAGTGTGCCAGAGCTGAATGTGTGTTTAATCACACCCAGAAGGAAAAGGAACTTTCATTCACTTCACCCCTCAGTCAAAGTCCACTTGACGTTTTACGTTCTACTGACATGGATTACAGGCTTTATGGAGGTTTCATGTTGTTACATCTATTAGAATGGAAATATTGTAATGCGTAGAGGTCCGATGTCTCTGCAGGGCTTGTGCCATTTGGATGTTCCTCTCGGCAGAGATATGATCAATGATGCTTTCAAGAAAAACTTAAAGTGAGAGGCAGCGCAGGCCGACAGAGTGTTTGCTTTCATATGAGGTGTGTGTTCCACCACATAGCCGCAGTCGAGCCCCTCACTGCGCTGTTAAAAAGAATTCAAGCCATCTGCATTAAAATGACGGAATGAAACCGACTGATACCACTGGTGCGTTTTTGACTCAGTTTGGAATTCTACACCACCATAAGACTGTGGACGATGTAAAAGCTTGTCCACTTCTGCTTTTTATACTGATATGCTGCACATTCTGCCATCTACAATCTCTCACAAGTGTGTGAAGTAGAACTTTATCACAAAGAGTGAAGAACATGTTACATTTGCCACTTTAAACAAGATTAATGGGTCACTCAAGCATTTACATTCTCATACATTTTTATGACTGCACTATGAAGTGGGCCTGATATATGGGTAACAAGATAAATGATTGCCAGAGAGCTTCAGCCGCGCTGACTTTAAACAATCCTTCACCACACGTCCCTCATATCACTTTTGGAAATTTGAAGTGCTCCAGTGTGCAAACATTTGACCATTTTTCGTAGTGCTTGATCTACGTGTTCAACTATTTCATGAAGTTCACATACAGAACAACGCAATGGACTGTGGTAAACAGTAGACATGAGATGCTACACGCCACATCAACTTTAATAGCAAAAATACAGACAATTTTACCACAGTAAATTGCATTTGGCATGCCAACTTGTTCTAAAATAAGCCTCAGTGAAGTCTCAGAGAGATTTCGATGGCGGTTTTATAGAAAGGTTGTCAGGATGTTGATAGACTCAGGATGAATGAACACACTGAAGTTCCTTGAATGAACATACATCTTAATCCTTACTTGAATATGTCGGTCGTCCTCACAGAGACATGTCTCCAAACTTCCTACACTAGCTAAATGGCTAATGTAACATTTATGCGCTGGCATTAAAAGCCTTAAAATTAGATTTTTTTTTTTTTACAATTGCCAACCCTGCTGGGACTCTTTTGTGACACTGAAACATGCATTTTGGCCTAGTGTCTCGGCAGTGAGAGGAAACAGAGTCAGTGGCAGGAAATATTCCTGTCATAGAACCATCAGGAATGGTAAATGGAGCTGTCGGAACATTCGGCATGACAGGCCTGGGAAGACTTGCATCTTAATAGATTTACAACTCATACTGGAGGTAACTGTGGAAATTTTTCACCCAATGAATTTATCTGCAGCAGACAGGTAGACAGATGCATTTTTCCCCATCTTGAGCCCAGATTTAAAACTGTCCACGTCAGGACATTAAGGAATGGACTGGCCCACATCTTTTCAGCATTATATATGATGTATCTTAGACATTTAGGTCAGATGTTGGCACGCTTGTCTCGCTAGTAAATGATGCACTCTTGGCGTAGATAGTCTAAGTTATCCTCGAGATTACATTTCCACCTCATTCCATCCCCTAAACATATACACATACACACAAGA
This sequence comes from Paedocypris micromegethes, assembly GCA_028031935.1. NCBI lineage: Eukaryota > Metazoa > Chordata > Actinopteri > Cypriniformes > Paedocypris > Paedocypris micromegethes. Next base: position 15,028,128 of record CM051500.1, read on the forward strand.
GCAGGGAAAGTCGCAGGAAAGGCTGAAAAATGTCTTGGGGTCTGGCAGGATAGCTGTACAGCATCACCGAGCTTTGGCTGGCTCTGCTACGTGACATTTCCCATTGAGCTCAGTGCAGACAAATGTGCCGAAACGTGTGCGAGTGTGAGCATGTGTGTAAGCTTTGTTTAAGGAGTGAAGTCATCTTTTGTTGAGTGAGGTTTAGGAAAAGACCAACAGGGAGCTGAACAGTGGGCCCTTGTCTGTCAGCTCCATGACAAGGCCTTTCATTTCCAGCCTAATGGCCAAAAAAGCCAACGCCAGGCCGTGCTCAAACCCTTCATGGAAAACAAAACTTTTGTTTCCAAATGTCTTGGACGGAGCTGACTGCTCTCGGCTAGTATGATTAATGACTCACAGCCACATTGTGTGGAAGCCGCTAATTAACTGCAGACTGATTAAAGACATGTAAACTTTGCTGATAACCTGCATTTTCTCCCCGCTTCTCCTTCATGCCACCCCCCTCTATCTTTCCCCAGCACAGAGTTGGCATGTGGAAGCGCTTACTGCCAAAATTGTAAGAAACAGACCAAAGTTGAGTATGATGAATGGCGTCTCCAACAGGCATATACAGACTCTAATTTAGAACTATTTAGTGTATGACATATTGGCACAGCTTTCCTGCTTTCACTCTGCTCGTGTTCTTGGTTTACAGGCTACGTTTTGATGCTGTTGTTTTAAATTTATACGTGTCGTACTCATGAACGGTCCCGAGCGTTGGCGAGTGCAGCTCTTGAGATTATTTCCTTTTCGATTTTGTTTCTTGAAAGCCGACAATCCCATTATATACTCATGCGAGCCAGCAGCAGTCTGCCTAGTCGACTCCAGGTTCTTCGTCAATCTCTGTTCATCCAACAATGCATCCAACAGGAATGAGACAGATTCAGTGAATTTCAGAATCTGGGCCCCCAGACCAGGATTTCATGGCTAACTAAATGAGACAAATATAGTGGAGGCATCAATCAATGACAGACCAAGCTTCCAAACATTACAGGGGTCAAAAAACCCCATCCACATTGCCTAAATGATATTACTGCCTTAAGACTACGTGTTAATACAACGGTAGACTAAGTGTTAGACTTGGTGTTCATAGAATAATTACATGTTGTGGTTGTAGTTTGAATAAGGCCTGTGTTGTCCAGTACAGTATTTGTAAATATATTTTTTCAGAAAACTATTTGTTCAGAATTTGAATGTTTTCATGAAAAGCGTATTCTTCTGTAATCTTCTTGCATTTATCAAGCTTCATCCTATCCAGCATCATTAGAACGTCACATAGTGCTCTTCATGATTAATAGAACAAAATACAGAAATGGTTGAAAATTATTGCAAGTAACTCTTATATGAACAACTTTTAAAAATGGTGGCCTGTTAAATTTTTTATTAAGAGAAGAAAGTCATTTATCTCTTTCAAGAAAATATTTTAAAAAGTGGATTTGTGCTGTAAAAACTAGCACGGATGAAAATAGTTTTTGGATATGGTCTTGTGCCTCGTGTTTAAATTCGGTATGTATTTCAAGAAGAGATGAATGAGAATGAAATCATATCTAACTACTTTAAGCGAATTCTAAAACCGTCCAGCAATGAGTATTCATTAAAAACATGTGATATTCTAGGACATACCTAATAGAATAAAGAATGGGAAAAGCGTACTGAAATATTCTGTACTATTTTTACTAACTGTGTGGTAAGTGTGCCTTGGGGATTTAATCACCTAACCTAATTTAAACTAAGTGAAGAATCTCTTAGGACATTCATTTTTGGAGGGTTTTCCAAATCAGAGTCCCGAAGCCACATGGATAGGAAAAAGGAAAGCTTTGGTTTGCCAAGATCTCTGGCCGTTCCCCAAAGGCCCCGAAGGTCATGTGACCGACTCCGGAAGGCACCTTCTTTTTAGCCGGTTTTATCACCCCTCCACTCGGCTCCTATAATTAGGTTGGTTAACATACTGCTGTATATGCAGTCATGTTGACTGGGAGCGTAATCAAGTTACTATTGAATTCTGCTCTCCTCTTGCCCACGGTGACAGTTTTAGTTGCAGAGTTATAGCACTGACCTATTGGTGGAAAAAAGCTGTGGACACAAGTTTGTTCATTTCTCGACTCCTGGTCGAAAATATTTAGCAAACTGTTGACAACTGTGAAAAATAGAAGGAAACAAAGCGTCCTGCATGAGTGCAGAACATAAAATATGCAGCAAGGTCACTCGGCGGTAGGGCGAGCACAATGTCGACTGACAGTTCATTAGACGTGATGGACATTTCACTTACCCAAGTCAAATATAACAGTGTAGTATTCATTAATACAAGGAGAAGGCCTCGGAATCAAACCTACCATCTGCTTAAAACGACAGAATAATCTACAACTCATGATTAGGTCTAAGGAGTGGAATTTCACTTTAATCTTTTTCAGGGCTGGAAATTTCCATCTGCACGGTACAGCACATCATTTTTCTTCAAGACAAATGTGCTGTTTTTTATATTCCAAAATTAGATCAGAAGAGAACGATTAATCATGTCATGGCCTGGGAAAAGAAACAAAGATCTGATTTTTCCCCTCTCCTACTCTCCGGTATCCGGCCTACGGTGAGAAGCCCTTCTCGAGCTTTTCCCCCCTTGCTCTGCGCTGACGATAAGATACCTAGATTCGAATGCAGTTAGGACGTGACTTCATCCGAGCCACTTCTACCGAGCCGTTGCCCCATGGCATCTCACAGCAGATGGTGGCCTGTTGTTTGTGACACCATAACCAAATCTAAAGTTGGGGAAGCAAGGCACTGGGGCTGCAAATTAGTGCGACCACACAACTGTCAGGTGCTGGCCTCCATTGACAGTTGTAGCCCATTACAGGGACATTGATGTTTTCACGGTGTGACAAAAAGGAATCTTTTTTTTTTTGCTGTACCAGAAGAGCTGTCTGTCAGCTTGCTCTCAAGTCATAACAAATCACCAGCACTCAGCTGAGGCTGAACACTCACCGCGTCAGGGGAAGATAAATGACCTGCAGGCCTTTGAAGTGCTTTGGCAGTTCAGATGGGTCCACGGCGCTGACAGAGAAATATACACAACAGCGCAACCAATAATGAGAACATTAAACATTCCTGCCTCCTGACAGCCTGACAGAAAAGCCTGAGCTGACATCAATCATCTACAGAGGCATAACCTTGACAATTAGTCTCTTCTCTGATACCAGCCTAACCTCGTACACCTTCATACCCTCATCTTGGTATGATCTGGCAGGCCTGGGGTGGACCAGATGAGCACGGGTCTAACTTTTGTTCTGTCTCAACTATGTGGAGAGAAGATAAAACTCAGAGAAACTCTGTGCGGTGAAGAAATACCAAGGCTGGTTTGGCCTGGCGTATCCTTACGAATCTTCTAGAATTTTACTGAATATAGATCAATGAGTTTATCTCAAGTTCAAGGAAAGTATGCAGAATGTCATGGTTTTGGAATTTTTTCAAAATGATACGTCTACAAATTCCTATGATGTCATCACAATGCAGATTCGCCCAAGGACGCTTTCTGATCTTTGCGGCCTTAGCAGAACGTCCTACTGACAGAGAGGAAAGAGTTGTCTGGGACACAGAGTTCCTGCCTTCATTTTTCAAAGCACATTTGGGAGTTAGAAATTTTCACAGATGAGGATTCAAGTGTAAATCTGCTTCCTGACACAAGGTTGTGAGACTTTCGCTTGTTATGATTGCAAATATGAATATACGTTGAAATAAACACATAAATCTCACCACCTAATCCTACCTAATCCTCAAATTCCAGAAAATATCTCAAAACAACCAAATACCAAAAAACAGTCAATGAATTAGCAAAAACTTTTTTATTTTCAATAAGTAGCCTGCTCAGAAATGTGAGCATTATAGGCCAGAGACATCTCCGAATGTGCTAAAGTGTTAAATTGTTGCTCATCACAATATATTGGTAAAGACATACTAACTGATCATAAAATGTATAAAACTAAAAGTTTGTTTTTGGCCTAAGCATCAACAGTCCGAAACCCAGTATCCCAACTGAGGTGTTTCTGTACTGCTAAAAAAAACTGCGTAATACTTTTTTATTTGTGTTCAGATATTCAGAGGACATTGTGTTGTATACATCAATTCCAAACATTGCACTGGATGACAAAAATATTTCAAAAAAAACAATGCTTAACAATATGTAAATGTCTAACATATTTTAAGACAAAAATGTAAAGAAAAAACACATCAAAACCACTCATTTTTGGCTAGAAAAATCACAAAATAATCCCACAAAATCCTGTAAGGACTGACTGAACTGTACGAAGCTCTAAGCTGCATGGGATTGTCATTATAGCCTTGAGTGTAATTAAAAATCTGATCTCCATAAGCTGTACATTTATCCTTATCCACCCCCCCATGCCCCCTTGTGTTTTTCAAGCTTGTTTCCTTTTCTCAGTGTCTCCAAGCAATACGGAATGAGACAAATATAAAGTCATTAGCCTGAGAAAAAAAAAAGCTGGATGTTTGAGCTCCGAAAATCATTGCAAGTATCCTGCATACATTATAGATCTCTGAATATGGGCATTAATGATGCCCTTCAGGCATTTTGGAAACATATAAATATTTCCATTTGAGACGCCCCTAACGTTTCGCTTCTAGTAGCTCAAAAAAAGGGAAGGAAAGCGAGGAAAAAAGCAGCAGCCTGGGTTGCAAAACATAATTTGTCAGGAGGACTCATAACGCTGGTTAACAAGACTACATGAATTACAGTCTCAACCAAGTAACTCCTCTTAATCCACCATTAAATCACATGTTTTCAACCAGAAGGGAAGATCTAAAAAGTAGTATTTCTTAGTTCACATGATGCTAGTAGTGCACATTAAAACCTTAAAAACACATCTTTCAAGCTCTTTGAAGCAATCACCGTGACACTGTTTTAAGTCTGAAAAATCAGATGAGGAAAATTGCTGATTATTTAGTTCAGTTGATTTTTGCTGGAATCTTAAAAGCTGTTCTCAGAAGTCAATGACAAAGCAAAACAAAGTGTGTAGAGTTACAGGACACGTCTAAAAGTTATTAACACAGTGTAATATTAAAATTTGTAAAATAAAAAAAACCCGTTCAAAATATCATTAGAATCCATCACTTGAATGCTCTTTAGTTCAAAGTTTTTACTTAATTTAGTAAATTTTTTTTGCCATCCACGTCACTATGTTCTGTTGTGAGCAGAAGAGACTAGTATGTTGCCCAAATTTTTTTTTTATTTGTTTGGGGGTTTTATTGTGCCTTTTTTTTTTTTACCACCCTGCATTGTTTCGGGTAGGATTGAACATTTTTATTTTACTATAAAACCTCTCCAATTTGGTTAGTCTTCATGGAATCCATGAATGATATACAATGAGGGATGTATATTGGATGAATGTCTTGTGTGTTATATGTTATATTGAGTGTGTGTGTTATATATACTGTGTGTGTGTGTGTGTGTGTGTGTGTGTGTGTGTGTGTGTGTGTGTGTGTGTGTGTGGTGTGTGTGTGTGTGTGTGTGTGTGTGTGTGTGTGTGTGTGTGTGGGTGTGTGGGTGTGTGTGTGTGTGCGCGTGCGTGTGTGTGTGTTGTCTTCAGGACATTTTTCCATTTCTGGGTCATGGTATTCCTGCAATTGTGATCTTGAAGGTGGAATACTAATACTGAATTAGTAGCCAACCAATGACAGACACGTGCTATCACTCAGACCAATTGGCATTTTTTCAGACTCCAATAATCCTGAATGCATTTCTTGGACAGTGGGAGGTAACAGAAGAATGGGCCTTGAACTTCTTTGGAGATGACAGTATCCAACACGGCAAACACATATAAACATATAATAATGCTCCAATGTCAAATCTAAACCTGTCCAATCAGCAACAAAGAAAAAATATAATTCAAATTGCAGCGGAATTGTATAATAGTTGCCAAATAAATCTAACAATTAATGTCTCCAAACAGGAAATCTTCAATTCATTATTTCATAGTTGCATTCTTTTAAAGAAGGTGGAAGGGAGGCAAAACAATTGAGATTGAAGTCGCTGCTTAAATTTATTCTCTTTTTCTCCGTTTTCAGTTTTTTCCTATCCTGGCGCTAACTAACCCATGTGTAAATCAGCAGAGACACGTTGACCCCCACTACGTGCCTCATCTCCAGTTTCCGGCACTTGCTCGGAGTCTCGCTCTCGCAAGAACGCTTCGTTACAGCATGAAAAATGAGTTATGTGGAATGAAGACATTTCCCCTTTGACTAGCACATTTGCAAAAAGGTATGTCAAGGATGTGAGGCGAGGGCTGTGGGCAACCTTTCAAGAGAGTATTTTTTACTTGCTTATTGGAAGAGCAATAAATATCAGGGCGACAGGCCCTTCTCACGGTTACAAAGCCTACCTGCAACCGTGCTGGATAATTAGCAGGCTTGAAGATGATATATGACTTTCATTACCCTTTGGGACTGTGGAGACTAAATGAGGACAGAGCTAATTGCCGTGCAAAGCAGTTTGGCATGAATGAAAAAAATGCAGGGCCGGGCTGCAGCCCAAAAAGGGCCCTGTGCCGCTCTGATCCCCGACTTGCTTTCTCGCCCGCAGGAGTTCACATGCTGTCCATAAATCATAGGCTGCTTACAGCTCAAACAGCCCTGAGTCATCAACATGCAATAAGCTGAGTGACAGATTCCATCTCCACTACATTAGACCCCCACTTCAAACATACTTGTTTCTCCCTCCTTCTCACTCCGATACTCATTCAAATCCCCCCCTCCCTACATCCTCCTCTTCCTCTCTTTATCTTAATGCAAAACTCATTCAAACCCCATTTTTCCCCTCTCTCGCACTCCATTCCTTTATTTCTCCGTCTCCCTGGCTGCTTTTCTCCGCCCTCTGCTCTTTTTCAGTATCTTGCACTTAACTGTAAATTAAACCCAGACGGGACAGACTAGATTACACCGTACAATAAAAGCAGCGGATCACGTGACGGATAAAACTGCCAAGATTTTAAAAAAAAAAGGGAGCGAAGGGTGGGGGGGGTGTATACGAAAAAAAAAATTGGAACAGAGGTACAAAGTATGAAAAGTGCTTCCAGGGCGTTCTTTGTCATGAGTGCCAACCGTAGTGGCTAATGCTTTAAATGGTAAGGTTAAGTACGCTGGCATCCAGAGCAGGGACAAAGCACTACGCTCCTGCTGACATGTCAATTCAATTTAAGCAGTTCTGTGCTTGTCATGCTGGAGAGAGAAGGTAATACTTGCCCTTCTTACACTCTGTGCTTTTCTTCAGGAAAAAAGAAAGAAAGAAAACCCAGTGGGATTTCAACAAAACCTCTTGACATTCCACTTCCTCCGCTAAGCTTCCTTTTGATGCTTAGTTGACTTAAACGCAAGCGGTTACTTATCCACGAGCGAGGCTTGCGCTACTGTGACGGAGGATGACTTGTTGCGGACACTTGCGTCGTAGGCCTATGGGTGGAGTTTGATCAAAACAAAATGACTTTCTTCGGGCACTCTTGCTAAAACCAACTCTCCTCACCGCCGAATTATTCAACCCTCCAAGGACAATACAAGGGGTCTCCGTGACAATGATAAAACTGCTTCCTTGCTCTGGATTTTCACTCTGGCTTCACTGTCTCTTTTCTCATCTCAGTTCCATTTCCAGGAGTCTCTCTCAGGGGTATGACAGCATTAACAAGCATTGCTTGAAAACTCACATTCCCGGCAGAGTGTGGATATGCAGGTGTTTCTGGACAGCTATGGAGCATCTCCTGTGACTACCGTGAGAAGGGCTGTGTGGGTAAGAGAGGCCTGAGGGAAAGCTCGCACAGTAATGCAGCACGCCTGCTGAAGATCTGTCATGTTTAGCCCTGGATAATACAAGACAGACGGCATATTGAGAAACAAACATTGTCGATGAGGACGGAGGAATCATGGCCATTCGTTCTCAGTGGAAACATGCTTTCTGCGAGGATTTTCCCAACAACGACCTGAAGGTGATTTGTACCGTCTAATGTCTTTGCACTGCAGTGGTAGAAAAGACAACAAGTTCACCAACTGAAATAGTTCTATCCTGTTTTATTTATTCATGCAAATAACTTCTCAGCAAAATAAATCAAATAAACTCAGTCAACACTCAGAATTAAACTTCGGAATATTCATTTAAACTCGTTTTTTTAGATTGTTGTGTGGAGTCAGAAATGTTTTACATAATAGCAGATTATCAATAGTAATATTGATTATGTTTTATTAAATAAAACAAGAAAGAAATGTGTCGCCAAATTAGTTGTTCACTACATTCATCTTGGAGAACGTATCATAGTCATAAAGTCACTTTGGAAACACATCAGAATCCTGAGAGAGTCATACGCCAATTTTCCAAACTTTCCTTAATGGTTTTTGATTCAAAAGATCCAGATCCTTTTAAGGCTGTAACTACTGTCCAGCACAGCAGCAGGCCTGAAAACTGACCTAGATTGATGAAGTGACTCTTTCTGCTAAAGGATTCTGTAGGAAACCTCAGCTCTAAACTAATTTTCCTTCAGACTTCTTTGTTATTTGCGTTTTACATACATTACATACATTTTCTGCACAAACAATATATCACATCATGTGTAGCAATGCAACTGCAACTGTATTACACATATATACACACATATGCATATCCATATATATACGTATACACACACACACACACACACACACACACACACACACACACAAATGCATATCCATAAAGTATTGTTATTATTATTATTATTATTATTATTATTATACATGAAGCATTTTCATAAAAATGTGTATATCTGACAAGATGTACAGTATGTTTGCATAAATACATAAATGTTTTTATACATAAAGTTGATTTTAACAATTCATAAATCAAGTTAATAAATCAAGTAAAATTTTGCTAGAATTTACTTAGAAACTGAGCTCTTTCACCAGCACCTTAACAAAAAACAAACAAACAAATGCTTACTGACTGTCATGCTGATCTGTCTAATAAGTTTCTTTATATAGCCTGTGTAGACATTTGCAGACAAATTGCTTCACTTGCTCCTCTTTTTTGTAAGTCACTGTAAAGTAAAGTAAAGTAGAATGTTTTTCCAAGTACAATTAGTTTTTCAAGTAGAATTTAACTGGAAAGAATCCTGAACATAATAAAATTGCTATTAATTTTTGTGTTTGTCTTTTGGAGTCAATGCACATCAACCCATGTAGCATCAGCATCAGACGACTAAAACCCAAAGCAGAAGCGATGAGGAGACCCAGCTGAACGAAGCATGCTGTTTCCATGTCTCTCTTAAGGTGAGAATTGTTTTTGTTCTCACAATTCACACAACATCTTCTGTCTTACGGCTTTGAGGCCAAACATTAGCCGGGCTGCGTCTCACAGTGTGAGATGGAGAGAAATAAAAGTGTGTGTGTCGTTCACAGGAGGAGTCTAAACCTTGCTGCAGAGGTGTTTAAAAACCCATCTGGCTGTGGGTAGTTGAAAACCCGTACTGTGGTTTGTCCCCGTGTCAACTTCCTCCTATTGATTAGAGGAAGCAGGAAGTGCCCTGGTTCTTCCACCTTCTGGAATAATAATCAGCCTCATTTTCCTTGCTCACAAACCAACACACTCATTAAACTGGGGAGATCTGGCTGACGCTGTTTTACAGTAAATCAAGTCTTTTCTGTCTTCATCACAAACACAGACAGAGTGAGTACTGAGCTTAACCGACCAGGAACATGACTTTATTTGTGCTTAAATTTGTCTCCACACTAAAAAAAAACACACACTTTATACATACATACTTGCATGCTAAAATGACCATTTTTGTCACATACACAGTCACTCTCACACAGTCACAATGTCATATGGTGTATGATTATTCCTTAGAAAGAAAAATAAAATCAATATAAAAGTAGAATGGAAATGGAATGTAACAATAACGTAACAATAGGGAAAGACAAATGGAGTAAGAAAAAAGAACAAATTGAGTAAGAAAATGTAACACATAGAAAGTGACAATAAAGGCAATAATAATAATAATTATTATTATTATTATTATTATATACTGCCATACTACCATCATGCTACTGCAAGGTAAAAAGACAATAACAAAAAGTATAAAGTTCAATTAAAAATAATTTATTATAGCAGACTAAATAGAACTAGTGGTAGCAAAACCAAGGTCAGTGGTTCAATTCCAATAGAATAGGTATGTTGTTTTGGATTAAAATGTCTGGCAAAATTACAAATGGCAATGCATTGTGAAATTGAAACTTGAAAAAAAATGAAAATGCAATTTCTAATAATCTGATAAATGAAAAAGACAGCAAAACATTGAGCTGGGAATTCGAAGTAGAGGGGGATTTTGATTTGATTTTGATTTACTGCTCATCAATCAAAACTTTGCCGAACACATTACACTTTCTTCGCCAAATTCTGTGTTCGCTGTTGAAATGAAAATGGTGGACTTCAAAATCAAAGCTGACAGCTCACGATAAATCAAGCCAAATCACAAATCAATAACAAATACCGGCTAAATTATGACTAATGGCATTGCAGTCATAAACTCACGCCGGCACGACTCAGCAGGCCATTAATTTCATGGCAATGCTAAATAAACAGACACATTTCTTTCATGGCTCTAATAAATTTTCTCGAAAAACTCAAAGAACAGTCCATCTGCTTCCAATAATTTTTAATTTCCCTTTCTGTCCCGTTCTTATTAGGTATTCCACGGAGATATTTGTTCATTTACCTCCTCCCATCTGCATTCAATTACTGCATCCCTAAACAGGCTTTCTGTGTTTCTCTCCCGGACCAGGCGAAACAGCCCCACCTGTATCTTAAGCAAACTTTATGCGTGTTTTATTATCTGAGAGTGGCCGTGACTCATTTTGGCTGCGCTGCAGTCGGCGCCGGAGCTGGACAGGAATCTGGTTTTGATGTTTTTTGGCTTGGGCAGAAAACACCTGCACCTATTCTCTGGGCTAATCTATTAGACTGGTAAATAGCTGAGCAGATGTTCTGAGATCAGCAGGGACTCCGGCTCTGGCTTTATGACCCGTTCCCCTGCTTGTCCATGGCTCCTGAACTCAGATCAGAGGACAATTGTGTGTTTGCTATATTTCCTTTGTAAATTACATTTTCAATAAAAGGAGCCCTTGGGGGTGATCTGTAGTCCTCGAAACACACAGTTGGCTCCCGTGCTGACTGGATAAAGCAGAGCTATTGGGGGTAATTGCATTCCTTGGGCAATATTTATATATTCAACCTTCTCTTTTCTCTCAATAAAACTTAAATAATGAGAATTGCAGATTGCAGTAGCAGTTATCTGACAGCTACGTTGCTAAAAACGACTATTCGGAGGTAATGCTCGGTGATATAAAGGAGATGTGTATATATACACACATTTTTAGTATGTTTGCAATAGCTTTGGATAAAAACAAACCAGTTTTGCACCATTTAAACTTTGCACAGTTCAGAAAAATACAAATGTGATTTTAAAGCAAACAGCTAATGTTTAGTAGCAATATAAAAGCAGGAATAATTTACATAATGTGCACTTGATTGAAATAGTGCAAAAAAAAACGTCTGATATCATATGATGATATTCATACGAAGAGAAAGGTAAATCAGAAAATGACCAAAAAAGCCTTAACCTTTATTCAACTCCATCTTTAGACGTAGTAGTTTGTATTCATAAGTTAATGTTAACTTATGAGGATTCTGTGAAAAAGAGTTTATGAAATAAAAAAAATGAAATAATGAAGGAACAAAATTTAAATGTGTTGAAAGTATCACTTGAATTTAAACTATTAGATATGCATCATAAATCTGCAATTTTACGTGATCATGCTTTTCAATATACCCACACAACATGCTATGCATTTAAAAAAATAGCATTTGCTCTGATTGGGAAAGCCAGTGCTCAAGACACGCTCACGCGGCATATTCACCCTCTCGCAGTCTCTGTGCCATGCCCTCGGGTCATTTGGGATCAAAATGACCCTGCTCGACATTAAGTGACAGTTTAAATAACATGATCTGACATCTAGTGCTCAGAAGAAACTGTCCTCTTTCCAACCGCGTGCATGCAAAGCCGTGTTATCCTGAAAGACAAAGACACTGCCCTCAAGAGAGCTGCCATATCCGAGCACAAATCAATCATGTTCACACATGACAGTTCAAGTTGTTCTTGCGTGTCACAGGACTGATAAGCAGAGAATCAGAATGTCATTTTAAGCAAGGAGACGATAATTTACACATGTTCCCATGCCAACTATTAATAACTGACTGCTTTATTGCAGAGCCAGCTAGTCATGCACTTCTTTAAAGGAGATAAAGCATGTTGTCACCGGCGTTTGCATAAATCCTGCCGAAAGGAATGTGGCATTAAACAGAGGAGAAAACAGAGACCTCCAAGCCATTAATAGTACATGCATATGACTGTAATTTCCTCTGCTACCAATAAAAAGATGGGAAACAGCGCCCCCGCTGCCCCATGTCGGCACTGCAGTCAACACAACACATGACGGCTGCCATGTTGAATTGAGCAATAGCCCACACTTGAGTCTCTCGTTGAAGCTCATTAGAAGAGTCCTAAAATAAGATGTCACTGCTACATCTGATTTCTCAATTAACCATGGTTAGCTTTTATAAACAGATTTGCTGCACAAGTTGAAATAGATCAGGTAGAAATGCATCAAGTCAGTTGTCAGACTGATGAAAGAAGGCTGCAAAGACGTGGGAGGGATCACGTCTTGGGAGAATTTACAGTTTCCAAATACAGGGATAGAAGAGAGGGCCAGCACAACTCAACCTGACAGATCGATTGACCTTTGAAACCAGAGAACGATAACTCTGGTTTGTTTTCGAGCAGTAAATAAACTACCTCTGTCGTTTTCTTGATGACAAATTATTGGACGCAACGTGAACCGTTTCAGCAGAAGGCATTAATACTTACCGAAACGCACAGACATAATTAGCTGATAATTACAATGACACGGACAGGAAACAAGATGCATGAAGCGAGAGGGAGTGGTTCTGATCTCATCTCCAGGCTGATCTATGGTGATGGCCGGACCACCACTAGTACGTTTCAGGTTCTGCGATCTCGCAGCAGCGCGACATCCAGTCCCTCTTTGCCCCTTAGATTTGTCTGTCACTGTTGAGAAGTTCCTTGGCATGAATGTGTGGAGACCAAACTACTAAATTTACATCTCCGAGAGCTCTCCGCTTCACCACACACCGAACCGTGGTAGGAAAAACAAACACGTATGCACCAATGTTGACTTTCACAGCAAAATGAGCGTCTGTGAAGGCGAGTCGTGCACCTGCATCACTTTTGGAGCGTTTGACTGGCTCGACGTGTTCAGAGCTTCTTATTTATGGCGAATAATCCATGATGAACACAAGCCGTCCACAGGCACAAGATCTGCACGACACGCTTGTGTTTTTTGTTGGCGTTTGCTGCAGGCAGAGCTTGTCGACTCCATTTATCATTAAAGATTCACGGTGGCAGGAGATGGCTTGTGAGCAAAAAAAGAAAATGACTAAATGTGATGCGTGTGAAGTCTATTGAACTTTTTATTCCCCAACAATCTTCAGCCATAAAAACAATGATGCAATAAGTCACAACAAATGTATAGGAATAGATCTGAAAACCTAGTTGGTTAGGCAAGGTCTAATCTGATGCTTTTCAATTCTTTAATAAAATAAAACTTTTTTTATTAGGTAACTTGTTATAGGTACAAGAATTTAGAATTAAAATCAAAATACCTTGTGTGGTAAAGACCAGCTCTCAACTTGACTTTAGATTAACGGTGACGGTTTTATTCCGTGAAGTTTTGCATTAGGGCCCACACGAATATTTATTTATTTTATTTTTGTAATTAAAAAATACTTTTCATATTTTTACACGCATACAACCACGTGTGTGTGTGGGTGTGTGTGTGTGTGTGTGTGGTAAAATTACATGTTAAATGTTGAATCTTACAGTGATTTTATTTGAACAAGAAGATAAATAGACAGAATTGTCAATGTGCTTAAAATGTCACAATAACAACAATAATATTAATAAATATTAAAATTAATAAATAATAATAAAAACAAGTTAAGTTTGTTCACAGTCAGACACTGTTAAGACGAAAAAGATTGTTCTAAACATTTTCTAAAACTCCACGTGTGCAAACAGAACTTGCATAAAAGTATTTTAGCAATACAGCTTGTCTTCCAATATTGCTCTGGTATAAATCAAGTAATCATTACCACTCAATCCACACGTCTCTGCTGGTCCTTGCAAACATTAAAGAGGCTTATTTGTTGAACACGCTGATATATTGCTCAAGTCTATTTCCCGTCTCTCTAAATTTTCCTTTGAACTCTCATTGCTGTCAGGTGTTTCAGCAATGAGAGATGCTTCGAGTGAAACACAACCAGTTTCTCAAGTGGGAAACTAGATGACGGGTCCTTATCCAGACAGCACAGAGGTGAACAGAGGAATAAAACACCAACTTCTCCAGCAATATTGATATTTTTTCACTGATGTTTATTACGCGCACCTGCAAAAGTTAAGCGCGGTTCCCCTTCATCTAAAGTATGATTCAAAATAGCAATCAGTAAGCAGCAGTTGACGTGAGAATTGAAGGACCCCACCACATGCCTGGTCCATATCCGGTTGCCCATCTGCATGACTCGAGCTGTCATTATGGCAGCTCCACCTGCCCAGAGCGGATGGGCAGCTGGTCCGCGGGGTGATTTACGGCTTGCGTAAACTTACTCAGCAGGATCTCCGACACATTTGTGCATTCACTCACACGTAGAAGTGCCACATGATCAAGGAGCACGGATCCCAAATGACAGCAATAAAAGTTTAGAGCAACAGTTATCACTTTTCAAAGCATAGTTCCTTGTCCAAGTAGAAGATTCGAGATTGGGATTTATGCGGCCTGCAGAACACCACGCCAACCTGGGTATCCGATCTATACTGCACTCAATGCCTTCCTTCTATAAAAAGAAAATGACATCATAAAATCAACTGATCAGCCTGATAGCAGAGCACAGGTTTTTCCACATCCAGTTGGATTTTCATGATTCAAGGCCGGACGATTAATCTTTTGACAGGGTGTAAAATCCTCTCTGAGATGCTGTTTAAGAGACCGAACCCTACGTTCTGTTTACAGGTGCAAGGTCTTTCCTTTAAATATTAACAAAGCGCAATGCACACAAGACGCCGTCCTGCTTAAGGTCAGGACGGTAGCGAGATTGCTTGTACAGTTCTTTCACTCACAAGTGCGTTACACATGCAGGAATGAGATGCCAGGTTAAGCTGTTGGCCTGACTTATGGTACCAATAAAGTTTGGTGATTTAGAGAGCACAAATGAAACCGCTCTGCTGAGGGTGGGGCCGAGCCAAGCTCAAGGCTGTTTGGAGGTCAGCGAGCTTTTGGAAATCCGGCGTCTTTCTGCAACATGCACACTCCAGTGCTGGTGAGCAGCGCGGAAGAGCGAATTTGCCCTTTTCGGAAGCGTCCAGTGTCGCAAACACAACCAATAACATGTTTGCCAGTAACCCAGAGTCACCTAATAAGTGTAAATATGTCTGCCATACAGAGGCAGCTATAAATCTACACACCATCCGCACTGATACACACACGCGCATCTATAAACTCACATGCAGGGTCTTGTGTCCTTGAGGTGTCATGACCATAGAAATGAGTAAATAAAACTAGTAGAGCGCTGCGCTGGCCCGCAAGACCTGATTCATCAGAGACCTTCCGTCTTCCTCGCTGCTTTTATTTTCCCCGTTATGTCCTTGTTAATGAGTCGCTGAGAACACCGAAACCAATATATAGGGGTAATGCATCTAAACAGCCAATATAATGAAATGAAGCTTATCAGTATGTGTGTCCATTAATGAATGGAGACTCTGCGTGAGATAAAAGAACCTGGCGTGATTGTTTTGGGTGATAAAATAGGGACAGGTAGTTTTCTAGTTGTTTGTAACCTCTCTGAATCTACGTTTAGCTTGTCTGCTAGCCTAGCATTGAGCTGACTTCGGCTGCAAAAAATGTCAAAATTCTAAATTAAATTGTATGGGTCACAAACCAATCATGCACAGTATGACATGTTGTGAAACGCTTTTAGGGCAACGTGTCTTTGTGCTGTTGAGTCTAGGGGTTCATGTTGAGAAAAGACAACCAGATCTTATTCCCAATACCTGCAGACTTCCATATTTGTTAACAATCAAACAGAGTTTAAATTATTAGGCATAATAATGCAGGTTCGTAAATGTTGTTCTTTATCCTTCCTACAGTGACTCAATGCAATGCATTAAAAGAATAAATGAAGTAATACTTTACCTAGGCATGTAGTGCCTTTGATACGCTCTCTTAGTAAGATATATTCTCCTTTGCGAGCACTTCCAAGGCCTCTTGGGGAAAGGATGATATAGTTCATTATAATGAAAAAGCTTGCGGCTGGTAATGACTTAAATGATGCATTCAGGGCGAGGAAAATGTGTTGGCGAGATCGCATTGAATGTGTATCATTCATGACAGAATCACAAACTAAACAAAAATCACGTAAAAGAGTATTTAAATGATGGCACCGAGTGAGAGATGCCAAACTGCTGTATCAAAAGTGTCTTGGGCCTCACGTTGCACACAGACCCTGCTCTGCTTGGATTTACATTCTCTGGACTTCTCTGTAGGAACTGATAGAGGTGGAGAAAATGGCCTCATTGAGTATCTGCATGCTTGGAGTGATTGGTGGTCTCATCTGCTGAATCCATTGCATTAGTATCTGCTTCCCAGATCTCCTGTGGCCCACACTACACTCTCAGGCCAAAGAGCAGCCGGTCGTAGGGAAGATAAACTGAGATTGCCCCTCTCTGCCATTCCAAAAGTGCCATCTATCACCGGGGCCTCCGTGTGACTTCAATTACATTAACAAGCTTAATGTTGGTGTTAAAACACAGTTAAAGACAGGCCAGGGGCCATGGCTGAGGTGGAGGTCTGTCTATGACTAATGCTTGACCTGTCTGACGAACACAAAGGAAAATTCCTTTTGGTCAGCTTGATATTTGAGAAGAGCACGAATCACGGTTTCTCTTCGGTTTTAAGGTAAAACCTCCGTAATCGCTAATTGCGTGATTTCTCTTGTGTACTTTAAGTTCGCCTGGACAGGTTATTTCTGCTTGTTATTGGGAAAGCATTTATCCACTTGGAATTATTACTCCACAAGGCCCTCCCACTGCAACATAAACACCCGTGAATCTTGTAGAGTTATGGATAAGCCTTTCCTCATTAGATGGGCAATCGACTGGGGGAGAGCAAAGCCCAATTCCAGCCTTTATTGAGTGTAAAAGAGAGCCAGACTGACATTTACATCTCTGGTTCTTCATGACTGGCTGGTTGGGAAATCGCCCCATAGATCTCCTATTCAAGTAGGGGTGCTGGAGTAAAAGACCAGATCCAATTTACTGCCTTCACTTATGAATCCTGCATGATATTCTGGTCTTGCGATCAAGACATTACTATAAATAATCAAACATTTTGTTTTGATCAGTTAAAAAAGATCAAACCCAAACTGAAAAGTTATGGGTGTAAAATTCCTTGTTTTGGAATTTCACCATGAGAATATTTATTTCTTTTTTTGGTCGTTTCAGACCTTTTTCTGAGAAAGAATAAATACGCCACACAATATAACACACAAATCTAAAAATGAGATTCTCTCTGTATAATAACTTTTCACACAAAAAAGTAAACTAACTACTAACTATTACAAACAATATTTAATTTTTGCTTCACCATCTGCAACGAGAACTACAGTAAAGTCTCATTTGAGTTTGAATTTCTATTCTTAATTTCTATTTGAATTACCTTAAATGTCCTAATTTTTACATTAATTTTTTATTTTACATTCCCTTTTTTAAAATAAACTAGCAACTAATTGAAATTGTGGAACTGGTTTAGCTCAATTGTGCAATGAAGGATCACAACACAACCATAAACAAAAGAGGCAACACTCTTTGTCAGCTACAAGACAACACATGGTTTGTCAGTGAACTCAGCTCTCGCAAAGTCTTTTCGCTCTTATTTTACTCCACCGCACCCAAGTACAATGCTCTGCAACCTGGACAAATCCCCCTTCCCACCGTCTCAGGTCACTATGCGTTGCATACATCACCCCATTTGCTCTTTTCATTCAACACCAATTACACTTTATTCTTTGAGATAGAGAGTGGCGCGCAATGCCTAACAATGTCACAGAGGAACTCTTCCCTATAAAGTGTATCCCCTAAATTGGTATTGCACCCATCATCCAATTAGGCCTGAAATATGGTAAGTGCCATGGCCATTATTGCGATCGGAGGAAGATGCAAAAGGTAAGAAGTAGTTTCCAGAAGCTGTTGATTTGTGCTTGCGCAGCAGAAAAGCAGTGAAACGATGAGGGGGAAAGTATGTCGCAGCTACAGGATAATAAATAAACACATTCGGATGGATCTGTCTCCTGGGGACATGTATTACACTGCTCCCAAATACAACAGAAAGGATCAGCGTCTCGCAGACGTGGGGAAATCAATGCCTTTCTCAACACATCCTTTTCTTTAGGCCAAACAATCTGTGACACGGCAATGAACTGTAAGACATATTTGGCTGTAAGTACTTTACAAAATCTGAAGTGACCAAGTTTATAAACATGATGCATGGCTTCCTTGAGTGGCTTTACCGGATGAAGTGTCTGTTTTCAGAGCCAGTTGAAAGCCATTTATCAGAAACAAAGATGGTGGATTAATTCCTAGTCTCCATCTCCAGGAATTCGGAGCAGACTGATCAGTCAATAAAGCTTTCGCAGAGGCTGTCGCCTGCACATCAAACCCGGAGAGATGAATGGCAATGGAAGGCAACCAGTCAAAGTCAGTTTCATCTAGACGAGGTGACTGCAGCAGGCAATGTCTGATTTATATCACACGCTCACCAAATGGCACGGTAACTGCTGCCTCTGATGGCAGCTAAGCCTCCTAGTTTGATATAAGCTTTCAAACCTGTCGGCTCAAAGATGTAGCGCAGCTCGGCTGACAGCAGGATTGATTTTCATGGCTCTTAAATGCAGCCGATGCAAGGAGAACCAAGGACACTCCCTTTCTCAGATAATGACAATCGTCTTTAAGAAATAATGGCCTTGATGACGCTTTTGAAAAGTTTCCAGCTTGTCTCCAATAATGAATTCCTGGTCGATGACACAATGATAGATTCCCATCTGTCTAAAAGGACGCCGTTGCCACAATTTAATTGACGAGGAATGAATCCAAGAGGTTACAGAAGAGCTGGCTAAATTTCATGTGATCAGCAAGGTTTCAAACAATCATTGGTGAACTGATGTCTCCCAGTATCTATAAGTCATTGTGTTTTATAGGCCATTAGGGATCTGTGGAGAAAGGCCGCATGGGGAGCGCGGCTTTTTGTCGAAATTAAAATGTCAGAGAGGAAGAAATAGAACAAAACAGGGAATCTGTAATTAATTACACGGCCATAAAAATTCAATAATAATGCAGGCGATTGCGCGCTATAGCACAGCAATTTCTGATCACAGCAAGCTCAAATAAAACACATTCATCTCTCTAAATTAGATTTAAATCTGCAAAGACGATAAATGCTTTTATTTATTTATTTATTTTAGCAAACACTTTCCAGTGTCCAGGAACATTTACAAATGATTGCTGCTGTAGGTGTGTGAGGTTTACAAATGAAATGAGAATTTAAAAATGTAACGAATAAAATAAATATTTGTATTAAAAATGTTCTTGTTTGGTTTTAATATGATTTTCTTTACATGCATTCAATACTGTAAAAAGTAACTAAAAATAAAAAAAACTGTGGCAATACAAAAAATAATAAACATACAGTATATGCCTAAAGCAAATGTGCTTAATGTAAAGACAGAGATTTTCATTTGGCTTTCCTTGACTTCTGCTTAAGCTCAGACTGAATGTCGTTTGACTGAAAGATTATGAATTACTGTATAAATGGAATCGACAAAAAAGATTTCTGACAAGCAATACGTAGGTTGGTTTATTACCGCGACGATTTATCTTGTCTGTTGCTGGTTAGAAAACAGCACCAAACACGACCTGCAAGAACAGAAATACATTGATCTTGATCTATGTGGTCTGACGTGCTATTATACACAAATCCAGACTTCATGGATACTGATAACAACTAGTCAATTTGGCCTTTAAATTCAAAGTATGCCACACGCTCTCTACAGGGAACACTTTCTTCACCTTACAGCCATTCATCTTCTCTTCTGGTTTGGGCTAACACTATTAAAGCAAAGAGAACGGCCTCCAGAGACAAAAGAATACTTTGAGTGCATTAGGAGGGGTGTAGGAGAGATTCAGATCAGCACAAGGTCCTCCACATACCCTCAGCATAAATATCCCGAGTGTAATTTATCAAAAATATGTCCCAGTGTCAGTAAACGGGGTTGGTGGTGGTGAAAAATGTGTGCCAGCAATGGAGTGGAGAACGGCACTGTGAGTTATGTACAGTAATCTACAAAAATTATTGCCGGCTAACCGCCCCTAATGAATCCAGCCTGGTCAGAACAGATTAAAGAACTCGAGAATCATCCATTTCAGCCAAAAGTTAAGAATTGGAAAGGTAGTGCAAAGGAAAAAAGAACATTTGGGGGAAGGAAATACATCTGTTGTTGGATTTATTCATTTTAGCTTGCACTTGTACTATTGAGAAGTTAATCAATCTGCTGAATAACTGTTTTAAACGGTCTGACCTGACTTGATATTTACCAAAAATGCATTTCATATACAATATACATATACAATTTGTTACTGTACATTATCTCTCAGTGCTATTTATGTATAAAACCTAAAAAAAATAGAGGATCAATAATGTTGGGGTTATTTAGCAAAACTACATGCAAGTATCACTGCAAGCAGCAATGTTGGGATCCAAGCCTTTTACTGTGTGTGTTGAGAAGAGATTTTGTTTTAATAATACAATATGCACCAAAAACATGTTAATATTGGCTTAGACTATTTTTAGAACATAGTTTACCACTGTTGCCACTGTTTAAACAGAACTTCACTATAAGACTTAAAGACTAAAACATACACACCAGGGAAACGCAATATTTTTCCTAAATATCTGGCACATCTGGCCATGGGGAATACTAACGATAAAAATCCAAATGGATAGTGAAATGGAAGTATGAGTTATAACAAGTTATAAGAAATACAGTATTATTGTACAGTATGAATATGTACAGTATAATTTATATTTATAACTTGTCTAATAGAACAAAGCTAAATACATGTAATATAAGAACTTGGATTAAGATTAATTTGAGGAACGTAGCAGAGTTAATAAGACTCTTTTCCAGCATTATCCTGATAAACTTCCCAGTATACTCATTTGATATATTGAGAAGCAGCCTGTGCTCTGTACAGCTCACGGGTTGATAGATGAATGACTGGAAGATGAAATGGCGACGGAGATTTATGGCCTGCCAGCACATAGAATATGTATGATTATCTGCTGCAGCCTGAAAGCTACTTCTTTTGAGTGATAAGAGAAGGGAGAGTGATCTAGCAAATGACTCCATCTCCCCGCTGGGAAGGAGACGTTTGTATCACTACTGTAGTCTACAGCACATTGTCCTGATGATTGTTTATGGAGTTATGGATCTCATCTCCCACACCCACACCAGCAGTTTTACTCTCTTTCACTTCCCTTTGCCAAGTCTCTGAGGTCTTAGTTACGCAGTCACAAATTGGAATCATTTCTCTTTGGTAAATTGCCGGTCCTATGTAGTACAAACATATTAGTCAGGAATGTTTGACTTCTTTTTTGGTTAAAGAAGCCATTGGTAGTTTGCTCTTAATGCGGTTCTGTCCCTAATTGATGGATGGCATGTCCTCATAAATCTCAAAGCTGGGTGAAGTTTATCGATCCTACAGGAATGCTTGTTCCTCTCAGCACGTCACCTCACGCACTCATGGGCTGCTAAGTAGGAGGCATTTTTTTTACAGTAAGAACATTATCATATGCACACTCGACTTGTTGTTAACTGCATCAGCGATTTAATGCGAGGCAGTGTGACTTGCATGGCACCCAGGAGAGGCCTTGATTTGGTGTGTGGCCCAGTTTATATATTTACATGCAAGCCATAAATAACTTTAATGCACCTCGATGGATTGGCTGAACGTAATTGTTTATCCACTTTCCAGGAGACATGATCAACAAAATTCTTGATGAATAATCAGCAGTCATGCTGTAAAGAATTGTTTTAGGGATCCAAAAGGCCTGTTGAAGGTCCACAAGTCAGCATTTTTACGGACTGTGAATGGATTGACAAATCCACTCCCAGACACAAGATGGCGCTGAACAGTTTCCAGTTTCAAAGAGGAAGTGATGGCAGAGGGCTTTTTGCACAACTAGCAGGGACTAGATTTGGATGTACCTTTTAATCTTCTCATAAGCATTCAAAAGCATCTACAATGTTTCTACCATGTACAACAGTGGTGTAAAATACTTCAGAAAATAAACTTTGTTACCGTACTTTAGTATTTTATGGCTATTATGTACTTGTACTGAGTATTAAAAATATAAGCAATTTTACTCTCTACTTGACTACATTTTTGATGATTTTCTGTACTCTCGAAAGTACAGAATGCTATTTAAGAACGTGAATTAGCGGTTGAACTATTTTTTGCACATTTGACATTATGCTCTTTTTTTATTTTTTTGTTCTGATATTTTGAAACATTGAGGAGGTAAATTTTACTTCTATTTTAGGAAATGAAACAATTTCTAATAAAAATAGAAATTCACAAATTTATACTTAATAAATATATACCGGTATTATAAAATACTTAAGTTCTTTTAAAAATGGATACTCTACGACTTTCACTCAAGTCTTCTTTGAATTGGTGACTTGTAGTGGATTCATTTTTACATTAAGGTACCTTTACTCAAGAATGGCTTTCAGGTACTCCTTACACCTCAAGTTCTCTTTACACAGTACAATAAAGGCTGTGTTTAAACTTCCTGTGCATGACATCAGTCCTTCTTCCTCACAACCGTAAGTTAGCGAGACGTTTTTATTTGCACAAACTTGATCGTACATGTCTGTCCTGGTAAAGCACAAATCACAGGAGAAGGCAGGTAGCAGACATCCGCCCTGTTGTGGACAGCAGCCTTGCCAGACTCAGCTTCCTCTCACTGGCTTTGAAACAGGAGATGATGGGAATGAGCAGCTTTCTGCGATTAAGCAGGTCTCAGGTAGCTACTGAGAGCAGTTAGGTAGATATATGTACACTAATGAATAGCATACAAAGGCTTAATACGGTGGATGCTGAAATATGGGACAGCTGAACAGTATCACGGAGTATATTACCCCAAGCCTGTAATATCAGACGCTGAAGTCATTGAGCCAAAATGGAGGAAAGAGTGCCGGCAGGTTAAACATGGATGTCCCTGTGCCTTCTCCTCCCGCTTTCCCGCCACTGATGTATTGCAGCTCCTTGACAGGAAGAGCTCCAGTAAAACCTCTGTACATGCCAAAATACGTTTTACAAGCAGTGTCCTAATCAGCTAGCAGCCAGTGTCTATAAATCCTGCATGTGTCGGCCGACTGCCTTCGCCAGCTGAGAACATGAATATACAGTTGAACTTATATACGACCAACGAGGGAGACAGTCATGGAGTTTATTATTGACTATTGTGGCAAAATTTATGCTAGCCTTTTAATACAGCAAAGAGGAATACAAATATGTGTCCATTACTGTGTTAATGTATTATCCTCCTCTGCGGAGAAGCTGCTATCAAGTCAAAATCTTTATAACAAACTCACATTTGATTTTGAATAAAAACATTCCATTATTCCGTCTTGCTAACAACACATAGAAAAATATGTTTTGTCTAGGAAATTGTTTTCATTTTTTCCAATTTTCCTTTGGTGTGTATGTGTGACACACCTAAAATGTTCAAATGTTGGGCTTGTAGTTCCTGTCAACCTCTAATTTGTCTAAAATGGACTGCATGTGAAAACTAGAGTATGAAACCTTTTTATTTAAACAGTATATTACAGTCTTATATGTGTGGCATTTACATAGATTGATTTGAATCCAAGCATCCGTAAACTTCTGGTAACTGCTGGTAACACGAACACAAGGTAATAATACTCCAGACATTGTAAATTCCTCCTAGTCTAATGGTCTGATATCTGTTTCAACTGAATTAGTGATCATTAGCTGTAGTTCTGAGTAAAAATAAAAATATTTGCCCTGTAGTACTTGAACACATTGATGCTGGGATAGATTATACACTTTTAAACTAACAAACTATTGTGAGCGACATTCACTGACTCTGGAAAAATCCACTGAATTGCCAAGAATTCTTCCAGTGAAAACATAACCAAAAATATCCAAAAGACTGCCCTGCTGTGTGGTAATTAAACCAATGATTGATATATTATTGCTGCTCTTTTAACTAAATTGTTATTACTTTCTATATTTAGCATAAGGTCATATGATAACAGATTACAGGCAGATATGCCCGGTAGAAAATGTCACTGTGATGTAAATGACCTGTAATTCTGCCCTGAGTGGCTCTGATTACGGTTAAAAGATTTTCACATATTGACCATGAGAGGGCAGCATTGAGACCAGCATATTTGTTTTCAATGTTTAGCTTCATATTCCGCTTACAATTTTTACTACTCTTGCATTGAATAAAACATTTCTTGATAAAACAGCACGAGCACTAATCATTTTCCAAAACGTTGCTGTTTTGAGCCAACAAGTAACTTGTACAATAAGCTTGAACAAATAGCATAATTTGACAATCCTGACTGAACATAGTGAAAAAAGGCTTTTTTTAATTAATTTTTAATTTAGATAGAGATAATTCAATTTTTCAATGGAAGACAAGACACACATCTCCCTCTGTCTGACAGTCACAGGCTGTGATCTTCACTGCTATAGGCCCCTATTTACAGGACATTTGTTGCACTTGACATTTATCATTGCTTTAGGGCCGTGAACTTCATGCAAACAGCATTGAAGCGTTCAATACGTAAGGCTTCAGGCCTCATCCTACCAGGGCATTATCACAAGTCTTTTCACGCTGAGATAAATCACTTCCACTGCGCCCACAGACAAGAGCTCAGACGATGGGGGTGGGAGCCACGTCCTCGGGATAAGGGCAGACAGTCAAGGCTTCGTCTTCTTTCTGCCCTTGACTAATTGTTTTGTGCATTTGATACAAATATCACTAACCATTACAGAGAAGTCTTTGTTATCGTGTTGATGCCGGAGGAGCTTGAACCGGCCAACAGGACGGCCTGTAATAGATGGATTGCCGAACATGTCTCCTCTCTGTAATCTGATCATCTGGAGAAATGTTATTGAAGTCAAATGATGATTGTTCCATAGAAACAAGACAGTATTTGCTGTTTTAAACGGCGATAACATGTCTTTATTTTATCCGTAGACAGTAGTTATGCAAATGATTGTTATGGGATTGTAAGGATCTTAAGATGTCAAGGAGAGAGAAATACGTTTGCATTTTTATGAGATGTTGGAACAAAGATTTCTTTTAGAAGAGCTCAATAGAAATGTTGTCGTAAATGTTCATTTTTTTCAAACATTAAAAGCTATGAATTGATGCTTTGTAAAATTACAAAAATGATTTAAAAAGGGACATTAATGTAATAATTATTTAGCATTTTACAGGCATTTCCGATAATCTTCACACTGATATTACTAGACAGAATTGTGTAGTTTTTAGGAAAATTTTATATGGTAATAGGAAAGGTTGATGTAGAGAAAATATGAGTTATATCATTAAATATAAATATCATTAAAATAAAATAAATTTCCCCTTGTTAACAGACACTGTAAAAGCTAAAGTCAGGCAGTACAACCGAAAAATACAATATATTTTGGTTTTAAAAAAAAAACAATATATATATCTATACACACACACACACACACACACACACACACACACACACACACACACATATATATTTAAATTATTAAGAAACATCACAGATCAACAAAAGCATGTTTTAAGTTCATTCATATAACTTCACCTTGGCGAAGCCTTTAAAACCTCAAAGCTTTTAGTACCTAGTGAACAAAAACTTTGATTTTCATATACGTAAGAGAAAGTTCACAAAAAAGTAGAAAATACCACTAGAACGTTCCAACCCACTTTAGCATGTGTACCTTACATGCCAGATTCACTGGGAGATAAACTCACAACCTTTCCACCACCTCCACTGAGAAGCAAATGGCAAAACAACAAATGCTGTTCATTCCATCTCCAGACAAATGAAGGATGGTCATCCACTGGTGACTGACAACAATTTGAAGCCTTTGTCGCCGACTCCAAAGAACTAGATGAAAATGTTCACAACATTTAATTGGCCACTTTAAACACGGCTCTCGCAGGAGAGGTCGATGTAGTTCCGTGGCCTGAGCTTGGACTCGGACCAGCGGCGGCTATTTTGGGAGCGACGCAATGACAGCGTCAACTGGAATTCTCATCCCAATTCGAAGTGAAAGGTCAGTGAAAATTAAATGCTACATGAATGTGTAAGAAAGCCCTTGTCTATAGACATTAGCCTCCGAGCCAGAGCAACTCAACCTGATGCGAGTCAGGCCGCATGCTGAGGTCATTATTGCTTTAGCTCAAACACTTCCACTCCTTCACCTCTTCGCTAGGAAAGAAAGCACAACTCCAATTTGGTCCCCCAAAGTACACGGCGGGCTTGTCGCGGCAATGCAATTCAAACACACCCTGGGTGAATTAATTAATTACAAAGCTGGCTGGGAATCAAAGGTAAATATGATTTAATTATATTCCTGGCATCTTTGTTAAGAAGCCAACTGTCAAGCTGTAAGTGGGGGTTGAGCTGGAGCTGCCTGGGGCCGGCCGAGCGATGGGAGTCCTGTTCAGCGGAGCAGCAGAAACAGGAATTAGCAGGTACATGAAGACAGTTGGATAGCGCCGAACGCGGCCGTGTGAGTGGCACGTAGATGACAGTTCCAAACGTGAGACAACGGAGCGCCTTCGCTTTCTTCTGCAGCCAGCAAAACACACGGACACCCTGTTGCCTGAAGACAATGAGCTCCACTTGACAGCAGATGCAATAAACTAGCTGTGTGGAAGATGTGAAGTGGAAGTGACGCGTGATTTACAGCCGCACGGTTATGGCCACCGCTGATCGCTGGGTTTGTCGGCGCACTAATTCTGATTGAGGTCAGTGCCGCTCCGGCTGTCCTCAATCCTGGGCTTCTGCATATGACATCACTCTTCAGGGTCTATTTACTTCAGTGCATGTATTGATGAGACATCGCATATAATGGGGTTGTTTATGGAGATTAAAAGCATGTGAAATTCAGAGCCCCTGGTGCACTTAATCACTTCTGCGTGCTAATTTACATATGCCCACCATGTTGGATCTCTAAGGGTCTAGACTGAGTGTTGATTTGCCAAGAAATAGATTTTATTTGGCCTCAGAAACGAATTCAAATTGAATACAAAAGTCCCATGAAAACTGTATATAAGTTTTAAACAGTTAAACTGAAAATTAGCTAACAAAATAGAAGCTTGCGGATTAAAAGAAAACTGTAAAAACTTTTAAAAATAATTAGTAAGTTAAGTAAAGTCAAAAGTTAATACACTGTGTATATATACATATATATATATATATATAAATATATTTTTGAAATTCTTTATACTATATGTATATATGCGTGTGTGCGTGAATTTTCTTTTATGCACTGATATGTATTTACATATTTTCATCCTTTTATGATTTACATCATTTTTGAATTTGAAACAGGCAAGTACACAAAACTGAATATATTTGTATACTACATTATAAGTTTTACAGATAAATTAATTCAGAACTAATTACAGCACCACAAAATTATCTGACAGATTTTGTAAAAATACAAAATTTTCACTTATTAGAAAACTGTAAAACTTGTAAATAGTAATTCGCTCATTAGACTTAAGGTTACCAGCAAATGTTTCCACGTCAAAACCAAAATACATCAAGTACTTTTGTGGAATGTTAAAGTTGGCACCAAAATAATGCAGCGGTACCTTGTCATACATCCCAGTTGTAATGGAAGGCACCAGCTACGGCGCATAAACCTGAATCAAATCCAAAGCTCAATAATTATAACATACTGGATCCTTCTGGAGGTGAAAAATCAATAGACTAAGGACAAAGAACCTATGGTCATCACTTAATTCTCTTATCACACTGATTTAGTGCTGGAGTAGGATGTTAAATAACTCTAAATCTTTATCTATGACTTTGAGGGTGCTTTATGGCAGTTCTAACAGCAGTACTAAGACAGAACGTCTATACCTTCTGCAGGACACACAATTTATGGGTTTATTACCCTTTGTCTTAAAGAGCACAAAGACATAGCAAGAGGAAGGAGATAACAGCCACTATTGAAGCAGGAAAAAAAAAAAGAATCGGATGCCATCATGGTGAGAGACATAACTCCAGGACAGTTTTATGGGCCCGGAGCCAGCCTCTATTTTGGGCCCCTGCTGTCCCCTCAACCTTCCAGAGCCCACCCGCCATATCCCATCCCACATGAAACGAAGAAGATTCCGTCGCCTGATTTATCTGTGCGACCATCGTATTTACGCACGGAGCCGGGGTCAGAAAGAGGACTACCACTGGGGGAAGCTGAAGATGTTTTCTTTCTCTTTTACTTTGGAGAGTCATGAGTTCCTGGGGCGAGCAGATGCTTCCTCATATTTTCTGCTCCCACTGACAAGCACTGTATTGTTTGGGTTGATAAGGGTGCAGTGTTCACGGTAATAGGAATTAGGGAGAGGCGTATGTCAGCCAGACATGGGGTGCGACTGAATCAATAGATAACAGTAGATTCTCATGAATGTTAAAGGGGCTGTTATTATTATCAATCACGGACGGCTCTGCTCTCAGCAGTGTGATGTATGTGCTTTAATGTCATTGATGAGTAACGAGGACCTATTTTGTGTCACGTGTGACACGAGAAGGGGTGAGCGAGCTGTCAGTTAAACATACAGCCATCGGAGAAGTCGTCTGACAGACAGCTCGAATCAATATAAAAGTCTTCGGGAGTCGGGGGATGAATGCATGAGTTATGGTCTCCAGCTGTCCGGATAAAGTTAGCCCTGTACCCACAGTGCTCTAAAAAGAGAGGTATGCACAAGAAAGACTGCTTGTTATTGTGCCATAACTTACAAAATAATGGCGACAGTGAGGCACAAAAAGGCCTGAAATCGAGGCCAAAAGTTTAGTCTGAAACCCAACCAAGATCAAACCCAAAAGTTAAACTCACACTGATTTAATTTGAAGAACAAATAAATAAAAAGCAAAAAAAACTAAAATTTGCTGCTACTTTATAACTTCTAAACTGGCGAGTTGTGGTCCAGTAGTAGGGGACTTGGACTCGTGTCCGAGAGGTTGCAGATTCGAATCCCCCTACGCCTAGTTCTGCAACCAAGTGTCTTTGGGCAAGACACTGAACCCCATTGGCGCCGTGGCTTAGGCTGCCCACTGCTCCGGGTTTGCGTGTGTTTGCTTCGCTGTGTGTATGTGCACTTCACTGGATGGGTTAAATGCAGAGCACAATTTCGATATGGTTTTCCCTCACTTTACTTACTTTATATAACCAAAAAACAAAACAAAACAAAACAAAAAAACGTGGAGAAAAATTGTATGCTTTTTGATGAAATGATCAAATGCACAAAATTGACACCTACAACGATAAAAAAAACTATTAATTTAAATTTAAATTGTAGCAGTAAACGTTCTCGATACATCATCCTTAAAATGTCAAACAAAATAATAACATAAGCATATTATGTTTCAAATTATTGTACTTTATTTTATCAGCAAGAGCAAGCATGAAAAACGTGATGTTAAAAATCAAAATGTTCTCTAGAAGACAAAGACTCAAAAGTGCACGGCCATATTTACAGCACTGTGTAGACCCCACACACATAAACACGACAACGACACATTAGCAAGATTCTACATCTATAGCGTTTAACGTTCTTGAAGTGCACTTTTGGGATGATCCCTGACAAACGGCTCCATATGGCTTGTGTAGCTGGGATTGTGCAAGTAGGGTTTATTTGATCGGACAGAGGAAAGGACAGCTTAGTCACAATGTGTTCCCTACAGTGCTGGAATATATTAGCTGCCATCTTCAGGGTGTTTGAAATAATTACTTACTGTGGCCATCTGACACTTCCAATAAATTAGATAACTGCCTTAAGTTTTAAAGGCAAATGCATATTGCGGCCATCACTAACGCCTGGAATGTCCTGGGAAAGAGATAATTTGCTGTAACAATGTGTTTCTGCTGCATGATAATCGGACACTGCTCACGGAGCTTTGTGCCAATACAGAAAACTATGGATGTGAATTAAAGAATTAGCCGACACACACGTGTCTTCAAAAGGAATAACTTCCACTCCATCAAGTGATAATCTAATTATGAATTATGCATGTGTCCGCCGTGAATCACTTTTGTGCTTTATTAACTCAATTGGCAAATTGATTCTGCACATGGTGAAGATTTAGATGAATGTTTTCACAGTTGTGTGGAGCGCAATGCTGAGGAGTTACTGACCCAACAAGAGCGTCACTGATGGCGATCAAATGTCATTGTACTTTAATAAGGAGTGTTTGTCTTTTGGGTAAAGATTCTGTGAAATACAGTGGACGGTTGTCTAACAGAAAAACTCAGAAAGCAGCCAACGTGTCTTTGGTAAAAATCCAAAAGCAACGGAAAGTGAACCGCTGCACAGGTTACATAGATGCTCAGATGAAAAGGTTCTTAAACGGCCGAATGCTCAACTTCAACTAAAACAACTCATTTGTGTTCACTACAGAAAGATCAAGGTTGGAAAATGAACAGGATGTATTTTGGAAAGCTCTCGTAATGTGCAATTTTTCATGATGTGGCCTTGAACACAGACAATGCTGGATAATCTATAATTATTTTCTAGGTCCTTTAATAAGCCATAATTATGACTCATAGTCACTCTCCACACTAATGAACCATTTGTCAAGATGTTCTCCTCTACCGATAGCCGAAATGAAAAGAAAACACACTGTACGTCAAACCAGACAAATTAGAGAAGAAGCTACATTATTTGTTACTTTGTTGCACTAAAGGCTTGTTTTAACTTTGAAATTGAAGCGTTTTCATCACTTCAAATCAGACACACCTCGGCACTTCTCTGTAATCGAGAGTCTCAACCCAGAGGGCAGGAAGGTTAAAAAGCACAGTTTAACATCCCATACACACACACAGCTGTTCCTCCAAAGACAAGGCCTGACAGGAACCGCTTCACAAGGATTCATGGCGTTCACCCTTTTCTCATTAGCTATATTAAGAGAGCGCCGTTCTCGCGGGACGTTTTCCTTTGTGTACGCATCACTTTTCAACATCCTGACGTCCGTCCGCATTGGAGCGCGTACAGTGAGAAGTGTCATTGGCCGTGAAATATGGAGCCCTTGATTTGGGGGACCTGTGCAATCTTCAAAGGCCTGCAAACACAAAGACTTCTGCTGAAAGAAGCGGACAGGGAGGTGTTGGAGCGGAGCTTCAGCTGTCTGCAGTAACTCTTGGATGAAGGGTGCATTTGGCTTTCAGATGACAACACTGCGTAATTCTAGCACGTTCAATGAAAGGCATCCAAAAATTTGCCAGTAATTGTTTGACGGTTTGAACCTGGGTTTTGGCAGATTGATGAGACTGACACACATATTTCATTGTGAAAGTTTGAGAAATAATTTATAGCAGTTTATTAAGTTACGTATTAAACTAACACAAGTAATTATTGTTACGTAATAAGTGTTACTATAATTAGTGTTGTCATTTACTTGAGAAAGCTAGTGATCAATCAAAATGATCTATGTTTTACGCTTTGTTTTTTATGCTTTTTTCCAAAGAAAAATCTTTTATCCGAAGCAGTTCACATTGCATTATAGTTTTTACTGGTCATTTATGGGTCCCTGTGGTTCAAACCCATCATCTGGTATTGCAAACATTAATGCTCATCTCATTGGGCTACAGTAAAGCTCAGCTCTTGTGTTGTGTTTAAATGCACTCTAAATCACAACATATTTTTTAAGTCCATCGTAAATGAACACAACGGCTATATGCAAGATGACATGGTCTTTTTCCTCAACCAAGGCCTGGGGCTAAGCAAACATTGCTTGTCTTTTTAGATTTAATTAATGTGCAGAGAAGGGTAAAATGGAAAAAAGGCTGTTGAATGCTTCTGAATACATGGTATTAAAAAGTAGACCTATGCTAAGTGATGGGGGCTTGCGTTGGTGCGGGTGGGTGTAGGGAGCATTTCAAGAAGATGCATATACAGTTGGATGATGAAACTTCATAACAATCAGAGAAATTCAGAGCTCGGTATTAGAATATCTAAGCAGGTCTGAGGCAGGTTACGCTTTTAAATTCAGAGCCTCCTCCCCATGACAGAACAGACTCCCACAAGATGGTTCAGAACTGTGCCTTTGTGTATTTTAATATTAATAATTCCATGTTTAATGCACAACTAAAGTAGGATGCATAGCTGCAATCGCTGCTATAAAATTGCCTGGAAAATCAACAAAGTCAACTAAGATAGGTAAAGCAGTGCAATGTCTGCCAATGGCCAGATCTTTCAAAAGTTGAGAGATGTGGAGAATGAAGAAGTTGTGCTACATTAATTTGTGCTGACTGCAGGAAATGATCTTTCATTAACGCTCGAAAATAAGCCGTATGTTTTTTTAATTATTTTTTAAATCATTTTGAAACATTTCTGCAAGCGGCTGTAATTGAAGAATACTCTTTCTTTTGGCTTCTGTTCTTTTTGTTTACGCTTGTATTTACATTTATAAGATGCTTTCACATTTACTTAATTTGCATAACAGTTCTACTTTAAATTACCAGTTCTAACTTTATTTAAGTGTTTTGTTACTCAAAGTGCATCTGGTGGTCACTAGAATATTTTAAGGAAGTCTATCATATAGCAATACAAACGAAGAAATTACTTACATCTTTGAAAATGTATGAATATTATTCTATATCAGTACATACACAATTGTTGAGAAAATGGCTCCTTAAATCAAGACAAGATTGGGGAAAATGTATTTTATTTTTTTTTCCGGATTCTGCAGTGATGTGAAAAAGAGAAGATTTGAATACTGAAAAAGGAGCGTCAGGAGATTTGCAGTGGTGTGATCCAGTCAGCACCTGGACCCTAGGAATACAGCCATATAAAGCCTTTTAGCGCTTGTGTGGATTATTTGTGTTGCTGCAACCTGGATAACAGAAAGCATTTGTTTTGGAGTGCGCTTGTGAGCTGACAGCTCTGTGATTGATGCATTTGTTCTCCCTGGGCCTGTCAGTTTAACATATGGCACTGAGATGCCAACTGACAGGCCTCACTCAAAGCAGAGTTCAAAACCAGTTCCCATCTTTCAGCATGCGTTATAAAATGCACTAAATACAATAGAATATTACACCGCGGTTATCACTTTTTACACACAATAGTAAGCTGATCAAATTTTTCAGATTTGCAACATGATCCTAAAAAAACAACTAACCTGAAACTCTTCTCAACATATCAATAATGCAGAGAACAATTATCATTTGTAGCTCAATGATGGCCAGAAGCTTGTCAGGTGGTGACAAAACCATCTCGTCCCTCTTCCCGGGACGTCTCTTCTATCTGCAGTGCTGGGGAAAGGAGAACGGGGAGCAGCAGAATTTCAGACAGGAAGCCTGTCAAGCAGAAGCTGTCAAACGATGTTTTCTGATGCCATGGTCTCATCAGCAGGGCTGTCAGTCTCACAATCTACTCAGTGTGAGGAGAACTAGCATAAAAAGGAAACCAACACACCCTCCCATCTGAGGCGAAAAACAACACGCTTGCTGAGAACAGGCCCTGAAAATGTTCAGAGTGGGTTGCAGCCAAATTTTCGGACATTTACACTGACGACTGTCATTTTGGTTACAATGTGAATTGAACACTTAAATTGGAGCAAATAATATCTTTTCTGAACAGGGATGAATAGCACTTAAGACTGTTGTATTCACTCCAGCACCAGATCTCACAGGTTTATACATGTTAAAACTGTTGAGCTGAATAAATGTACAATTTTCTGTTTTACTTAGCTTCTGGTGTCAGCTTACAGCAAATCATCATGTAGATTATTATTCATATACATATTATACATATGTTCATATACAGTGTGCCACTACTATTTGCAGAAAGGGCGTGGCATTTTCATGCAAAGGAATCCAACAGGAAGCTTTTGCAGTTAAGTTGGCAGCACGCCAGTAATGTAGTGCGTAATGCAATGATGAATCTCACGGGAGATGGCGGACTATTTTGCCTGTGATGTGCTCAAACTCAAACAAACCCAACCTTGCTCAATACACAGGCTTGTTTCTACAGTATAAGCAATTTTAAGTACAACAGAAAGCAGCTGAATTGAGATTAACACTGTACACCACTAAATAACCAACAAACACACACTGCTCAAGTCATAGGCATGTGTGTTATTTCTTAGTTGTCAGTTTTTATCAAGTAGCTAGTGTGAATTCAACCTTAAGCGATCTTTATGCTAAGCTACGCCAGAACTTGCTGCTGCGTTTCGTTCTGTTGAGAGGCGGAGCAATCCAAGTGCCAGGATCCTGTTCGCGTGGCACTCGCCCTCGCTCGTCTGTCACCAAAACATATGGGAGCCCATCTGTGAAGACGTCAGGGGTCTTTTAAAGAGCCGCCATCTTTTTAGAGACTACGACTGCTTAGTGCGGCCCTGCCATTATTCCCCTGCTTTTTTTTTCAAAAGCAAATTGGTGGATTGCAGAGCGCACGCGACATTATTTGCGAGTTTCATCTGATAACACCTCTCAGAGCAGGGGACAAGCTAGTCCGCAGAGTGTGTTCAAAAGTGTTTTATGGAGTGCAAACCATAAAACACAATAAACTGTAAATTGCCACAAACAAATCTGAATTGTAATAACCTGAGGGTAAAATATGCATCTGCAGATAAAGCGCTTGCCACAATCCCACAGGGAGCTGCAATATAGTCTTATAAACATACTACAAGAATCATGTGGCTAGTTTTATTTCTTCTCTCCGGGTTGCTAAGTGCTCAGGTAATGTATTGCCTTCATAAGAGCGCGCAAGCTGTATTTTCCTTTCAAAGATATGGCTCAATCCTCTGGGCAGTGTGATTAGGAATAAAACATGGATGCATTACTTTCAAATAAATTCCGGTAATGACATAAGCAAAAAGGTCCGGTGGTGGAATTTCACAGGCTGACAGAGAGGATGTGTGGCGCAGGCATCCATTTTCCGCAGAACGTCCCCCTGGCACCTCGGCTGATGTATTGGCTTCAAAGTTCTCTAATATCTGTCTGATGTATGTTTGCTGAGCAAAGCAAGAGCCCATGGGTAAGAGCTGAACGTCAGAACTGAGGCTGCAGGAAGTCAGGTTTTCACAACCTTCCTGTCGCCCAAACCAGAGAAGCGAGTGCCAGCCAGATGTATTGGGCCAGAGGCAGCAGGTCTTCCGGAGCTCCTGGGACTCATACAGCCTGAAGGCCGAGGAGCGGATAAGTCAGCCAGCCATTTGTCAGGCCAAATGAAGGCAGTAAAGTTGACTATAGCGAGACTGTGACTCCTCGGAGGAGAACCGCAGTGACACTAACCCTCCTAAACACGTACTGCATTTGCCCCCCTACTGACATCTGCAGACAAATGTTTGGTTTTCTTGATTCCTTCAAAGAATAGGAAAGAAACGAGGAAAAAAAAAAAAAAAAAAAAAAAAAAAAAAAATCACACCTCTTTTTCATTCTCTCTCCGACGAAATAAATCGATCCTCTCATGAGCAAGCGCAGAGGAACCCTATGTTCTGGAACTCAGCTAAAGATAATAAGGTAAGAACGCTGCCATGTTTTACAGCTATCAAGAGTCTTCCTGTTTGACATGCATTGTGGTGTTTACAAAGTCCCTGCAAAACCTCCAGCTCTTCTCTTAACAGGCTTCGTAGCTGAACACACGTTCTGAGGGCGTTTAAACCAGCCGGGTTCCATTTCTTATTCACCGAGCTCTTCTCGGTGTTAACACCTGTCAGCTGACTGACTTCTTCCCCGTGGCTTATGAAAAAATCATGGTGATGGAGTTCAACGGTCCCATCAATATAAATTCACCATGGTCTTCATGGAACATTAGATGGGCTACGGCATTCGTACAAAGGTCTCAGACTTTTTGCCGGAGAATTAAGCAGAAAAATCAAGAGGAAAAACTGAAATTGTCTTTTTGAAGTGTGTTTTCACTTATGTGCGCCAAAACAGCCGTAAAACATTGCACATTGCACGGTTTTCCAAAAGGCCTGCTTTATTGTACGTGCAGAGCAAATGCAATTTATTTACTCAGCCGTAAATCATAATTAGTGTCAACAAGACAGTAAGAACATTGTCCCAACGTTTTAATTTTTTGCAAATGAGTCTTTTCATAATGTGGAAGAGATGATCGCATTAGTGCATCATTCAATTCATTAGTATCAAGACGAAATTAGAAAAAAATTATCATTCTCAGACATTTTTTATGATAGAGTTCTCATTGAATTGTATACGTCTGTGTGTATGTATGCGTGTGTAAAGCATGTGTTATGTACATTACATAATTTGATTATTTATTCACTGTATTTTTCTTATATACATTTACATATGTATATAAATGTGTGTGTGTGTGTGTGTGTGTGTGTGTGTGTGTGTGTGTGTGTGTGTGTGTGTGTGTGTGTGTGTGTGTGTGAAATGAAAAACAAAGTCCAATTAATTTATCAAGATTAACAATAAATGTATTAATTTATTATCTATATTATAAAATGCACTTTATTAATACTCCTTTAGAACAACAGAATAGTATATCACTAATTTCAAAATAGTATATCACAAAAGAAGAAACAAATACATTCCAATCTAGCTTGAGGAGACACGTGATGGAGATGATCACTGAAAATAGACGGCTGCAAATACCAAATGAAGATTCCTACAGCCATCTGTAGCTGGTAATCAAACCGATCAAATCAGCCGGCGATCGCTGCAGAGCAGGAAGACGTTGTGCGAGTGCCATCGTGACATGACAAAGACCTGCAGTCATGCTTCCTGCGAGTCTTTTGCAAGTCATCAGACGCATTCACCAAAGAGGCGTGTTGGCGTCCCTGCTCTGTTTGAGATAATTCAACAAGGCTTTCCTTTGCTCCAGACACAGAAGGGCTGAGGAATCGGAGGAGACAACACTCCCAAGAGTCAGACATCTCTTATAAGGCTGTTGTTGAGCGCACGACGAGCAAGCGTTTGTGTTTTACATAAGGCTGACTGGAAAGGAACTGAAAGTCAATTATCTACACCATTTCTCTCTGACATCATTGTGCTAATACAAGTTGCTCTTGACCTCACGCTAGTGTGTCTGGAGCTGATGAGAGCAAGGCGTCTCTGGGTGATTGGATTAGCTTCAGATGTGGTGAGTGTCTGGGAATATTACAGCCAACGCTCT
>CM051500.1:15070780-15085410 GCA_028031935.1 Paedocypris micromegethes
TGTGTGTGTGTGTGTGTGTGTGTGTGTGTGTGTGTGTGTAGGGCTGACTTAACTATTACACTGCTGGTCGCTTCTTAGGTCAGTTGGTTCATTTTCTTACCTCTGTGTTCGGAGGACATTGTTCAAATTGTGCGTGCTTGGATTGATAGTGGCGTTTCATGTTACCACTTTTGGCGATCACTACGCATACTTTTCCGCCCACTCTTAAACGCGCAATTTCAAAGTCAACTTTTCTTTTCTTCTCGACAGCTAGCTTTGAGCACGTCATTTTATTTAAGGCAAAAAAACAAAGCTCTCGATATATGCAAACGACGGTGCGCCTGTTCGCCTGACAGCGCCGCACTCTTTACATCAGAATGCCGCCATGGTGCAAACGAGTGACGTAGCTGTCACGTTGATCTTAGAGCGGCTGTGATTGGACAAATATCGAAGCTAAAACGAGTACAATCATCCAAGATAAATTATACATACCGGAATATGTATAGATATACGTATATACCTGTGTGCGCATTTATATACACATCGCAGAAGCAAAATTGCGTGCTCCATTTAAAGGTAATTCGGATCATGATCACTAGAGTAGCTTGTTAGTTTTGGCGTCGGTCCAAAAGTTTGGGTCCTGATGCGGACCGGAGTCTGCTTATTGAGTACCCCTGGTCTATATGTACTGAAGTGGTGTGCTGGTGAAGAAACTTACATTCAGCGAGAAAGGGTATGGATGGAAGGGTGGATGGATGGAAACTTCAACTATATCAGCGGGAGATTCTCAAAATTCAAAAATTATCTTTACATATGCGTTTTCCAAAATAGTGCAATTCATGAAGCACAGATAATTGAAAAATGAAAGTGTGGCTGTAAAGCTGTAATCTATGACTTCTACCGAAAATAATGGTAATACTTTACAGTCAGACAAATTTACTCTAAGCGACTTACAAATGAGAAGATCTGTCCAAACAGGACACAAGGCTCAATTCAAGCCAAATAAATGAGATAAATGTTTTAGTTTCGAAGATTCGGTAATAGTTTAAAGTTAAATACATACATAGATTCATACAATTACAATATATGTATTAGATCCATGTTGCAGCCAATAATGCCTCCCACGGCTTTTCCAATCTTCTGATACACCAGAGGGATATACCTCCGCCAATCTGTATCAGACAGGTGAAAAGTCCAAAAATAAAAACAGATATTTCACATCCTCAATGGACGACGGTCCCAGGCAGCCCGAGTGGTCTCGGACGCACCCAGCAGCGAGTGTCCCATGAAAATTTTTACAAAAGCGCTCGGTAACCAATTAAAAATTTTCATGTTCTGTTGAAAGAAAAATCAGCAGAGCTTCGAAAAACACAGGAATAAACAAAAGCCTTCAGCAATACATACGTATCAGAGCCAGAGAGGGTGTAAACACGCCTGCACGTGTAGTAAGAGGCGGAAGAGAAGAGAAGAGTCCATGTACAGACACTTATATAATTTATTTGTTTTATTAATCTGGACATAAACACATCATATTGAATCTAGTTCAATGTTTACTACAACTCTACCAGTAAACATTGACAACCTGAAATTAGGTGCATCAAAAGCAGTAACAGAGCGGCATTCAACATGTTGGCTAGCTGCACAGTCACCAGTTTTGTTTATAAGAATGGACGTAACAGAAACTGAAACTGAAGAAAGTAACTTCAACTTCCTGAAACATCTTCCACAAAACAGACAAATAGACGCCGACAAAGCAACTCAAGGTAAAGTGTTTGTCTGCTTTTAACCTTGTGTGATTGTAAAAACGCAACATCCTTCAGATTTATTTCGTAAAGTTTATTAGGACACAAATTACATATATTTTTAACTGAACAGCTGTAACTTGGATAGTACTTCTATAGGATCATATTTGTTTAATCCAGTCAGTGTTTAGTTGTTTTCTTCTTTATAGTGTAAAAGCACTATTCTACCGTATTATCATTTAGAACAGCGAGACTGTTGAGTTACATCAACATATCAATGTTAAAACATTTTAGGCACTTTAATGACACTCAAGGTCACAGTACCAATAGAAAAGAGAAAAAGAAAAAAACTGTGATAGTATCAGTATACTGTATAGCACTGTGTAGACGGTTGAATCACATGCTTCACTCATCATTCACTTAAGGGCTATAGTTGTGATGATAAACGTTTTAATAAAGACAGAATAGAGCAACAGCACACCAAGACAGTCTAAAACTAACTTGTCATGCTTTAAATCACGCAGGATAGACATAAGAGAGAAATGTCTATCATCTCCATGGGCGTTTCACTGTCTCACACACACACACACACACACACACACACACACACACACACACACACACACACACACACACACATACAAACCTTTCATGTTTCTTAATTTACTGTACCTATTCATCATTATTTCCACTCCCCAATATGTCTAATCGACACAACTGCAAAGATAAGGCGTGGCTTTTCAGGGAAGTGTTTTATATCGCATGGACTGTTCCATGTAGTTTTGCTGGGTTCATTTCTAATGTACTACGTATTCATGTTCTATTGGTATTTTGGTGAAACGAGTTTGATGTTTTGAGAGATTTACGTTTATTTTGAGGTGACATTTTGAGGCTCTATTT
This sequence comes from Paedocypris micromegethes, assembly GCA_028031935.1. Taxonomy (NCBI): domain Eukaryota; kingdom Metazoa; phylum Chordata; class Actinopteri; order Cypriniformes; genus Paedocypris; species Paedocypris micromegethes. The sequence goes on from CM051500.1 coordinate 15,073,402, forward strand.
AACTGAGAATTAGGATAAAAATACAGCAGCGTATCCTTTACAACGTAGGTCTTAATTAATCTCAAGGTCTTTGTATTATTTCCAGAATTATTTTGCTTCGTTTTTGTCAATAAAGTTTTCTGCAGTTATTACAATTATTGTTATTATTCACTATATATAGTGAATTGTAACAGCTCAAAAGAGTAAACAACTGTAACGTTACCGTTTTAAGATTAACAGTCCTTAATGGTTTTTTTTCCAGTTGATTGGTCGCAAGATTATAATGCATTTGTGCTTTCAAGCACATTTATTCTATGAGCTCTCAAAACGAAATACAAACAAAAATTAACTAATATTTTGTCTAATTTGGCAGAATAGAAAATGTCTGACCACGAGCTTGAAAACTTAGCCTGCCACTTTACCTGGGGTCTGCAAAAAGAAGACGCTGATTTGAATTTCCTGGAAGTAAAGGTGCGTGAAAACCTCAATTGGAGCAGTGGTGGACACAGGAAGCACAGAGAATTAAACTTGTTGGCATTCATTAAGCATTTACAAGGCTTTAATGATGTGGCACTTGAAAATTTTAATCTGGCCAAGCAAGAGCAGCCAGACAATGAAAAGAACTGCATTGTGACCTACGGCAACTTGGCCTGGATACACAGCATCATGGACAATATGGCTGATTCAAAAAACTACGTAGCAAAAGTCCACGGAATCCTCAGAGCTTTCCCCAGTTTATCTCCAATAGAGCTTCATAGAGAAGTTCAGAGTGAAAAGGCATGGTCTCTTCTTAGGTTTTCTAGAAAGTCTTACAGCAGAGCCAAAGAAAGCTTCATTCAAGCACTGCAGAAAGAACCGGATGACCAAGAATGGAACACAGGATATGCTTTTTCTCTATTCCGTCTGGAGGGAATGGAGATCCGAAAAACCAACAGGTTGAATTTTGATGAGTCTCCAGCTGTGATCCAGTTGAAAAAAGCTCTGACCCTAGACCCAGATAATGCAATGATCAGGGTGTATCTTGGACTCAAATGCTACAAAAATGCAAGGAACTCGGAGGCATGGGACTACATGCAGGATGCGCTTGGGATGGCTCCACATCAGCTTAGTGTGGCTTTGCTCGTCGCAAAGTTCATGAAAAAAGAGAAGTGTTATGACATGGCTTTGAAAGTTCTAAAAGACATGTTAAAAAATGCCCCAGATTCATCACGGCTACACCTCGAAATCGCAAACAATTACAGATGGAAAGCCAATCAAATGGGTGCACACAATCCCGAGATGCTGGGCCTCTGTGTTCATCATTTAGAAAAAGGTTCAAATTTAAACCCAGGCCACATATACCATCAGCTGGAACTTGCTCTGAGATATGCAGAACTAAAAGAAACTGCAAAAGCGGACCTGAAGTTCAGTGAGCTGTTTGCCCGTCCTGATCTTCAACCCGCTGATCTTCAAGCCTGGCACTGCAAATATGGAGATTTTAAACTCTACAGACTAGGTTCCGAGAGAGTCGCAGTGGAGCATTATAAACAAGGTATGATGCTGCAAAAAGTGTCCACTGAATGGTTAGTCTGCAGAAACAGACTGAGAAAAATTCTTCTGCGTGACAGAAGAAATACATACCAGATCCAGAGGTTCTTCGACTCAATAGAGGGGGACAGAAAGTAGTTTAATATCTGATATTCTTTTTATCGCTCTGCTTGTTTGTAGACATATTCAGTTGACACAAAACACAAAGTCTTGTGAATTGAACAAAATACATTTTAAATGTGGTTGTTTCCAGCATGTCACTCTTTTACAAACAAAAACTAGTAAGTACATTTTATTTATATAGCACTTTTCTCAGATAAAATCACAAATTGCTTTACAAGGTGTAGCCACAGATAAAAAAAAAACAATAAAATCATAAAATCAACAGGATAAAACCCAACAGTATAAAACTACAGTAAGAAAAATAAAAAAAATCATAAAAAGTCAAAACCTAAAAACGCTGTCAACTAAAAGCCTGTTTAAATAAATGTGTCTTCAGCTGTTTTTTAAAACCATCAACAGAATGCATTGTCCGTAGTGACAGGGGCAAGGCCTTCCACAGTCTGGGAACTACGGCCTGAAATGACACGTCTCCCCGAGTCTCTAGCCGAGTTTTGGGGATCTTCAGAAGGGACTGACTACTGGAACGGCGAGCACGATATGAGCAGTAAGGGGTTAAAAGAGCTGTAATGTATTGAGTAGCCTGACCGTGTAGAGCTCTAAATGTTATCACTAAAATTTTAAAATCAATCCTATACTTGACTGGGAGCCAGTGAAGTGAAAATAGGACCGGAGTGATATTGGCTGTTCGGAGTTTCAGTCTTACTTGAGCTTATGAGGAGATAGTTATTGTTGAGCCAGTTCTTGATGAATGACAAGCAGTCTGACAACATTGTTAAGAAATGAAGCTCTGAGTCATTAAATGAACGATACATTTGAACGTCATCTGTATAAAAATTATAAGACACATTTCTAAAAGAACGTATGATCTGACTGAGCAGATATATGTCCAAAAGAAATAAAATTGGACCCAATTACGAACCCTGTGGGACTCCACATGACAGACCAGCCACTTCAGGTATGATGTTATTAAACGAAACATTGAAAGTACGATCGCTAAAGTTAGAGGAGAATCACTGGAGAATACAGCCAGAAAAGCCTAGTTCAGACTGGAGTCGATTTTTCAAGATCCCATGATCTACAGTTTCAAATGCAGATGTCAAATTTAATACAACTAGAACAGTATAACATCCCGAGTCCGCAGCCATCATCATGTCACTGGAGACCTTGAGGAGAGGGTCTCAGTGGAATGCATCTGGAAACTAATATAGAGCTTTACAAGTTCTTAAGAACATAAAAAGAGTGATGGTTTCATATAAGAGAGTGTTCTGTAAATTCGTGACCGCTAGGTGGCGATCTGAGACACGTGGCAGTGTGTATGCATGTGCGCGTGCGTAAACATGAGATTAAATCAATAAAAATAAATAAATTCAACAACTGACTACTTTTTTTCTAGTATAAGTACCAAAGCATAGCGAGAGAGATTCATATTAAATGTTCAGATACATAATATTGTTTGATTTGATGTGCATATAGTGCAAGCTTTCCCTTGTGTTTAGGTGAAAACTGCATTGTTGGGCTCGTTGCACATCACACGAGAACTCAAGTGTCACAAACTCAAAAGCTTTCAGCGCTTTTCTGCAGGAAACTAAAACACACAACGCTGATCGATTACTAATCCTGCATATAGACACCCTTATTATACATTTGTAAATAATTAAATAAATGCACACAGTAAAACAACAACAACAACAACAACAACAACAACAACAACAACAACAACAATAATAAGAGATTGCATTGACGAATGGGAAAATGCTTTTTTATTAATTCAGAAAAGTTGGTTATAGTATGTTTAGGGTTTATTCTTTTGTAGGACATTTCCCAATATTATTTTCTTTCTATATATTACCTATGAATTTTTATAATGAAATAATTTCTGCGGCAGACCATGAGTTAGCCGGTGATGTGACGTCACTCAGCGCTCCCGGGAGACCGGCGGAAGATCGAGTGCGCAGGATGCTGAGCTGAAAAGCTGAATCTGTGCATCTCAACAGTATGGGCAGCATTATTCCGCAAAGCTAGCATCCTCTGCAGTATATAAAGGGGAAGTGTTCCTCTGATCCTCGCGAACCCGAACGTACGCATCGGACTCAACATGGAGCGTCTGTTTTATTCACCTGGCAGGACACGTGAAGAGTTCCGGTACCAAGCGACTCGTCCTTCATCACAGCTCGTCTCAAGGTCCGCCTTTAGCGCTCCGGCGAGGGGTAACCAAACGGTTGACTTCGCCACAAATACGGTCGATAGCTTGGAGTTTCCGAGCAAATTGACTGCAGGAATGCGGAACATTTCGGAGAAAGAATTACTGCAGGGGCTCAATGACCGCTTTGCCGGCTTTATTGAGAAGGTGCATCACCTCGAGAACCAAAACAGAGCGCTAGAAAGAGAAATCGAGTCCATCAGAGTCAGAGCTAAATCTTCTGCCACTCTGTCCAAAGAGTACGAATCCGATCTCGACCATCTAAGACAGCAAGTTCACGAGATCGGTCTCCAGAAGCATCAGATCGAAATGAATCGCCAGAACCTGGAGGACGAGTTTGACATTTTGCGGGAAAAGTGTGAGAGAGAAGCACGTGGTCGAGCAGATGCTGAGGAGAACATTTCAGTGTTGAAGAAAAGCATAAACAATGCCTATTTAAGCAAGCAAGAAATGGACCGAAAAGCAAAAGCTCTCGAAGAGGAGATCGACTTTTTGAAGACGAACCACGAGAGTGAAGTCGCAGAAATTTTAGAACAAATCCAAGAAAGTCACGAGAGCAATGAAAGGATGGATTTTACCAGAAGCGACGTGACTGCCGCTTTGAGAGACATCAGGATGCAACTTGAAGGTCACAGCAACTCTGACATCCGATATGCCGAGGAACGTTTCCGAGCTCAGCTGGCCAAACTGACAAAAGCTGCTGAGGTAAACAGAGAAGCTCTCATGGCTACCAAAGCGGAGATTAATGAGCACAGACGTCAGCTCCAGCACAAGAACATCGAGCTGGACTCTGTAAAAGGTGTGAGAGAAGGTCTGGAGAAGCAGCTGTATGACCTTGAGCAGCGCCACAATGCCGAAATACATCACTATCAGGTGAGAAACCGTGCGTGTGAGCGCTCAACCCCGAAGTTTCCCTGTGTTTCACGTCTCTCCATCTGATGATGCAGGACACTATCAGAGAGCTGGAGTTTGAGCTGAAGAATGCCAAATACGATATGGGCAGTCATCTGAGGGAGTACCAGGACCTTCTCAACGTGAAAATGGCTCTGGATGCTGAAATCTATTCTTACAGGTGTGTGTTTGTGTTCTCAGACAGCATGTGGAGTCAAACTTTTAAACATTCTTAAAAGATTTTCCAAATTCTACCAATAAATCAGAATTTATTTTATGACTATGAGTATCATCCAATCAGAATTTATTTTATGACAATTGGTATCATCCAATCAGAATTCATTTTATGACGATGAGTATCATCCAATCGGAATTTATTTTATGATGAGCATCATCCAATCAGAATTACATTTATGATGATTAAATTAAACTTTATTGCTATTGTGCATGGTGCATGTACAGTGATAGTGAAAGTTATTTAGCATTTAACCAGAAGTGCTTGCATGGTTTATTAACGGGGTTACAATAAATAATAGTAGAATGTAAATAAATACTGAGCGAGTCATATACGGTATGCATCTCCATCCATTTCTACTGGTTACTCCGTTTCTGGGTCACAGGATCTGGAGCCAATCCCAGCAAGGCGGGATACACACACTAATTGGACAACCAATCACAAACATTTTGTAAAATGTGATACGTGAATTATAATGTGTGTTTTTGTGTGTACAGGAAACTTTTGGAGGGTGAAGAGTCCAGGTACTCCGTTTCAGACGCACATATCTCAGTACCGTACATATACAGACAGTCACCCATCTATACTCTCCCTTGTGTCAAAAGGCAGGGCGAAGCCACTCGAAAAGCAGAGCCTCAGTACAAATTTGTCGAAGAAATAATTACAGAGACCACCAGAGAAGATGTCGAGATTTCAGACACAGGATCTGAAAATGAAAAGGCTGATGTAGAGAACTGTGATGGAGAGGTTCAGGGTGAAGAGACACCACAGGACGATGACAATGAAGCGGAATCCACTGACAAAGACGCAGGAGAAAACCCTGAGTTAGTTGGAGATGAAGTACAATCAGCTGAAGAAACTGGTGAGAAAGAGGCAGAGCCTGATGAGTCTACAGAAAGCACAGAACTATCTCCAAAGGTGAATCCTTCACAAGAACCAAGTAATGCAAAGAATAAAGATGAGCAAGCAGACATGAAGATCTTAAACAAGCCGAAGCTTGAGAGCGAAGTGGAAAAAGAAGCAGAGATCAGTCTGAAGACAGATGAAGCATCTAAAGAAAATGAAGATTCAGAGCAACTTGATCCAAAAGATAAATCTTCTAAAGATGTACATAGTCCTGAAACCACATCTCAAGGGTCTGCAAAGACTAGTGATCAGACTGTCCGAGCCAATTCTCAATCAAAGGAAGGGAAGGAAGATGCTGAAATCACACCAGGTGAACCTGTTCTCACCAAACCCTCGGACGAGGAACATCCGTCAAAACCCAAGGTAGATCCTGCAGAACCTTCCTCTGCAGTGAAGAAAGACACCAGCAAGCAGCCAGAGGAGAAAAAACACCAGGAAGCTCCATCTGAAAAAGAGCAAAAACCTGAAGAGTCCGACAAAGCTGAAAAGGGCAAATCAGCCCTTAGCACAAAAAGTGAAAAGCAAGTATCTGAGTCCAAAGAAAAAGAAAAACCAGACAAACTTCAACCAACTGGAGAAAAAACTCCTGTAAAGTCCAAGCAGGAGAACAGCAAACATGACGGTGAAGACAAGGCAGCAGAGGGAAAAGAACAAGATGAAACCATGACCACTGATGCCAAATCTAAAGGTCAAGACAAAGTCCCTGGAAAATCTGAAGAGATTATGAAAGCCAAACAGCCTCAAAGTGCAAATTTAGACGTGAAATCAGAAGTAGCTGAATCAGACATCACTTCACCTCAAACCAAGACATCAGAAGCTGTCAAACCAAGCACCAAGTAGAAACCGGATTCTTCAAAACCTCCCTTGCACAAATGCTTTAAAAAACACAGATGATAATTAGTGATAGTAAAACGCATGCTAGATTACTCCACCTAAGCATGAGTGGTCAAGAATGCATTCTGAAGGCCGCAAGTTTTGGATGCATGTGTACAGAGCGAGTGAATGAATGAAATGAAGGAGTGTAAAGGAGTTATTTTGCTACGTCCCTTGCTCTATATGCTCTGAAGTAAACGAATGTCACAGAGGAAATAAATATTTCTGCAGATCATTTGGTTTTATTGTGTTTTTTGTGGACTGGGTTTGTAGTGTGTATTTTTAGAGGTTTTAGAATGCTTGCGTAGTCACATACTCGACCTTTATAATTATGCCTTTTGAATAAGAATATAGACTATAAAATAACAATGTTGCATAAAACACATTAGTTTTCAGGAACTAAAATCAGTAAACTTGTGTAATTTTGTTTTGCCATGTAAGGTTTATTGTTCCAAGACTTTCCACTCTGCACTATTAATCAAGTCTGACCTTCAGTCGACTGGATCATAAATCATTCTGCTTAATCATATTATTGTATATATATATTTTTTTTTTTCAGTTTTTAGTATGCAACTAAACCAGATTTACTATTTTTTTTTTTTGGCTGTCTTAAGTCTAGATCTCAACAGAACAAGCCCCATTTAGAACTGATTGAAAAAAACCCAACATGAAATTGAAATGGCAAGATTTAAACATGACTCACAAGCTCTTTATACATTTTAACATCTGCTTTAAAAAGTTTAAAATGCAGCATTAAAGATAGGATTGAACAAATAAAAACAATTCCAAAAATAAAAAGGTTTTTGGTTTAGTAGTGTAAAATAATGACTGTTGCTTTAAGGAGTGCCTTCAACCCCGTGTTCTCAGTAGTGAAAGTTCTGATGCACACTACAGAAGCTCTCCAGTGAGTGATCATTAATAATCATGGCACAAACCCAAAATTAGAAAAACCGTTATGTTGGACATTTCCATTTTACACATGTAACCAACCTTAACAGAGTTTGCTCTAATAACCAGCTAGTTGATCAAGTGTTTCACTAATCAACTACCAGTATTTCAAATTCAAATAACATGAAATACCCACTACAAATATTCCCCGATTTGAGAGTAATAAGAGTTGGAATCCAACGAGGAGTTGAAAAACTTTATTGAAAAGTCCAACCACGCGGCTGCGTAAATGAACATTGGCCTCAAGGGACACGGGATCATGACGCAAACACGAGGTACAGAACTTAAACATCAAGAGTCGTTCCATCCACCAGCGAGATTCAGAAAGTCTCCCGTGTAAAGAAAGAAATCAAGACCGCAGCCACGGCAGCTCAAAGCACCGGCACTCACGTCCTCCGCTGGCTCTCGCCTTCTCCTCTACCCAATAACTGCTCAGTTGAAGGGCAGAGCTCGCTCGCACCGTGGCTCCAGGCGGCTGATGGGATATTAAAATGCATAAGCTTGTCTTTGCATGCACAGGAAGGAAAAAAAACTAAACAAGAATAACTGTCTTTAAATAATAGAGGTATAACCTTTAATAGTTGAACACGGCTGCTTCGACTGAATTCAGATGACTTGGGAATATCAGATACAGAAGAGATGAAACACGAGGACGTTGTCACAAACCCACCTTAAACCCCCCAACATCAAAGTGAGAACAGGACACAACAGGGAAACCACAAAACGGCGAAGATTTTACTGCAGCAGTGCTGGAACGAGATGGAGAGAACTAAAATCTACCGGTAGCTGAACGTATATAAACGTTTGCGAGACTACGGCAAACACATCACATGATTGGGAAGGGAGACGTTTAAATAAAAGAGACACCACTGCGCTGGATGAGTCTATGCAGACACCCGACCCGTCCTGAATCCCTTGCTGGTTGCTGTTGGAAAGATTTAAGGCCAGATTTCCCCGATATTCCCTTGTCCCTGACGCCAAGGAAAGCAGACTTAGGCCTCTAGCTCCAAACCCAAACCCAGCTTGTGGCCTCCAGAATTGAAGCTCTTTCCATCCACCAGGGCTGAAAGGGTTAACTTGATACCTGAGAGGACAAAAGTGACGTTATGATTCCTACAGAGGGCGCTAATCACACAGCGAGCGTGGCGGAGACGGAACAGTACCTGGTCTCAGGCTCTGAGTGTATCCCACACCAATAAGGCTGGTGTTGTTCACTTTAGCCTGTGGGACAAAGAAAGAAAGAAACAAAACAGAGAGATTATGCCGAGAACGATCCACGACAAGACATTTTCTTTGACACCTTTTATTTTTCACAGAAAACTAAATCTCTCGGCTGTTTAGTTTGAAAACTGTGTCACGTGCTTGTGCGCTTAATCCAACATGTCTTTTAACAACTCTGCATCGATGCATTTTAATTTCCTCGACGTCAAGATAATTCCACTCACACTAATGGACGCATCCTTGTCCAGTTGGTACTTGGCAGCGATACCGAAGCGCGTGCTGTTGTTTCCTGCGGTCCAGGCCAGATTCACCGCCGTCTCCAGCTGGTCACTCACTTTCTGATAGATGGAGCCACCAAACTCTGAGCCGTCATTACTGCAATCGAGACTCAAACTTCAGCTACACAGGCTGCTGCATGTCTAGTACATTCTTTCATATCAGAACATTTATCTTACTCAGACTTTTATTTTACTGCAGCTGTAGATGTGATTTGTGATCTGTATTGCCACATTAGCTGCTGTAGCCATTTTATGACTGAATGTCTGTGAACTACTTGGTTCCATTATGTTGGAAGATGACAGTAGTGTTGTGCTGTAGAGAAGACACTAGGTGGCGTTCACTTGGTGGAGGCCATGAGCTGATTTGATACTACCAAGTGAATGCCCAATCTGGCTGGTAAAATTAGCATAAAGTCCTACCCTAGATGGAGTATGAATAAAGTGTAAAAGCAGTTCCACCTCAGAATTTAAATGGAATCTGATCAAGAACTGTGGATTTATTATTTAATCTGATGTAGTGGAGAGACTAGACTACCAGTTTTAAAACCAAAAAGAAAAGCACTCAATTTTTTTCTTGTGAATGTTTTCATCTAAGAGTAAACACTAGTAAACAAAAACAAAAAGAACATCAGGGGAAAAAAAAAAAAAACACTAAACCCTTCAAAGTAAATGCAGAAAGTTGAACTGATTTACGACACACTTACACATTGGTGTGCAGCTGGAAGTCGCCAGTCTTGTACCCTACAGCAAAGTTGTTCTGGATCATCTTGGACTTTGCAGTGTCGAAGGACATCTGGTAACCAGCGAGCCATCCCTCATAACCAACCACTGCCGCACCGTGAATAGTCGGGCCGGCAAAGTCAAAGTCAACGTCACAGCCCAGGTTGACAAACTCCCGCTTGTAAGCGGTCTTGACTTTGCCGCTTTTTTTCCTGTTTTCCAGAAGAAAAAAAAAAAACATTTAGGCTCATTTAATGACAATTGTTTCAGTTTTAAGGTGAAAGGCAATTCTTTATGATTGCCTTTCACCTTTATGATGCCTTTATGATGATTCCATTATTCCATAAGCCAAATCTAGTAGAAGCCACTAACGCCAACCCGGCAGAAACAAATGGTTTAGATTAATGTCATGTTTAGATGGGAATGAAAATTATTCCTCAAAATATTTAGGAGTTCTGGCCACATTTGTTTAATTAAACCAGGCTGGAAAGCATAAGATTAATATTTACAACTGAGAAATTGTAAACAAGATCAGAAGAAATGCATGCCGAGCTGCAGGATCACAGGAAGGCTGCTAGCCCAGCGGTGGAGAGTTGCAGGTTCACATTCATGGTCTGGTGGATTCTACAAACGAGTGTCCTTGAGAAGACACCGACCCCCACTTACTCTCCATTACACCTTAATGCTTCCCACTGCTCCGGATGTTCACATCACTGTGTGCGCGTGTGTGTGTGTGTAACTTCAATGAATTTCAATATTTTTACTTATTTTTCCAGATTCCATGAGCACGCCACTCAAAACGACAATACAGTATTTAGTGAACGTTAAGTTATACTTATCACTTAAAAACACAAAGCATTAAACTGCGCCAACGTCAACAATAATGTTGCNNNNAAAAAAAAAAAAAAAAAAAAAAAAAAAAACCCCACCAACAGAAACTGCTGATGAATGTGAAATCAACATTTCTCTATTAATATTCATTCCTAACAGCTCATTACAAATACACGTTGCAGTTTTCAGTGCGTTATATTCTTGATTATTTTTAATACAGTTACGGTGATAAATCTTCAACCGTGCAGCCTTTTGTGACAACAGACATTGCATTTATGCCGACAAAAGGTCTGAACTAAGTAGCAGTTATTAATGTGACTGTAAACTACCTGTACTCGTCAGACACAGCAAGCTGTTCACACCATGATATTTGATCCAAAAGACCCTGTCGAGGGCTTACGTTACTGAACGCCAAATCAGCGTGACTGTCATCTGAGAGCAGAGACCCCCCAACACAAAGATAGAGCAACATCAGACGAGTCTCACTCGGACTGATCTACAGCCCTCACCACCGAAGAAAACCAAGAGATTCACATACATTTATAAAAACCACATGTTTCTTAAGTGTTTGCAACAGAAAGCCTACACAACACACATCAACTCCATAATTTTGCTGAAAAGAAAGCTAAAAATATACTTTTTGAAAACAAATTACCCCGTGTTTGGAGAGAAGGTTGTGTCAAAGGTCAGCTTCAGTCCTTTTGCAATCTATAGAAATCATTTACAACAGTATTAATATTTAAGATATGAATAACAGATTATATTTTAAAAGACTGTATATCAGACCTGGTCTTCAATAGTGATCTCTGTGCCGAGGGTGTTGTCAGTGTTCCACTTCTCTGTGAAGGTCAGGCCAAACTCTGACCTCTTGTATTTGGTTTCCAGGCTGCCCACCACCTTGTTGGTGTCCGTGTTGGAGGAGCCAGAGGTCTTGAATTCCTACATAGTAGTATAAAAGTGTACATTCATAAGCTGAAACACACTCATCTTAAATCATACTAAAACAGAGTTTAACTCACCACTCCACCAGAGGATTTTGTCTTGACGTCAAGCTTCACCAGACCAAAGCCTTAAAAAAAAAAAAAAAAGAACTATAAAATCTCTTTTTTAAATGACTTTTCATTTTCTTCTAAACAATGTCTTACCATAGCCTTTGTTGAAGATGTCTTTAGCGGACTTGCCAAGATCAGCATAAGCAGGGGGTACGGCCATTTTAGCTAAAACCAATAAACAACAGTCTTACATCATAAAAAAAAAACAAAAAAAAAAAAAAAAAA
>CM051500.1:15085425-15174956 GCA_028031935.1 Paedocypris micromegethes
ACATTTTGATGAGGCAATGATCCACTTAAAAAAAAAAAAAAAACGTTTTGGGTGGACCACAATATCGCTGACATCTTAATAATAATCTGACAAAGACAGTGTAGCGTCTGAATGCAGCTGTAACAGAAGTTGTAACAGAAACAGAGCTAATCTACAGCGACAGCCGGACACACCTACGTGAGTCACAGAGTCAGAATGTGAACGTCAGGGTTTCAACACTGTTAAGCTGAGAGAAGGTTTCACGTGTGAAGGTCATCTAAAACAGCACTGAGGGGAATAGTGACCATGTCCCGGTCTTAGAATGACCAGCAGAAATGCTATGAGAGTTAGGACTTAAGGGGGAAGAGCGAGCGAAAATAAAAAAGCAGTGCCGGACACGCAAGAAATTGTAGTACAATTATTGTACTCTATTTTCTCTGAACATTTTAATGTGCAGATAGAGTTACTGTAAGTAACACATTTTGGAGAATATCTCTGAACGGATTACGAACCCTTAATAAATGTCTACTTCCCTTTTAAAAAATAAATATAATGAACATCTCTTTCAGGACCATATGGCACACTGTCACTTTTTAAGAATTTACGTGTATGTTTGGTATGAAAACTACGATAGTTATGCAACATCTGCAACGCTAAAAACTATCTGCTAAGAGGAAGCACACTATATTGTGTTATATATATATATATATATATATATATATATATATATAAAATATATCACAATATAGTGTTCTTCTTCTTAGCATATAGTTATATATATATATATATATATATATATATATATATATATATATATATATTATTTATTATCAAGTGATTGGAAATATCGTTAAAATCTCAACTTTTTAAAAATAGAACACTTTAAAAATTCTATTAGGCGTTCGGGTGTGTAACCAAGAAACAATTTCTGCATGACAATACCCTTTTATGCTTAAATCACACACTATGACCAAAATGCGTTTGTGCTGCCAAAAGTTGCAGGTTCGAATCTCAGACCGGCAGGTGCCACAAATACAGTGTCCTTGAGCAAGACACCGAACCGGATATGTTCCGCTGTCACCGAGGTTTCGGCTGCCCACTGCTCCGGGTGTGTGCCCGCGACACTTACGCGCGTTGGCATTTAGGACCAAAGTAGATTTCAAATTTGCCGAAAAAACACGTTTCACTTTTCAACCCAGAATAAGAAAACACAGGTTTCGAGTAAGGACAAAGTACAAACAAGGTGCACGGGTCTCCTCCAACGTTTTATGCAACAACTAGACGCGCGTGTCGGCCGGAAGGTTTTCACATATTTCACTCGACAGTAACTCCGCAAAGTTTTACTGTAAATCGAGTAGAGTCGTCAAATTAATCACAACGTCAAAAAGTGCGAGCACGAGGAAGGCAGCGGTCAAGAGGATCAAGTGCGGTCAAGCTTTCCATGATACAGCGTGCGCTCGTTAAAATGGCCCTCCGGATTATCCCGCACAGCAAGTGCATTGAGTCCGTGTCAGCGATCAGTTTATTCCCGGCTCCGCGATTTCTCCGTGTCGTAACAAAAGGCCGAGTTCAAGCTCTGGGTGTTTCGGCTAACGCGCGCTAATGCTAACACGCTAGCCGTCGGTAGAAAGCATGGGAATTACTCAGTCCAACCGGAACATTCGTCAAATCACGATGACAGCTTTTCTCTGAGACTTACCTGTGGAAACGAGTGGTGCCCGGTTACTAAAGTAAGCCTGCTTAAGTTATTCCCAGCGCGGAGCCAATGCGGCGGGTCTGGCCGGTTGGAGGGCGAACTGAAGGAGACTGTAATGTAACACACCCGTGCCGACAGCCGCTCGCTGAAGGACCCCAGGCTGTCCAATTTATGCCTGTCGGCCGCGCCACTTGTCGCGCCTTAAGATGATTTTAAGTTCGACATAACTACAATAACGACAAATGTTGCGTTATTTTTTCACGTTTGTTAGTAATTAATAGCGCAATAATGAATCTCAAATATTATTGTAGACAATGACGTTGCACGCTAATTGCGGCGTTGTTTATATAGTTTGAATATAAAATTTATTGTGGAGTCTCAGGAGTTCGCAGATGTATTGACCTTTGGCCTCAAGAGGTCAAGTGAGGGCTGTAGTCAATTGGCGCACCAACGATCCCACTCTATCCAAGTTTGCTAGAGTCACACTACAAGTTCAGACGTGCTGAACATCACTGAACGTCGACTGACGGGGTGATTTTATAGATTATTAAAAAATACAAACGAAAGTCAGCCGTTAAATTACATCCAGTTTTATTGTCATTACAATTAAATGCTAGCAGATTGTTTCCAAGAACGCATGTGTGGAGATGCTAATTTATAATCGTTAGAAATTTAAAATGCTCGTCTTACAACTGAAATTATTTGTATTACACACGGAGTCAAATAACCATGGCAACGCAACTAACGTTATAACACTAATATTTACAAATGTTCCCGATAAAGTTACATTTACTATTGTCCAGAATATCTAGACCTTTCCACAACATTGGCTGACGAGAGAGAGAGAGAGAGAGAGAGAGAGAGAGAGAGAGAGAGAGAGAGAGAGAGAGAGAGAGAGAGAGTTATTTATTGGTTATTTATTATCAATCCATGTTGTTAATGGCGATTATGATGCAATGACTCATCGTTCGCAAGGATAATATCAGACATAAACTTTACCTCTGTCTTTGAGTTTTTCATCATGTCCTTTCCGTTTTCTCAACCTCGAAGAATCAGACAGTGACAAACGTGGTGGCATGTTTAGTTGGACGTGTTGACCAGTGAAACCGACCGCCGTATAACAGGTAAAGTCGGATATTCAATAGAAGAGAGATGATACGTCTTAGTCGAGTCTATATCAATATTACTACTCCTACTACTAAGTGGACTTTTATGTTATACAGGGGAAACTTGAGTTTAATTTTTCTGAAGTCCAATTTAAGAACAGCAAAAATACTTAAAAAAAAAAAAAAACTGCTAAAAAAACAAAAGTAAGAGTAATGCATCGACAAAATGCCTTTAAAGGACATATTGTTATATTTAAATGTTATTGTATATAATTACATTGGAAATTAATGCATTTCATTACAATGCTTACACGATAAAGAATCATATGTGTGATTTAGAGTGTAAAATATGATGACTATAGTGTGTTGTAATGGTGAAAAAAGTTCAGAAGCATGATATCAATGACTTTGCTTTTTTTTTTTTAGATCGATGACAACATGGAAATAAAACGAACCAAAATGAAATGGGAGTATAGTGGATAGTCTTTAAAATGTAAGGAGTAAAAAGTACAGATATTTGCATTAAAAAGTAAGACGTGTACTTAACTAAAGTAACAAAATATTATTACTTCTTTACTTGACACCTCTGTTTATAACACACATGAAATACATCAATAATAGAAAATAAACCATGAAAATCTAAGAGACTGTGCTGTGCATGTTTAGTATTTTTGTGACAAGTCCATTAATGTATATTTAACAATGATTGCAAGAAATAAAACTGGCCTCTGGATGGAGCTAAAGTATTTCAAGTTCAACAAAATAGACCCCAAAATACATAAAACGTGTGTTGCTCTGTTTCCTTCTACGTGGCAGCTGTGGTGCCATCCATGTGTTGCAGGTTCGAATCCTGATCCAGTGGTTTTTACAACTGAGTTTTTACAAAACTAGGTTTTAACAACTTGAATATCCACCGACCCGCACGTCACTGGGCTAAAACCACCACTGCGCCCAGTTTGTGTGTGTTCACGTCTCTGGATTGTTAAATGCAAAGCACAAATTCAGTCCCTAGTGAAGAAAAAAAATTTTTGTCCCTAGTGGCCATACTGCTAAACCCATCTACTTTGCTTTTTCTATGCTGCTTCCTGTTTGCTGTTGATAATTTGATACCGTATGATATCTGCTTTTTAGCAAGAATTAAAAAAAAAAAACTATTTTCTGAAGCGCTATCCTGACTTGTCCGGTTGTACTCATTGATTTAGAATGACAGATGATACTGTGAGACACAAGGGAAATCAGCAAGAAAAGATGATTGTTTGACCTTGACCTAAAGGTCATTTTTAATGACAAATATCTGATCGACTTGAAGCTGAGGTGATCAACTTTCAAAACAACGCCTAAAAGGATCATGCAATGTTAGGGTAAAGAATAGTATCACAAGGCCATGGAGGAGTTCATGGTCCATGACTCCATGGTCCAAGTTGAGATCTCAGAAGCTCATCGATAAGCTGACTCACTGGGGGCTTGGGATCCTGAGATCTCCTCAGAAGAGGTCACGGACCATAAAGGTTCAGGGGGTTTTGAATGGACTGACCTATGTTCGCAAGAGGTCATTGCTTTTCATCTAGAAATGAGGGCAACGGTCATCTCATTTGTGGGCCCCTGAGACTCCACTATGGCCTACGACTCCTCTCATATGAGTACAAGCTAATCTTAGGGCATCCTCAAGATCCCTGGTGTTTCAGCCTGATTCCCAAGAGAGAGCAGCGGTCATCTCATCCATGCGGTTTGAAACACAACCGGGGTATTTTACAGATAATTTTGAAGAGCTGATTACGGTTTTCACTTAAGAGTCAGGTTACTGAAAACTGTTTGATTAAGAAAATGGACAGCTGCGGAGTCCCAGGACCTGCAGTTGAATTGACCTTAGACCTAATGAGTCAGAACATGAAGTACATCTATGGACATTGACATCAGTTCATCAGCTGATGAGGATGTCTAAAGGAAAAGAGATTAGGGTATTTATCAGTTGATTGGTTGCTTGAGTGTCGCCCCCTTCAGGCCAAGACACAGACTGGCTCGTTGTGACCCAGAAATAAAAGTGGCCCTGAATAAAAAACAACACATTGGCTTATTTAAGATTTTTTTATTGCTCCATTCAATCTCCCTTTAGAAACACATCACATGTCACTCATATCGCAGCAAAGAAACTAAAACAAACCAGATTCAATGGGTGGTAATACTGAGGGGGAGAAAAAGAGAAACATACATAAAACACAAAACTAGACAGGTCAAATAAAGCCTTTTCAGTTTCACAAAATCATTTTAATCCACTGAGAAAAGCCACAGGGTGAATTGCTTGTTCAACTCTACAGATGGTTTCTATTTTGACACAGTGCTGAGAAAAGGCCTTGACAATACAAACGTTTGACTGAAAACAATTTTTCTCCTCTGTAAAACAATTTATTGATAAACCGAGGCAGATGAAGACCTTTATCCACCCGCTTTCACATTATTTTTTAAAAAGTAAAGCATCTGATACAACACAAGACCGGTGTATATTTTCTACATGGACTTATTTTGATGGATTTTACTATAGAAGACGGAGGAAACGGTCATGTTCTCAGGTAGTGATGTACTGCTGTCGTTCTTCCATGAGACAAGCAAATCTTTTTACTGCAATCATGTGAACATGATACAGCTCAGAAAACGTGTCACGGTACAGGGGCTTGGGACTAGTAAAAGGAGCCGGCTCCCACTGTTTTACAAATCCTATAAAATGGAGGAACTCTGGATTTATGTGTCAAGCAAACTTAACTACCAGAAATGTTTTCGGGGATAAAAAAAAAAATTGTGACCAGCCGGAAATGTAATCAGAGCTGGCGAGGACTAGTAAACAAACTATATAATTTAATCTACTTAATTATTCCAACAAAATAGTTTCATTCAAATGTCACACATGGTGGCTAGATTAAGTTACATTTTAATTTGCTTTATAGTGCATACATTTTATTTCAAATTTTGACAAATAAAATGCTTTTATCACAGATACGGATTCACCAAAACAAAATTGTAATTATTTAAATAAAAACAGAATAATGAATCCATCGCTTATGGAGCAAAATCAACATTTCCAATGGTTTCATTAACATTTTGCGTTGTTTCTTTGGCCCAAAGATTTTAAAGCCAATCAGAAGAATTAATAATGCCAATGGGAGATGCATGTAAAATAAGCTTAATAATTTAGAACTTCCCATTTTCCACATTGCTGTTGATTAAAATGCCTCACGCATTAAGACTCAGTAAATCCCAAAAAGCACACTCACGGGAATGTAGCTGTGCTCGTTTCAGAAGGCCAAGCAAATAATCCGATTCTTTGTTGAAGTAGCGACTGAAGGACATCGAAGGTCGACCAGAAAAAAAAAAAAAAAAGTCAAATGACATAAGCAGGAAACGTGAAGAAGAATCGGGTCAGGAAAAAATTCACAGATAAATCACTTTCAGTGAGATGACTTCACTCACTGATTCACTGGATAAATTTCACAATGCTACACACAAGCTCAATTCCCTTAGAAAGAAACGCCTCATGCCTCACAAAGCCCTGCTTTCTTGACCCCTCGTAGGTCTAATGAAGTCTTCCACCGCTTCACAAGCCTTAGCAAATGCAAAAACCAGCAGCGCGGACAGCGACGATCCACAGTAAAGTTTATGCATGTGCTAATCCTCAGCAACTCATGCATCACCTTTGTGAATCCAGCCCTTGATTAACAATCTCACAATGACTAAAATCAGCATCTACAATAATGTCTGAAGTGGAATGACGTCATAGCAGTACATAAAAAATTCCCTCATTGCTCCTTCTATCTCCTTTTCTGCGCCACCCAAACGGGTTTGTGGAAATACAAACCGACTTTATAAAATGTGAAAGCTCCTCACAAAACTTTTTTTTTACCATCATCTGTATAAAGCAAGTAAATATTATTAAAACGGGGCTTTGTAGACCAGGGAAATAAAAAGTGCTTAAATGCATCGACTCCATCGGAACCAGCAACACATGAAAAGTACAGGCAGCGCTGTACTTCGACTCTTGTACAACAGCAGTACAATGGCAGTAGTTGGAATGATCCGAGATCTTGTCACGCCGATCCCTTACGGTGAGCCGAGGACTTACAGGAACAGATCTGACAAAGATAAAATAACATCGAAACAGTGAAACCAGTTCGGCCTCAGTCTGGTGCCCAGTGCTGCATGGCGTCACATGCGTCCCGGAGCATGCAATGCCCCAGCTGGTCCTCTAGAGGGGGCTGTGCAGGCCGACCGATCACACGTGCAGGATCTCCATACTGTAGTCCTCCGTCTCTGTGTACTGAGAAGAGTTTGTGTCCGACTGTGCCGGCCCGAGTGCTTCTTTATTCTCCAAGCTTGGCTCCAGTAGTGGTGGTTTATCAAAAACGCTTTTTTTACATGTCTCTGGTCGATTCTGAACATATATTACTCTGTTGTAGGCTTTCAGTCTCCTCCATAACTGAATGTAGACCTTGCATTGGACATACATAAACACCAGTCCACCAGTGAAACCAATGGCTACCACAACCAGCTTGGTCCAAAACGGCCATTCCAGTATCCCTGTGAGAGAAACGAAAACATGATTGTTTTATTGACTTCCAAAAAGAGATAAAAACATAATCATGCACAATAAGTGCAATAGCCGAAAGCAACAGCTTATTATATATATTAAAAAAAAAACGGAACACAAAAGACACACACACAGGGTGGGACTGCTGGAATCCTAGCATCTCAATCCAAAATTCAATTGGGATCAGAAAGCACATCCTAAGGAACCTGTGTATACAGCATTTTCACCCTTGACCTGTTTTAGTAACATATTAATTTTGATGTCATCAAGTATTTATTCCTCCTCAGACAAGTGGTGATGACAGCAGGACTGCTTCAGCGCTCGAAAACATGGCGGATTTTTACCCAAACAGACGTTGGGACTCAAGCTGCTTTCATATAGATCAAGAGTGAGAAAAACAGCGGAATTCTAGGGTGGCTGAAGCTGGAGGCTTATAATGAGGAATACTGTACTGCTTTCTGAGGATCCATAAGACAGGCCTGGGTGCAGCTTTAGTCCACCTGACATGAGCATCACACGCACAGGATAGAGAAGGAGGTTAGAGCTGCAGAAATCAGGCTCTGCAATTGTCCAGATCAACAGTTTCTTGCACAAGCTCTCGGAATGATTACGTGGTCTGTGTTGCTTATAATAGATTATTTAATTTGGATTGACAATTATTTAAGCAGTGGCTAGTGTTTGAATGCATACATGTTGCCCTCCCCCAATTTGCCCGCCCAAAAAAAGAGAAGCTAAACCATTGAAAAACCTAATAATATACAATATCATCAGACAGCAAATGACCTCTGGCCCAGATGTGCCATAGTTACGCAACATCTGTCTGCCATCTTATACTTCAGGCTAGTAAAAACAACCACACTTCAGAACGGTTGCTTTAGCTTGGTTGGTGACGCATCCCCTCCAGCAGTCAAATCTGTTTGGCTTTCCAAAAGCTGTTTTTGTGAGTGTAAAAAAAACAGATTAAAAAAAAAAACAGCCAGGATTATAGAAGCAGCCATTGTCTGTGCATATTCACAATCGACAGTATGGGTCAGCCGGACACACACTGCATTTTAATCATCTTCAAGCTGTGAATGTATTTTTGCCTTCATTCAGGCTAATGAAGAGCTGGGGAGGAGGAAGACAATAATCACACTGAGAGAAAAGAACGGCGAAAGTTTACCTGGAATTCTTCCCGCTGCATGGTTAAAAAGAGTTAGTTACTAATGGACTACTGGTTATACAGCGGTAATATAAGCTACTGAGGTGGAGGGGTCAGGGATGCAGGAGGGAAGAAGAAGAGAGCATGTTTCCGGAAAAAGCTTACAAAACTCTTAAAAGTCCTGAGAACAAGAGGTGAGGTGGACAGGCATGTTCATGCAGTGCGTTTGACAGCTCTCGGCTCGAGCCTCTCCATGCACGACGAAGAGAAGTCAATGTCAGCATGGGTATGATGTAGTGTTGTCACGATACTGGAAATAGCAATTCGATACGATACTTGGAAAAAAGTATCGATACTCGATACCATTTTCGATACCACGGGGAAATACCGCAACAATTTTAGGGCCTTTATTTTCTTTTTCGTTATGAAAAAAATACATAACAACACTGGAACATGAAAATGTGTCTGAATGAGGAATCCCAAGAAAATAAAGTGCATAAATAAATAAAACAGCATTACAATAAAATTTTCCAGAAAAAAAAAAAAATCTCAACTTAAAAGATTTTTTAAACGATTCAATTAAAACAAATGAATTTGGTAGGAGCTCTAAAAGTACAAGAGTACAATATTTTATTTGTTTTTTTTTGTTTGTTTTTTTAAAGCTGGTCTTGTGGTAGAAGGATCTGAGTGAGTTTTCACTGCAGATTCATGGTGCTCAAGAAATATTACAAATTTAGAAATATTTTGGTATGTTTTTATTGTTAGATTAATTATTTAAAATTAATAAGCTTACTTGTCAAACTTGTATTAATATACCAGTTGGTATTTTGTGGTAGGGATCTGCTTAAATCAACCAGAGTTGAACAGCAGTATTTACATAAACTGATTTAGATTCGGGATTTAATTAAACATCATTATTGATCAGCGCATAGACACCTACAGTACTCTAAATAAATTCAAATGTGCTTCGCATGATTACTAAAAAAAAAGAAAAAAAAAATAATTGTCACAGTGCTCCCAAGAAGATAACGCTAATGCTGACTGGTGCTTTGGGAATAAATACTACGTTCGAAATCCACCGTGTGTATCGTTTATTTGTGAAGCCCCGCGCCACAGAGAGATACAGGAGTTAGGAGAGCCGCTCTTGCGCCTGCGTGCATGTGTGTGTGTGTGTGTGTGTGAGGGAGAGCCTCTCGCGCCTGCGTGTGTGAGAGAGAGCAGTAGCACCAGATTAGCTTGTGCCGTTTTCTGAAAGTATTTAGTTCACGTTATAAATGTTAATTCAATTACTGCGCTTTTGTCTCTGCTGTTTATTTTTGAGAGAAAGGGTGAAATATCCGCGCACTATTCTGAGTATAATATTTTCTATTTCGGTAGACCGCGCGTATAAGTTGTATTTCACTGCGTTAACGGGGCAAAATGGGACTTCATAACGTACGTGTTAATAATGAAAACAGTTACTAACTTCCTGAAATTCGTTCTACACGTCTGTGTCTCGGTTCGCGAGGTGTTTGCGCGATTTAGTATCAGCAGTTGTACAATGATCTGCCGCCTCCATCGGCTTCGTGCGCATGCGCGAAGTTGAAGACCCGGAAGCGCGATTAGTATCGATACTTTTGGATCACAGTATTGTATCGTTTCAGATTTTTCAGTATCGATACTTATCGAAATATCGATACTTTTGACAACACTAGTATGATGATTAAATATTTGGCTCCAAAACGCAGGTCTTGTACAATGATGCATGTATGAATGGACTTTAATGTTGGGAGCAAATCCGAGTGAGGGGCCGAGGTCTTGAGTGCGGGAATGGGATGAAGTGTTTTAGCGGAGCCCACATGCTCAGATATGTTATGGAAGTATAACACATCTCGGTCACACATTCTCCACTGGCGAACCCGTCGCGTTGCTCTGCTGTACATCACTCTAATAGTATTGATTCTATGGACCTGAAAGATGAACCGGCACTAAATCAACTCTAACGTGAGTTTGCTAGTCTGAAGGCACTAGCAAATATAGAGCATGGGTGCCACTCAAAATGAGTTTGTTTGGGTTTTTTTTTCCCCAGTGGTGTGGGGGTATTTCCTTCATTTTATGCGTGTGTATATGTGTGTGTGTGTGTGTGTAAATAAATGCAATTTGTATGTAACATAACCATACTAGGAATTTGAGCTTTGCATTTACCCATTCAGTGAAGTGCACACATACAAACCCGAAGCAGTGGGCCAGCGTTAAGCATGTGGGAGTCAGTTTCCTAATTAAGGACACTCTGTGTCCTATCCACCCACCGGATTGGGATTCGAACCTGCTACAACTGAGTGTGCAGGTTCAAATACCTACCAGTGGTTCACTATTGGCACTTTTCCCTGTTTTTTTTTTTTGTTTTTTTTGAGAAACAGGAACCCAGTTATGTCCCACTTTGAAAAAGTCTCACTAATAAGTAAATCTGTAAAATTTGGTATACATAACTGTGGGGACTGGAGCTCACCGCAACAAGAAACAACTTTCCACTAACATCTGAAGTTCACAAAATAACCTGTGAACAAGGGCCGAACACCAGTAACCGCTTGCATTAGGATCATGAGCACATCACAATATGCAAATATGCAGAGAAAGAATATGTGGATGGTTTGGGGGTGGCAGACAGTGCTAGACGTGGTGGAGAAACACAGGCCGGAGATAAATAGGCAAAGCTAACCGTGTTTGATCTCTTCTGCCGTGCGGTCAATGAGGACGTAGAGCGACCAGACGACACATGTGATGGCGATGACGTGGAACGTGACGGAGCACATGATCTTTCTTCTCTCACTGGCTGACATCTGAAGCTTCTCCCACTGCCAAAACACAAACAGTGCAGAAAATTAAAACATATTCATGTAGATTATGAATATTTACAGACATATCTGGAATATAACTGAACTCAAAGTGACGCTTTGAGCTGAATTTGCTGCGTTTCAAAATCTAAGTAAACTACATTGTATCGTCAATGCTGCTATGTGTACTTGACATACAGAAAATCATTGTTACAATACAACATAGCAAAACATACCTATAATACACAAAGAAAACACAAGATAAGACATTTATTTTTTAATTATCACATTTGATGATGCAACAAGGGTATTTACTCTATATCGGTATTTCACGCAAGGCTTATTTCAAGTCAATTTCTTATTTTTATTATTTGTGTGTGTGTGTGTGTGTGTGTGTTTTCTAAATACTGATACCAAACATACAATTTTATTACACAATAAGTGAATATGATATAAACAAAAAGCACAGTTTCAGTCTACTGTTGTTTGCATTTTTTGGTAACAAATAATGAACGGTACAGAAGAATTAAAACCAGCAGACACCAATTGTTCTCTGCCCAAGCCCCTGAAGTGTCTGAAGCGTCTGCTCGAGCACATCTCTGAGGTGACACCGAGGCTGTGCCGGAGATGTGTGTCCTATTTTAAGACTCACATCACCAGAAATGTAATTAAACCAGAAGCAGTGGACAAAAGCTGGAGAGAAGTGCCTAGACTTTCATCATCATTGTGCCACTCAAAAACAATTCATTAGGCCAACGAATTATAAAAACCTCCCGCAGTCTGTGAAGACCAGCGTGGTCTCCATCATCAAGAAGACATTTGTGCATACAAACAAAGCCTGGTTTTAAAAACCCTATGCTTAAATTTAATCCAAGTTAAAGGACTATACCCTAAAACATTGATGATTTATGCATTAAACGTCTATGTAAATTCCGCCTCGGAAGCTATAGATAATTATTTCAGAAATAACATTTATATTAGATAATATAAATTTATTTTGAAATTAGGCAGAAGCATTCAGAAAAAGTTGAGTTTATTATGGCTGGAATCAAGGACACGCCCTAAACAGGTGGCCAGCCAATTTCCCTTCATCTCTAACTCACTCACTCACACACACACACACACACACACACACACACACACACACACACACACACACACACAAACACACACACACTTTTTTTGACATGTGTCACTTTGAAATGTGGAAAAAGCATATTGAAATACAGTGATCTTATTCATCTCAGTTCAAAGAAGTACAACTTTAATCCACATTTCGGTTTATAAAAAGCTTCAACAAATCGGACTAGACCATGGATGCAACTGATCCCCTTTGTCCCCTACCAAGAACCTGTGTGTTTATCAGGCTCCATGACCAATGTCCTTTGAAACTCTACAAATCTTTATTAGGGTTTGTTTTTAGGGTCTAATAAATGATTTAAATCAATAAAAACACGGTGAACAAAAAAGATTATGTGCTTAATACAGCGTTTTTACCTTGCGCAGCGGCTTGAGTTTGGTCTCCATGATGAAGTCGTACTTGCAGAGTTCACAGCAGCGTGTGTCTGAGCTCTTGATCCACTGCTGCAGACAGGCCTGATGGACAAAGCGCAGACTCCCGGTGCAGTGGCAGGGTGTTATCAGTGGGCTCTCATCATCCCCCTCACAGTGACAAATCCTGCAGTTTATTTACGGAGAGTGATAGAAAAACACACGGTCATCCTCTCGGAATAAAAACACACATGCCACTGTATTCCGGAAATCCACAACACTAATAATCCCACAATGCCTATGAAGTTTCTTTAAGTGACAAATTCATTTGCACATCTAGTTAGGTACAGTAAAATCCTATTATAACTATTGCTTATAACAAACCCTAGGCTATAATGGAAAGACACGCTCGGCTGATCCTGAGCCGCAGTATTAACATGCAGAAAAACAATGGCACAAAACAGCCTTAATACACACACACGTATGTATGATTTATAGGTGTGAACCAAGTATTAGTCATTAAATGTACTTCATGGATGCTTTATAAACCCATAACTGCAACGAGTGCAACATTAATATTGTTCCCACTAGTAAACAAAAAAGGATGGCATTACCAGTAACAGTCTTTCTTATTTTCTTTTTAGTTAAATCAATAGAAAATAATGCAACAATTTTCATTACATGCATAATGAAAATGTTGCTAACAGGATACGTTTATGTATATACGTATATAGTACAAGAAATATTCAAACACACACACACACACACACGCACGCACGCACGCACGCACGCACGCACACACAGACACACACTATGTAATTAAGTATTACTATAGTTCAAAACTTATTAAATATATATCTACTGTATATTTTATATCTATATTTATGTCCATTACAGTAATTTTACTTCCAACAATATGATAATGCAGCATTGTAAAAAAAAAAAAAAAAAAAGAATGACCATGTGGTGGCATCATTTTACTACACTTTAAACTGAATCATCACTAGAAATGCAATCGGATGAATTCCAGGAAATTAATTTCTGACAGAAGAGCAACTGGATCCTACAGTAAAAACTGACATTAAACTCCCAGCAGGAGGGAAAGAAAAGCTTTGTTAGTGACAGAGGGAAGTGATCGGTGGAGGATGAAGACGGAGACAAAGAGAGAAAAACTACACCATCTTAACCAAAGTCTCATAACATTTGCCACATCAAGAAATCGTGGATGAGAAAAAACTGATGTGACTTGTGTTTTCTCTTTCCCACGGGCTGTTGTGTGTCTCACTCACTGACTCAAAGGCATTTAAGGCATATAAATTTAGCTTCTGACTCAGTTGAACTCGCTAAGCATGGAGGTCAGCAGAGATGCAACAAGTGCAACCATGTGACAAACATCTACTGTCACACAATGAAGACGTCCGTGTCATTGTTCTGCAGAGGCAAGCAGCAAACTAATGTGAATCACAAAGTTCATGTCATACTGCTCATCCCATTACCGTCGCACTAGGAGGATTTGGACATGGCTTAAAACACAAGAAATCTAGCCTTCATGATCCAGAGTGTAAAATGTGAACCAGTTTGCATCAAAAGACCAGGATAAGGACTATTTTCAGATGTGCATGATCCAGTCAAGGATTATCTGACAGCACAGACAAGAAGAAAACCAGTGAAGGTCGGGTCTCCATTACATCACGGGTCAAGGTAATGAACTCTCAAAAATCATTACTTCCAATTTCCTACAATGCTGATCAACTCTCTATTCTTTTTAGAAAATAGCATGTGAATTAAAGACTACGTGCAATTACCACATTTAGGACAAGTTCATTTAACCTACCATCATTTACTAGAGCACTATGCTGCCATTCCATCACCATTAGCAAAGCCGATTTAGTGCTAATAAGAACAATTACCCAAGAACAGTTATTTTGAAACGCTCACTTGCACGTGCCGTCTGTCCCAGGTAAGAATGTGTCCTTGCTACGGGTCACACCTCAAGACGCGTGTAGATCTTCCAAACCTGGCTTTCAAAGCTCTCTTTTTAAACCTCTAAATCTTGCTGGCTGATCTCTAAATGTCAGCTATTCCTAGAGCCCATGTGTTTTCAAAGCAGTGAGTGAGAGTTCTAATACATGTGGGAAGAAACCTCACTTCACCCTCAAAGAGAATGTAAACAATGCATATGTCAGCAGGCTCGGAGTGAAGCTTAGCTGAAGAGTTAGGTAATAAAGACAACTAAGAGATCAGCAGATCTCCTTAAAACACCTGCACAGTGTACACACTTTGTCACTTTACTCTCTCTAAGGACAAGCCACTAAGGACCAGAATGGACAGCAAAGGTCAATAATACGCTAATAATCCAACAGATGTGCTTATTGTCCATCATCTCCATGTTTCTGTTGATGAAGCCATACTATCTCCAGGACCAAAAACCCACTGACAATCACATCTCAGGAAACAAGTATTATTCCTAAACACTGCTTTACTAACCATATCGAGGAACTACCATAAACATCTGCCTCTTTATTCCAAGAAAAAGCATGAAATTGTTTGAATGATTACCGGTAATGTATTTAAGATTATTACTGTCTTTGCATTTAATGGATTGTCCAGGACTTTGCCAGAAAGTCCATTATAACCGGATTTTACTGTACATGGCTAGAGAACTCTCTAAGTGGAGAACGGGAAACCCCTAGATGACTAAGGTAGCACTCAGACACCAACTGGTTGGATAAACAAGGACGCTATGGTTATGACTTTACAGGTAAGGGCTATCTTGGGACTATGAGGACAGGTCACGAGTTGAAGCCCTTAAGTAAAAGGAGTTGGGGCAGGAGTGACTAAGCCCCACCAACCTGCAACAGTCCCCGGAGAGGGAATATGGGGACAATGGAGCGTTTTTCTCAGACAGCGGTGAGGAGCATTGGTCAAGGTCATTGTCTTCTTCAAGAGAGCAAAGAGGAGCCCTCACACTCTCTGCCTTTAGCTTGCAGCGGGAAGAATCGTCCTCAAACACCTCATCATCTCCCATTTCCTCCAAACAGCAAGACTCACTGACATCCAGCATGGTGCTGGATGACTTGGCAATCTGGAGTTGTGAAGCGTAGCTTCCCATTTCCGAAACCTGGAAACTTCCTGTGGTGGAGGATCGGGTAAAGGGAAAGATGAGGCGCAGGAAGTTGGAACTCCGTTGAAGATCAGTGGGAGGAGGAGCAGGGGGAGCCAGGATTTGCTCAGGTCCTGGGCCAGAAATGTACTTGTAGTTGTTGAGGAAAGTCGGAGGCTGAGATCCAAATGGAGGAGGAGAAACGGCTTTGCTCTTCAGTGAATTGATGTGTCCATCTTGCCCACTTTTGTCCATTTCCCCATCTGAGCATGTGCGATCAATGAAGTGAAGGCCGCTGAACAAGCCCTCTGTTTTTTGCCCCATATCATTCAGAGATCGTGAGAACTTTAGAGTGCTGCCTTCTGGTTTTAGGTTGACTGAAGGTTTGAACATAGAGAACCAATCTGTGCCAAATAGGGTCTTGTTTTTGGGCTTGTTGGGAGAGTCCAGAAAAAGTGCCGTCATAGTCACAGTCTGTGATGCCGAACATTTGCCGTTGGAGTTCAACAGAACTACAGTGGAATGTGAGGGCTTCTGCGAGCCCAGGTCCTGAGCAAGGTCATTAGGACTGTAAACAACAGAAAGGGGATGGGAGAAAAAACAAAAGTGCAAAAACAGATGGGAAGAAAGAATAAAAAATGATGTAAAGAGACATGCAACATGCATTGGGAAACAAAATGAGACAGATTACATAAAAGTGCAGTGAAAGGAATGGAGTGGAAGTTTAAAGATCAGTGGCAGAATAAAGATGCATTGCCCACAAAGGTTCTAGGTTACGATGCTTAAGCTGTTTTACCTCTTGCTTTTTCTGGACACTCTCTGAAGGACTTGAAAAGGTTGCCTATCAAACCTTCTGCAGAAAATGCAATGAATCTTTTAAAAAGGCAGGCTTACCTGCATATATCCTGGTTCGATGGTGTCACTGAAGTCCTGGGGAAACTGCACGGAGTATTCACAGATGTTGGACTTCCAGCCTTTAGAGACAGTACCAAAAACAACTTTTTAAAAAATAAATTCAAATTTCAATTAGATACTTGGATTCAATTGTGAATAAAAACTTCTACATGAAAGTTACATATCCTGGGTGTTAAAATAGAAACATGCCACGTGAATCACATGCTGAATGCTGAATTTGATCATTTATAGGCCAGACTAATTGTCTATTGATTTGATCTGTAATGAACAAAGAATGTACAGCCTCAAGCAAGACAAAGATCGATAGAGTGTCCAGAACATCCCTGTACAGAAAAAAAGAAAATCACAAACTAGCTGAACAGGCAAAATCACATGACATGACGGATGGTTTGGATGAATAATATCTCAATGAAGTAGTTCTATGAGAACTGTGTTTTTAAGAAAAGTACATTTCCAACAATTTTGTAATATTACAATATTTATAAAAAAAAAAAAAATGTAATCCAGTAACATGGAAAAACTCTGATGAACAAATCTCATTTTAAAAACAAGACAGAAAACTATTTTATATACAAGTTAATTTTATCATAAACAAGTTGATAAAATGTATTTATGCTAGTTTAAAAATTTCAATAGGTCTATTGGCAAAATACCACTAGGAAACAGATTTCATCCTAAACGGCGTGGTAAATGTTTCTATTTGTGATGGCACGGCGAGCTGTGCAGACTGTGAGTGTGATTATCTTCTCCTCACAGCTTCAGTCCAGCCAAGTCTAGCTTCGAGCATTTAAAAAAAAAAAAAAAAAAAATCACTACTGAACATCTAATCAGGAACAATTACTTCTTCAGGTTTCTATAACTTCTAATACAAATTCAAATACTGTAGGATGAAAGCATGCTGCAATAACTGTGGCCTTCTTGTACACATTTATTCGAGAAAAGGCTCAAAAAGGTTGTTTGTTGCAGAGCCACGTGTCTTTGAGAACTCTTTGTTCTTTGTGAACTTATTTTCACTTCTCAGGAACGAAGTGCTTCTGAAATCAAATCATAAAGAGGAATGAGTGGCATGAATGTTTGGATCAAGTTTGACGAGATTTTTAGAATTTGACAAAATCACTTGGTTGCAGGAGAAATAACCTCCTCGCTTGAAAAAACAAGCATGTGCAGCAATACCACTTGAAAAAAAGCAAAAACTTCAGCATGCTAAAGGTTTAAAGTGATAAGGGACTATCAGAACCAAGAGAATTCTGGGTGACAACAACAGTGACAAGGATCATTTGAGCGTATCGTGTTTGATTGCAAGATTAAACTGCCAGAGTTGACAGGAACACCCCAGAGGCCTATTTTAGGACCCTTTGGGGTTCTCAACAGTCAAATCCTTGTCATGCACCATGCATGCACAGCGGTCACTGAATTGAAAACATCTGAAATGGGATCTCTGAAGGCAAAATGTGTCCGAAATGAGGCATTTCTTTCTGCTAGAGCTAAACACAAATCATCTAGTGTGTGGCAAGTGTAAACACTAAATTAAACATACTTCTCGGGCTTCAAGTAATTTCAAGCACTGAAAAAATACCCAAAGCCGATCAAAATGGTTGGCTTAATCTGTTAAAAGTTCTTAAATTCATAAAAATAACAGCTACCGTATTTTCCGGACTATAAGCCGCTACTTTTTTCTTATGTTTTGAACCATGTGGCTTATACAAAGGTGCGGCTATTCTGTGGATTTTTTTCCACCACTAGGGCCGCTCTAAGCAGATATCATTTTTATAAGTTTTAATCAGCAAAGTTGCTGGTGTTAAAATACAGGTTAGGAAAGAATATATTTAGTTACATACATGTACATTTACAATTCAAAATCGTTCTGTTCCTGTAGTAAATACAGTGAATACAGTACAACCGAACAAATGTCAAGCAATAAAACAGTAAGTGTTTTGATTACCAAGAGGCGCGGGATGCGTGACAACAGCAGGCACGAATATTTCCATATTTGAAAATATATGGAAATGCAAGCCAAAAAAACATTATTACTCCACATAAAATCGAAAAATTGTTATGTGTACAGTAACGGAACGAAATATTCATTAATAATATACGTAACACGCGTGGCCCCGGAAAAATTAATTTTCAAAGTGGTTGAATGGGGGAAAATCAGGCGCGGGGATGCAAGGGACGTCCTACATTGCTGACGTCTGACATTGGCATCATTGGGCCAGACGCGTCCGCAGAGGCCCTTCTTCAGCCGCTACTAGACCCGTGAGACGCGCTGGATGCGTGATGCGCGCGACTTGCGGAAGCTCAGGAGGCTCAGGAAGCGCTGGATGCACGTGACATTAGCAGACCGCACAAATCTTTCGATATATTTCTTTTATAATGTATGCATACCTAATTAAAACAACCGGTGAAGCCGTAAATCTGCGAACGATTTAGGGGGGTTTCGACCCAGGACGTTTGGCCCCCGGGGCTTTGGACCCGGACGATTGATCCTTAGGACTATTGGACACTAGGATGGTTAGACCCGGGACAATTAGACCCGAGTTTCAAAATTTGACAAGCTCATGTCATGAGTAAATTTGAAACAGAAAAAATGTGTTAATATATCTCTTGTTGTTTGGACTGTTCTTTAGCATGCTTTGTGTATTTCACCACACGCTTATGGGATAAACAAGTATCGGCAATTTTGAAAGCTGTTTAAGCAAAGCGGCTGCACGCCCTGCATGAACTGAAGCCGCGGGCCGATCAAGACCGATTACGTGCAATCCCGTGGATGAAAATCGTCGCAAAAACGATCTTCGATCCGAATGGGTTTTTACTCACGCCTGTCAAATTTCTAGCTCGCACGGGCATGAAGATATGAATTTTAATAAGCCGCGGCGCCGGTCAATCCACCGTTTTAAGTGCTTCTTTGCGGGACAAAGGCGCTCGAATCGGGGCAAAGTTATGCTCCTTCGCTGGAGTAAATGCAAAGGAGTCGCCTCCCAAATGTCTAGCTCACACGGCCAAAGATATGATTCTTAATAAGCCGCGTGACGAAACTCGGGTCTAACCATCCGAGTGTCCAATCGTCCTAAGGATCAATCGTCCTAAGGATCAATCGTCCTAAGGATCAATCGTCCGGGTCCAAAGCCCCGGGGGCCAAACGTCCTGGGTCGAAAAGTCTGGTCACCCTGTGAACATACGTAATAAAGAAAAAAAATCTAATCCAAAAACATACATATCTGTGGCTTGCAAAACTCTCCAGGTTTCGATGGAAACCCTTGTTCCCTGTCAGGTAATGTTGTCCCCAGTAGTGTCCAGTGAACAACTGGAAAGGAAACTATTTTTAATAAAGTGGATGTGGCTTGTATGCAGGTGCGGCTTGTTTATGGTTTTTTTTATTTTTTTTTTCGAAAATAGAGGGATGCGGCTTATATACAGGTGCGGCTTATAGTCCAGAAAATACGGTAATTGGCTTTCGATATTAAATTGAATTCTTAATGGTTTTTAAATATACATGGCTATACAAATAAATTGTTGTAATGTTTCTATTACCCTCAAAATTAAAAAGAAATCCGAAACTTGGCAATCTATTGCTTTCAATTAAACTTAAGCAGCACTGATGCAAATGGTTCACCACTAGAAAATCACAAACACTAACCCATGTTAACGTGTAACAAGCATGGAATCACTTCAAAATGTTCAAATGTAACAAATAAAAATGACAACATGTGCCCTTATGAGAAATCACATAAGAAATTGGAACTGCATTGTGAACAGTATATTTGCAAATCATCTCAAAATAAAATAAACAAAGTGTACTAAAGTGGTACCCCGACTTACTAAATTAATCGTTAGGCGGAAATTTCGTTAGTTGAGCCGCATTTTACACGTAAAATGTTACAAAGTGATTCTTTAAATTGCCCATTGGCGATTGTTTATAAATGTACTGTATCTAATAATACAACGGACAATCTCACATGAACGATGACCGCCATCTTGAAATGATGTCACGCAACTTTGCGGGCACAGATACAAAACTGACGTCATCAGAATGTTCCGTCCGGACCAAATACAGTGTAACACCCAGCGAGATTAGCGCATTAGCGCTGAACCTCTATTATTTTATATGCAATCTTTCTGTGGGGATAATTTGTTCTGTGCTAGTGACTTTGAAACTGCTTCAAACTCCCGCTGAGTAAGTGTGTGTGTGTCCGCTCCTAGGTGCTCTAGCAGTGTGTGTGTGCCGCTCCTAGGTGCTCTAGCAGTGTGTGTGTGTGTGTCCGCTCCTCCTCGGTGCTCTAGCAGTGTGTGTGTGTGTGTGTGTGCCTGCTCCTAGGTGCTCTAGCAGTGTTTGTGTGTGTGTGTGTGTGTGTGTGTCCGCTCCTCCTCGGTGCTCTAGCAGTGTGTGTGTGTCCGCTCCTCTAGCAGTGTGTGTCCGCTCCTCCTCGGTGCTCTAGCAGTGTGTGTGTGTCCGCTCCTTCTCGGTGCTCTAGCAGTGTGTGTGTGTGTCCGCTCCTCCTCGGTGCTCTAGCAGTGTGTGTGTGTGTTAATATCTGTTTATATTAACGCCAGACACGCAAAAAGCCATTCTAGGAGAATACCAGCTCATTTTATATTTTGGAAGCAATACATTTGAAACTAACCAGTGGTTTTGTTGTTGTTTTTTGTTTATTTGATGTGCGTGAGGATTAAACAACTGTTTTTTACACTTCTGGACTCTCATTCATGCCTGCTCGCGGTAAGACAATGACGCGCTTATTTCGTATAGCAAATTATTTTCGCAACTCGTGACGATATTTTCACGGCGATGCATTTCGTTACTCGGGTTTTTTGTTAGTAAGGACATTCGTAAGTCGGGGTACCACTGTATATATGAAAGTGTTTTTTTTTCTTTCTCTCAATATTTGTCGACTGAATCTTGTGTGTAATGTTGAGAATTTTTACGTAGCAATGAAAAAATGGTCCTGACACCTGACACAGCAGTATGTTTTCTGTTTTTTAAGAAAATAAATGCGATATTTTTTTTTTATCTCTACATAAATATATTCAACTTGAGATGTCTTTGCAATGTGTCATTTGCAAACAGGAAGTACAGAGTCTCTTGAGAAAAGTCAGTATAAGTAAGAAAGGATTTTCTTACCTTTGAAATGTTGCTGGACCTGCTTGCAGAATGACCCAGTGGTTTCTCATTCTGTGAAAGAGAGAACAAACAGTAAATGAATGGGACTTAAAGGAAACTCTAGAATCTCGACAGAAATTACCTGCAACTATGTAGAAAAAGGAATTCAGCAATTTAGCAAAGTCTGCGTTGCCAGTTATAAAAACATACTGCATTATATTTACAAATAGTTTTTTTGTAATAGACAGTATTTTATATTGTTATCTTTAATCTCCAAAGTCTTGCTGTAGACAATAACATTCCTAGAATGTATGTATGTATCATTTACACAGTAAAATCAACCTAATGTAGCCTAATGTATTCAAAATGTACAATTGCTTAAAATTTCAAAAGTACAAACTTCACATTTCTGACCAAAACTGCCTTATCCCCCTAAAACAGTATGATTAATAGTGAACAGTTGCGAAACAAAATTACATCTGATTAATTGAGAAAAAAGACAATTCAGAAACCCTTTTGAAACCATTTCATATGAAAAACCTCATCCCTCTTCTGGGATCTAGCTTTAGTATGTCCTTTACTGATTGTTTGGTTAAAAACAGGAACACAAATCAGCACATCAGAAACAACACTTTACATATATTGTCGGAACAATAAGACATTTTTAATACTGTAAGATTCGTCAAACACAATTCCTACTTTTCAAAGTGAGATCTGCACAGTCATCTTAGAATGATAAACTAATTATCTGTGTAAGATTCGAACTAAACTTAGCCCTTGTTAGTTCTGCTCTACTTTATGAATAACAGAGCTGAAACGGCAGTAATTTAAGTGCTTGGCAGTGAACAGCTCTACAGTCCTTTGGCAGACTGTGCCATTATCAGCAGTGGGTGAGAGCTCTTTGTTTTTACCTTGAACTAAATTGTGTTTCTGAGAGTCCGATATGTGTAAGAGCATGTGAAGGAACAGAAGGACACACTCTCTTTATCTTTAATCATTTCTCTGTTTTATGCTCATGCCTGCGGCCCGGTGCTGTTACCAAGGAAACGGAAGCCGACAAGACCGAGGACTGAATCCCAGCTGATTATTCCCTTCTGTTATTAAGACAATTTCACCCATGTTAGTTCATCCAATCCGTACAGCCACATGCACAAGCTGATGGCCATTTTCATCTCAGACTACTCCAGCAAACTGTTGCATTCTACTTTTGTACATATTCATACTAATTGTTTTCATATTGGAATGCAGATACAAGTTTTATTATTTAAAAACAAACATTTTAAAAATGTAAACATTTAAATTGTGCGCATGCATGCATGCGCGTGTGTGTGAGCAATTCATATGACCTGACAATGAATTGTTGATTATTATCAGACGAGGTAAAGAAAACGTAATGTATTTGTTACTAGATTGTGACTTAATCTCATTATTAACATTCAATAATGCAATACTTTTTATTATGCATTACATTCAAATTTTCTAGAATTTTCCAAACATTGGATTTGCAAACAAACCATCTAAACAAGTTCTAGACATGAGCCTGTTTTCGGATTCAAACTAATATTCATCAGCTTGACAAATAAATATAAAAAAGTCAAATATTTGAGAACAATAAATAAAGTTGTATACCTTAACCTAATCTTTCAAGGACATTACCTTGAAAGTATAATCTCAAAGTCACAACACAGCATTCGTTGTGAATCCTGAAGTTAAAAAGATTATATTATTTAAAAAACAAAAGATAAACAGTTAAACAGGTATCTGTTAATCTGATCTAAAAAAAAAAAACAATGTTAAAAACGTGCTAAAAGCGTGTGTGAAAATCAACCTTAATATTCCTCACTACAGTATAAATTGCTGCTGCCTCTCAGATAGAAACTCTTGTAGCCACAGTTAATGCCTTAATGGAATAAAATTTCCTTCATCTGCAGCTACAGTACAGATGGGACCATTAAAAATGTGCGTCACAGTGAAAAGGATCCGCGATCTCCCACAAGATTGCCAAATGCCAGTCGGGCCTTCAAACAGCCGCGACAATAAAAACTTGAATAACCATAAGCTGGCAATATTACTTAAGAAAACACTAACAATTGCAAACTCTTCTAAATGATCTACAGTACACAATTCTCAACAAAGTGTGAAGCATAGTTACAAAACAATTCAGACTGTTTAGAGATTATTAGGAGGGACTTGACATGTTCTGTTGACAGACTCCACTTCAACAAGATACCCATTATCAACACAACATGGGACACGATAGCACAGTGATGGGACCATCACAACCCTTCGGAATGAAATTGTGAGGAAAACTTTCTATGATTGTACTGGCCCCATTCAAAGCTGGCAGCTGCTGTGATGGATGGATGGATGGACGGACGGACGGACAAACAGAAAATTCATTAATATGTATGTATAAAACAACAAGGTTTGCACTCGTGAATGAGAAACAAGTCAGTGACGGTTGTTCAGACAAGCTTTTTTCCACTGGAGAGACGAGAGGACCCTACAATTACAGATAAGAGTTGCTCTCGACACTGAATAAGCAGACGCGAATGATTTCCTCCTGAACGTAAATCATCATCTTCAATGGAATGGAAGAAGCAAGAACAAGGAAAACCCATTTCAGTTCCTCATTATTCAGGTTAATTATATAAAATGTGATTTAAATTCAAGAAACGACAAATTGAGGGGTTAAACCAGAAAAAAAACCACAACTTCAATATAACACTGTTTGTCACTGTGATGTATTTTCATTTTCGGCACTGTGTTTGTCTTGCCAAAAGACACAGAATGTGCTAAAGCTGTCTCACACATGTATATATTACCTGTATAAAAGTGGCCTTCTATTAGAGGTTTTAGGGTGAGTTTACTGATCCACATCCTGTTTTTTCCACACAGGAAGGCAGAAACGATATCATGTTTACACTTGTAACTTGGTACAGTGAAGTTCTTTATATCACTTAAATTGGAAGATCCCGCTTAAAAAAGTATAATTCTGTTGTAATTAACTCAGCATTGTTTAGTGCTTGGGTTCTACAAGATCCAAAATTGTGTGGGTGTATTTGATCCAAAATTGTTGGAACTAATCTGCTGTTTATCATCCCAAAAACCTAAACTCGTGTCTATGAAACCTCCTTATCCAAATCCTAAAAGTCTTAACTATAAATACATCCTTTTATATGTTTTATCTGGTTAATATAAATATATTAACACCAGGTGTTTTGTCTTTAGACATAACACATTTAATGTTCTGTAATGTAATAAAAAGACAGCTATCCTTCAGAACACGCTACTTAGCCGAGCCCAATGTTGCTCCAGTGTTTACAACAGTCACTTTCAGCACAGGCGAATAACATCACCAGGAACCGGTCAGGTTGACATTTTTGGTTTCTCTTTGTTCCTTTGCTATTCCACACAAATATCTGTGCTTTGGTAGAGTTTGAGTTTTTTATTCTCTATAATGGACTACAATAAAATCTTCTTTTACATGTGCTCACATATTATTGTGTACACTTTTTATAACTACAAACTCTCTCTGCATTATACATTACTCAGCTACATTATATTGGTTTATTTAGCCCTTTCCAATTAGCCTAAACGGGCAGGTTAAAGTCAACTAAAGGGATACATTTGCCCATTGTGAACCATTCCCAGCTCAGGTCTACACAATTCAATTGAAAAGGAAACTGCACGAAGCCCAAAGCTGCAGATTATTGACAAATCAACAGCCAACCAATCACCAGTTACTGCTAAACCGAGCCATTGTTCGTTTCCATGGTTACCAATTTTTAAACTTGGTCACGTGTCCACATGGACAGACTTTCTAAAAGAGGGATGAATTAAATTAAAAAAAAAAAACTTTGAGGAGGTTGAGATGAAATTGAGCTACTTGGTCTTTGATAAATTGTTCTGCCTTTGAACATGGTTTCTACGACTAGAGGACAAGTACACAAACAAAGAAATGAAGACTGTTTTAAAAACAAAGGGAAAAAAAAAGATAAGCTTTCGCTTCTAACATAATATCAACATAATACAAACATAAAACCCATGATAAATGTGCAGCTTCATCAAGTGTGTGGGCAGATAGAGAAGAATGAGGTGCGACACAAAGTTGTCGTATACAAATTCATGGGCAAAATCAGCTTCTCAATGTGATATGACAGGGACGATTAGTGGAGAAAGCGACTGGGTGAAGTTGGGAGAGGATGAACCGTGTATACAAATCCATTTACTTTGCATGTGTTAAGCTTCTGATAAGACTGTCAAGCTTCTAAAAATGAGCACTTGGCATGAAAGGACATGACAAGAACCTCGGTGGCTTTTGTCTGATCCTGTCAACTGCACAGGGCTGCGGGGAAAAAAAAATCAAATATTTTTTAAACTGTTTTATTTGCCCTATTTTGGTCATATGATTCACAGAACCGGTAAAATAAGTTCATGTTATGTTTGGAAACTAGACAACACGACCCATATTTGTGATCATTTTTCAAGTTATTATTCATTTTATAATTATTCTTTTTAAAACTAAATTTTAACCCAGGAAATATGATATATGTAAAAGTACCTTAGCAATTAGAACAAATATTACTGCTAAATAAATCAAGTCACAAACAACACATGTAGTAGTTTAAATTCAGAACAAACATCTAACTCATTTACCAATTTATTTATTCAGATCGACACACACAAACAAAGACATTTTATCAGCTCAAATCAAGGATTGCAGTGACACTTAACAGGCGCTTGAAATCAATGTCATTGAATATTATCCAGACCAATTCCAACAACCTGTCTTTTAGAGCCTGTACTTTTCTAAAGCATCCTACACAATGTTCACAGCGCAGTTAAATATAAAGCCAAGTGTCTCGTAAAGATTCTCTTTATCGCTCATTTTCTGTCAGATTTTCTGTTCAATTATTCTCACCGCAATTCTAGTTAATACAATATGAAAGAGAAAAAGAATGATAGAGAGAAGGGACAAGTTCCCAGCAAGCAGATGCAAAATCTGTGAACATGGCAGAGACAATTGAAAATTGAAATATCGGTGGAAAGCTGGAACTTTATCGGTTCAACAATTACAAATAATTTCTGTCCACCGACAATGAGCTTCAACGCCACAATGAAAATTGAAGATGCTATAATGTATGCTCAAGTTGCGGATTAAAACACATGTGGCACCACTTAATCAGACCAGTCACAAAGAGTGAAGTCATCTGAAAGTTTGGAAAAAATGTGATTAACATGAAAGGACAAAGTGGGTCTGTTCATCATGCCTTGTTGGTCAGAAGAGATGATGTGATCAAGCCAACACAGCATTGGAAAATCTACGAATCAAGCCTTAGTTTGGTTGACAGCAGCTTCTGGAATCTGGGTCATCTCTGAAGACAAGTTCAGTCTGTGTTCCAGGGAAAAAATTGAATCATCCTCCACTGGGTGAGGAGACAATGTTATCAGCTCTGAGTGAGTAGAGACCTGTGAAAGATGGTCCTCTACACGGCGTCATTCATCATCCGCTTTCTCCCTCCATCGAGAAGATTTTCAATCTCCATGTCTCAGCAGACAGAACTCAGAGCAGGAGACAAAGAGCAACAGACGTCCAATGAGATTCACACCTTTAACAATTCCATTGCTATGTCTGAAATATCTTTTCTTCTTGATAATCTCACATGGCCTCAATGCTTTAGTTTGTGATTTTTAAAATTGAGTCTAAACAATGTATGGTTTTTAAAAAGCATTATTTTTCCCATATGGGCAACTTTTGTGATGTATTATTTCTACCTAAATAAAAGAAAATACTCAAATGTCAAGTGTGATGGTCAACAGACAAGGGCAACCATACATCCATACACACAGTAACTTTCAATGCACACACTAACTCACACAAACACACATCAGGAAAGAATGTCCACACCAAATTTTGCCAACACATATTACAAAATATCATTGAAGTTCAATACAATTAAATATTTTTTTTTATCATTGAATACTTTAAAGAAATGAGTTTCTGTAATAACTGAAAAAAATCTATTTAAAAAAAAACGAAAAAAACCAATGTGATAAGTGAAAGTTGAATTTGAAGAGTGGCTGTTTACCTTCCAGATCAGACCGACTAAAGTCGAATAAGTCCCATCAAGTTTAGCAAATCCTGTTTTTTGTCACGTGTGAGTAAAGCATGCCGGATTTTCACTCAGTTTATCTGATATCAAC
Source organism: Paedocypris micromegethes (assembly GCA_028031935.1). Lineage (NCBI taxonomy): Eukaryota > Metazoa > Chordata > Actinopteri > Cypriniformes > Paedocypris > Paedocypris micromegethes. The sequence goes on from CM051500.1 coordinate 15,113,551, forward strand.
AAATAAAACCTCGGAATCAATCGCAATCAAAGTAGAACTTCATACAAATAGCAGATAGAAGGAATCTAAATTCTGATTAATGTAATTGTAAACTAAAAATAAATATACTTTTGAGGAAAAATTGATTTCGAAAGACATTTTCCATGCAACACATTTTGTTGTTTAAAGCTCAATATTTACACAGTCTCTGGTCCAATCTCAGGCAGATCTGGTCAAAGATTATTACTGTGGGAAATAACATCAATTATGGCTCTTCGTTCAGCTGAGAGCTGCAGTTTCCTCATCTGACCTGTCAAACAAACTCCAACCCAAGATCAGCAGATAACATGCCATGTCTGAAAAGAACATGTACTAAAGGCCAGGCACATGTTCTCTGCTGGAGGAAAATATCTTTTCTTTTCAACTGCAATGAGGAAGAGCTTTGCCTGAATGTCTAGCACGCTTCAACAAAGCAGCACATAGGAGCAAAAAAATACATTCAACACTTTTATTAAAATAATAATCTATAGTAATAACATATAGTTTGCCTGGTCTTAAGATAAATCAATGCAAACAGGAAAAAAAAAACCCAATCATTAAAAGTGAACTTGACAATGTTCAAAAGAAAGCATAAGTCCAAAATCAGCCTTGTGCGTATTTCATGTTACTGTACTGTAGTTTCTCAGTAAATTTTTTTTACTTCGCAAAACATTATTTTTCATGTCAAGCACCTAATTATATTAGGACAGCAGAGTCTAATTGGTTTGCTGACACTGGGGCCTCCATTCTCCCCACTGGCCTTCTAGATTCTTGCATGTCTACATGCAAATGAGCGTTTATGAAAAGTTTTCAGCCATAAACAAGTCATTAGAGGTTTTAAGAAAATGTTGAAAAATATAATCTATAAAAATATGATGTGTACAATCACACACACACACACACACACACACACACACACACACACACACTAGATTTATTTTGTTCCTATTATATTATATGGTGGCGGAAGTTTAAAATGTCAAACTGAACATGTCAAAATTAAAATGAAAAACGAGCAAAAGCTTGTGAACACGTGTTGGCTTTCCGGTCGCTTAGCTGGTGCAACACTTTTGCTCATAAGCTCAACTGTTCTGCCACGCCTTGTCTAGGTTTGAAAGGAAAATGGAATTAGTTACAGCTCTTGTTCTTTTACTTAGCAAAACCAAGAAAATTAATAAATAAAACTGCCACATGGTGGAGAAAAAAAATGCAATGCAAATCTAAACGATAAATCACGCGATGCATGTTGCATGTTTTTGAAGCTGCATCAAATTATAACATGAAAAATATGGTAATGTATATCAAAGACAGTTTTAACGCAGGGAACATGCATTTTGTTTATACATTTGTATATATTCGTTTATCTTTATTAGAGTTTAACATTTATTTCAATATATTTAAATTGTTTATCTTAAAATTATATAATTAACAATAATTAAGCAACATACTCTAAAAACAAGTCAAAAACGCATCATTCCTTACATGTAAACAGTTCTTTTTATTAATGTATGTATGTAACTCAAATTGTTTTTACTTTATTAAAAAATAAGCGCAGTAATGTGGATATTCTGTAGCATAATGTGAAGCCCTCCAGCGTTTGAGTTACTCTCTCTCAAATCACTGACTCATCCCTAATGAGTCTCCGTCTATCTGACCATCTCACGCGCTCTTCCTCTTCTTCCAACTAGATCTTGTTGTGAACTGATCCAGAGACATGTTTCTTGCGTCCGCACACAATTTCCTCAATGCAAAGCATTCGTAAACAGAGGAGGGAGGCACGTGACCCTTAATCTCTCGCCATCCACCCCCACTCACGTGAGAGGATTTCAGACAAAGCCTCTGAGTTTGAGCGTCTGTCAGTGATGCGATTTACTCGTGCACGACCCGTGTGCATCCCTATAGTGGACTAAAACACAGCGCGGCAGAGGAATTGGTGTAATGATGAACTAAGTCTCTGGATGTGCTGGTTCATTACCAGGCATTATTTGACAGACCATCATTGAAATGTAATGACACAATGGATTAGGGAGACTGTTCATTCACTGAATCTGGACAACTGTCACTGTGCCAAATGATGGCACGGGCCTAATGGTCCGAATGAATCACAGAAGGCAGCAAAAAACCAAGAACTCCTTTGTTTTTGTCTCATCCATTGGCTCAACTAGCTGGTGTTCACAACATGCCTATTATGGGTTCAATCCCAAGTGACAGAATAAAGATGGAAAACGTCTTGTGAAATCTATGCGTAGAAACGGGAAATGCGTCTCATGGTGTCTACCAGTAAACTCAGCATGTTCGATCAATATTCAACGACCAATTCATCTGTTGAAAAACAACTCAGATTTCACTTCCCTGTAGGAAGAGGATGGCGAAACACCACATGCCAAATAAAGCATATTTACATTTGCCACAAAGACACACATAATGGAATTCAAGTAAAGTACTGCAATGTTAACATTGCCGTCAAGACAAGTGTTTACAACCAACCTAAAACTAAAAAACGTAAAGCACCGATTCAGATGATTCAGACAGTATTGTCAGAAACAACACAATCATTGCCTTGCATTACGGAACAGTGCTGAAATTGATATGATGCTGTCTATATCTGTGTGCACATGCATCTTTTCAGCCCTGGGGATCAGTCAAGGGAGATAAACGGGATTACAAAGAATCCACAGTGGTGACGTCTTGCTAGCAAACACACACACATTTCAGCTCAATGCACACGGACTAATGAATATACTGTACGTGTGTGTGGTGATCATTTGTTAGCATTCAAGTCTAACCAATTGTAATTTGTAAAAGTCTAACAAAAGCTGTGGTTTAAAAAAAAAATCCAGCTCACGACTGATGCTGACCCGCCGCACTCGTGCACAGAACCACCTCATCTCCATAACACAACAACAGGCCGCACAATAGCAACCATGGAGACAGTAATCTCCCAAAAGCATACACGCCTCCAGACACATTCAGCTGTCTCCATCTCACAAACAAAAGCGAGCGAACGCAAAGACCTGAATCGGTTTACCTGAATCTTCATTTTCCAACAGGAATGCATTTGTCAATCCTTCAGGAGGAGACAGACTCCTCCGTAACACATGCACACATACACAGACAAAGACTCGCTGGCGAGGTTACATGTCCCCTGAGTAAGTCCTGAGGGAGAGGTGAGGCTGGGAAACGCTCAGCTCACGGCCAGCAGCAGTCAAACATCCTACAGCCACGTTTCCTCAGCGCTCAGACCACACTAGCCTAGGCTTGCTCTCAGCCGGTGAGCCCAGCCACTTCCTCCAGCTGACTCCGATCAGCAGGGACAACCAGCGCCTCGTGCATAATTCATGAGGAGGCGTGGCCAGGCATGCTCTTTGGCTCTGACAGGCTGGGTTTAATCCCCTCCCCCATCTTGCTATCACACAGTCCCTCCCCCCGGTAACCGTCATCTGTCCCTGCCCTCAGTTACCGTGCACTCTCTCATCTTTCAATGGATTCGTGTCATTGGTTGTAATATGGTTAAGACCGCAGCACACTCTGGAAAAAGGTCAGGAATCATGAGCAATTATTCCAATTGATTAAAAGCAACTCCTGGACAATGAAGCAGCAAGAGCTGGACAAGGCAGCGAGAGGCAGAAAGAGGTTAGGTTCACAGGGCTGGGCCTCCAGGGAGAACCAGTAGCAGAACTGAAACAATAAGCACAACAGTAACGCCTGAAAGCAAGGACATTCGGGATACAAAACACCGCAAACTACACAAACACATCATTTCCTTACAGAGCCTCATATTCCACAAAATCCACCAGTTCACATGCTCCAATGCATTTTAAAGGTTAAAAAAAATAGCTTTTATTAAGTTTTTTTTCCGTCACAAGCAAAGAAAGAAAAAAAAAACCTCTAATATAAATTAGTCGGCGATTATATATGTTTGAGATTATCAATTTTTTGTTTGTTGTTCTTTATTCATTACTTGGTTAAAATAAATGTGTGTAAATATACCTCACAATGTACAGTATTTTGATTTATCCATTAATGTTTTACTATTTTGAAAATAAAAACACTGAGCAATGCATTCGATCATTTGAGTATAGTATTACACAAAGACGCCCTTACGGTGGAGAAGGTTAGAACAATTCTGGGGTCTTTTTAGGGCCCCCAGCACCCAGGTACAGGCCCATCTCAAAATGTTTTCATGGAGCCCGAAAGTGCTAGCGGCGCCCCTGGTACACACTTTATGTACACACACATACATATCATATGATTCTAACACAAACAGTATGTATATGCAAACATTGTTTTTTTTAGCCACTTTCAAGTTCATGTTCTCAACAATGCTAGAGGAAGAGCAACAACAAAAAGGAAATCGTGGTCATGGCTCATAATGACCAAGCACTTTCTGATAATGCACAAGTCCAGGAAAAGGTTTTTGCACTTATAAAGGCAATTGTGTTTGAAATATGTCCGGTATTAAGAAATATTTAAATCTCCAGAAGCATCTGGGTGTTAAGGTATAAGACATGTGCCCATGCTCACCTGAGAATCACTATTTAAGAGCAACTATTAAGCTGGATAAGGAACCTAATGCAGCCAGTACCTTTCACTTTCATTAGACTTCCCGGCTAAATGGATCACGCTCTTAAAAACCATTGCTTGCTGTCATTTAAGCCCTTTATGGACTTTGCTCTGTCAACACAAAAAAGATTATTCATTAAATAGCAAAAACAACCACACTGTTCTCTTTGGGCAGCTCCGTTGGCAAAATAAACCTGAATGAAAATTGTGGTATAGTGTCACTTCATCTTTATTTTGCCAAGTGAACCAGTACGTATTTACAAGGATAAAAGCTCTTAAAATGAAACAATGTCATGTCAAGATTAAAATAATGGTGAAGGTCTTTTCAAATTCTGTTGTTCAAATGCTGTTCTTTTGCATTCATGTATTCAAAATCTAGTTTAAAACAACAGCACAATAAAATGAATGAATGAACACGTTATTTTCACTGTGTAAAAAGCTAAAATACACCAGACTCGCAATGACGCTGTTCAAGGTGACAGAGCAGGATATGTGTGTATACAGGAAAAGAAGATTTTTCTCAAGCGAGATGGAGAAATACATTAATGGGTTGTGTTGCAAGTCATTAATGTATTGCATGGTGTTTTTTTTTTTTTTTTAAAGAAAGTTACTATATTAGTGCAGCAAACTTTAATGTGAGAATGTGCATTTATTATAAGAGTAAGTAGTTCGAGTCCTTCAGTTAACAGAAATACAGTTACCGTCAATGTTGTGCAAGTTACTTCAAAATTGTAATACATTACATATTACTTATTACTGTTTGTAAAAAGTAATAAGTTACATTACAATATTACTGTCTAAGAAATATAAATATTAATATTAATAAAAGAAAAATAATATATTACATTACTTATGTATTACTTTTAAGTTACTTTCACCAAGTAGAAATTAACGTCCCTAAATAACAAAATGTACCTTTTACTTGTACAGTAATTTGTTACATCCAGTAGAAGGCATAGTTATGTAGCCTATAATGACTGTTGCCTGTCCAAGCAATAATACATAGTCTATAATTGTAGGGTGACCATATATATATATATTCATTTCAGGCTTCTCGGAGGTTGATGAACATGCTTTAATATGCTTCAATGGTGCTAAACTATAACTTCTGTAATAAAAAAGATAAATCAGTAAAAACTTAAATATGTAACAATTTTCGTCTGACTTTTTCACAATAAATAAATTATTAATATGAAATTAAGTTCTAAATATCAACTTTTTTGTTTAAAAATCCAGCTTCAACAATATATCTAATAATAACTATAATGTCTCTATTAGTGAACAATATTAGCAGGCACGTTTTTATTTGACAGATAATTTAATAATATAGAAAGTTTCAATGTATTAGTTCATTTTCCGTTCTCAAATCATTTAAAACACGGGTGGCGAACCTACATACACGTATAATGATCCTTTGAAAAAGATGGAAAACCGGACATTTTCGTGAATTTATAAAATCTGCCCGGATGTCTGGGGAAAAGACGCTTGGCAAGACTAATAATTAACATTAATAAGTGTTAAAAGTATGATAGACATAAAGCGATTTTCCTCCAAAATCTGTGAATAACTTAGGTATATCAGACACAACATGACTATGTCAAGTTCAGTGCCGTTTTATTAATTTTGAATGACTTACCCACACAATACTGTCCTGCTTTCTGACCATAAAATGCAGACGACATTGTCGTTGCCGTTTTCTTTCTCTTCAGTTCGAGCGATCTAATGGCTCCCCTCCAGGTGTTTTTAATTGCTAGTGCTCTTTTTTATGTCGATCATTGTTTTGCGTTTACACAAACATTTGAGGTTGCATTTAACCACAATGTTCTTGTTTTTTACAAAACTGAAATAATGCACATAAGACCATCTCGCGAATGTACCACCGGCTGTACCACTAAATGTTCATCAAATCTGCCGCGAGTTCGCGACCCGCCCTGTGACGTGGGCAGCCGCAGTTACGCAAGCCAGACGGATCCAATAGCTGCACACCTCGATCTCAGAGCCAATAGCCGCACACCTCGAGCTCAGTGCAGCGTTACAAAATACAACGCTCCACCAGCGAATGACTTACGCGTCTATTTACGAACAGGAAATATTAAATGTTTGATTTATTGTCTTGAATGTGAAAGATTTGATGTAACGCAAGCGTTACTTGCATGTAACGAGTAATATATTACTGAAAACACACAAAGTAATAAGTTACACTACCGTGTTACAGCAAAAAGTAATATATTAGTGTAATATGTTACTTTTGTACTGCGTTACTCCCAACACTTAGTGTAACCGTATTTTTAGTGTTTAGCATTCCAAAATTCGTCTTATGTCTTATTTTCAGAGTATATCTTCTTAAAAAAAACTGTTATTTATTGATTGCGATTGTAGTGATTGCAATTATTAAAACAACAATGTTTACACTTGATTTCCAAGTGGTGATGCTTTGTTTTATTAACATGTCATGATTCACTTAAAACAGCTTGAAATCGAGTATCACTTTAAACTGGCAAGAGATATTTTTTGGGCCTTTTGTCAGAAAAGGCTCAATTGCTGAAATATCACACAGCAGACTGTGAAATATTAAAGGCGGTGACACAGGAGACAATGAGACAGAAAGAAGGGACGAGTGAAATGAGGCGGTGAGCTTGAATCAGAGAGCGACTGATGACGAGTCTGAGAGATGCTTTGAGGTAAATGTGGTGAAGAGGCTATCAGATAACTCTTGGGCCATGAAATTGCAACGTAATAGTCCTTCCAGTTCATACTCAAAAAGAAAGCCAAGCCTTCACACAGGTTTGTCAATCCACAGAGACTCTTTACAGCTCAGTGTGAGGATGATTGTGTTTTCATGAATCACAACATTTAAGCCTGCAATGTGTTAAGATTAAGCACAGAACACACAGAAAACAGCAGTTTGTCCCTAAAGAATGGAGTCAGAGTGAACCGGAAGAACGCAACACAGACTGCTTGTCACTACAGGGATGAAAACTGTGTGTTTTTGTCTGAACAACCAAATCATGTTGGTGTTGCTAGTAGGAGCATAACTGTTGATTTCTTATTTTTTGTTTACATTTTATGAATAACACCATGTTTATATGTTCATACACCACGTTTATCACAGATATTATAAAGTGTTATAATATTATAAATATTATAAATCCTTAATTAAAAGTGATATATGGATACTGTGTTTCAATTAGATCATGTTACTTTTATTTTGCCATTTATATAGTTTGAAGTTTTTCCCACTACAACATAGCAGAACAAATGTGCCAAACTGAATTTTTAAAAGATGAAAAGTGGATTGAAGCAAACACAAGTTTCTCTAAAACAGCACTTTATAAAATTACTTGGAAAATATTGTTTAATAGTGTGTATTACATTTTCAAATTTCAAATACGTTTTTTTAAGTGCAAGAAAAGTGGATCCAAGAAAACATTTCCAAAATTTTTTTAAAATCATGATTAATATTTTTATGCCAAACATTATGATTGTTTTCTTCTTTTTGTGCAGTGACACAATAACACGAAATCCACAACCTCATTTAAGACGAATTGAATGGAATAGTGATACAGGCTGCTGTGGAATCTGCATTTTCATGTTTCAGTTCTAATTTACATGTATATTGTCAGCACAGTTCTGAAAGCATGGAGGAGTGTGTGGGGTTTTTAATATTCACAGTTACACACAAAAGGTTTGAAAGGGCAGAGATCTATATTTTTCAAGGCCAGACGGAGTAAAAAGCTCTTCTGAAGCGGGTCACCCACTTACATCCCAGTGATGACCGGCTTACAGAGAACAGAGGATGAAGATCAATGCCAGTCAGTCAATTCCCATAAATCCCACCAATCAAAAGCAACAACATCAGAGAGATTAGGAGATTCAAGTAGAAAATGAACAATAAAATCCTTTAACCATCAATGCAAGAACTTAATGTTGGGTGAAAAAAATAAATAATTAACACACACACACACACACACACGCACACGCACACACGCACACACACACACACACACACACACACACACAAACACACAAACACTTACTTTCTGGCACTGACATAAAATGGGATTGATATTTAACATGTTTTAGTAAAAAAAAACCACAACAATACTGGTTTAGTTGATTTCAGATACGTAACATTTACATTTGATTATTTTTCTCTAATTGTTGGGAAGCCAACATGTTAAAATCACAATAGATAGTCAATAAACCTCATGTTGTGTGTTGTTGAGGTGTTCTATGTCTTCCTATTTGAGTCTGTATATGTGATATGCAAATTTATTTTGTTTACAGCACTGGGTAAATGAGTTCAATTAAATCCTAGATATTCTGAAAAATCAGGAGTTGAAAATCTCTTAATAGTCATGAAAAATTGGTAGCCTGACTTAAGGAAACATATGTAAATGAAGGTCTAAGTGTAATTACACTTAGAGATTAGGCCTCATTTGTATGGAAGACGTTGAAGGGAACACACTTCAATTTCACTGTACAGTATTTATCTCAGAGGAAAAAGAGAAAAAACGCTAGGTCGACTGATCTTAAAGGAAGAGTTCCGGAAACTAATTCATGGAATTCCCCTTAACTTCCAGTGGCATACAAACTGTTGATGTCGACAGAAATACAAACCTCTGAAGCAACAGTCGGACACTCTCAAACTTTACTGAAGGCATATTGCTGCAAACATTTTAAAAGATATATCGATAAATAGAAATCACACAACCTCAAAATATTTAAATCCCATTTTTCATATTTTTACATTTTTGTGTGAGTATTAAAGATAAGTTAAGCAATAAGAGTCACTACTCAGTCACTCACTGCATTCTTAGTCACTGAAAGTGGTGTAATAATTATAAAAAACGAGATTAAAATTGCACAATAAAATTACAATTTCAATTTTCATAAAAAATAGCACTTCAATAGCAGTTCAATGTATCAATAGATTCATTATGTGTTCACATTTTCTAACAACAATATCCGTTTTCTAGTTGTTGAATGATGTCATGTCATACGCACGTACAATAGTATGAAACAGTAAATCCATCCTTAAAAAAAACATTTAAGAAGCAACATTGCTATATGGATGTGTATCAAAACGTATAACGTTTCAAATTTTCATTTTAAGAGAAAGAGAAATATAGACAAAGAAACACAGAGAATGAGCAGAACTCAATAATATTTTAGAAAATACATGTTTTTTTTTAAAAATCCTAAAACATTTGTGATAAAATCCACAACATTGTGTACTCTTGGTTTAATACGTTTTCCTGCCAGGTTCTTTCTACAAAAAGAGCATAGATGAAAAAAAACAAAGCATCTGATGGAAATCTACGCCATCTGTGTGGAAGCTATAAAACCCGGTCCTGACACTCCTGCTCACATGCTAAAAACACAATATGCTTCTGTAAGTGAAAACAGTAAAGGACAAAGCACACATGGACACTTGGTGTTTGTAATAAGATGAGCGACAGAGAAGCAGCTGCAGGGTTTAGAATTCATGACGTCTCATGAATTGAGTTCAGTTTGGAGGTTCCAGTGAGAAACTACGTCTATACACACACGCACACAGACAAACACAACAGACATAGCCTGTCTCGCTTCCCTTCTGCAGGCCATTTACTGTAAAAACTCAGCGGATTTCAGTTCCTATATTAGAAAGTATACCGGTATTTATGGTAACCGCAATGAAACGTGTAAAGCACATTTAAACAATCACGACACACCAAGACACCAACGCTAAGCTGACCAATAAGACCTCTTATTTTAAAAAAAAATGTATGATTATATTTTATTAAAAAAAATAATTGACATTTGTCCAAAATGAAAAAGTGAACTTGAGACGCAACATCAACTAGAAATGGACAAGCTTAAGTTTAAATTACTATTACTTTTGAATGGTTGTAAAATAAATCCCAACAATGATTCATTTAGTAGACGCAATTATTATACTTATCACTTCATCTTGTGGGCGAGAAACTAATTTGAGCATTTAAATGAGGGAAAGGTCATTCGCTCATACATGAATGAATGAACCAGATGTTCTTTTGAACGCCCTGCACTGGCAGGAAACTCGAGAACTTGAAGAAACAGGTTCTTCTCGCTGTGCAACAGCAGACACATTGCCCAAATGTTCATCTTTTTACTGTAAAAATATCTACAGGAACAATATATAATTCATAACAATATAATTCCATCCTACCAGTTAATACCAAAAGGAACATTCGGCCAGAGCCTGTCACTGGATCAATTAAAAAATATATCAAATAATATAATATAATATGATCTGCAAATGAAACGAGAATTGGAAATTCTCGTTTGTAAATTATTAAATGTAAATTATTTAAAGAAAAAGAAAAAAAAGAAGAAAAAGTGCTAAAGTTGACAGAATAGAAAAAGAGAGAGATAAAGACAAACAGAAAGAGGGGGTAAAAAAAAAAAGTAATAGAGAAAAAGGGAATAAAAAGACAGAGAGATAGACAGTAAAAGAGCAAGTTGTAAAGGAAGAGAGAGTGAATGAGTAAAAGAGAGAGAGAGAAACAGTGAAAGAGTAAGAGAGGGAGAATTGTAAGAGATTGACAGAGTAAGAGAGAACTTAAGCAGAGACTTGGACTCCAGCCATCCCTCCGTCCAAACCAAAGGCTCTATAAATTAACAGAGTGGAAATGAAAATGTCATCTTGCTCCTAAAGAAGACCAGTACCCTTCCAATTTCTCAAATAAATCACAGCCAGTGCAGCATATACATTAGCATTAAGGCTGTGCTTATTTAAGACTCTGGTGGAGACAAAGCAAGTGATTATTTTGACAGTTCGAATGCATAGCATGCATTAAAAAACACCTCCTGACTAACATTTCCTCAAAAAAAATCACATGCCCAACAAAGGTGTTTCCACAAAGGATGATGCAAGCACCCATAACTCTTTATGATGCATGTGTTCATGCAGCGTGACTGAAGTACACGTGATGATGTGATAGTTTGAATAACTCCAGCAGATGCCTTAGGCCTTTACTGCCAAAATCTGACCTCAGAACAGTGCAGGTGCATCCCATCTAGAAGATGCTTCTTTAATAGATGCAACCCATCACAGATGTTCACACTGGCAGGATTTGCCAGGCAAATGAATCTTTCGAGAAACCGCACAAATCCCGGGTTTGAGCTCTGCAAAATTACCACAGCGCTTTAATTCTAATCATAATAATTGAAGTGATGAAGTCAACAAACTCTTACTGAGGTGTTGTTTCTGGCGTGTTGCTGGTTGTTTCTCACCCTTTTAAGGTCTGATATTCATGTGATAATGTGTTAGTAGGTTTGGTATCAATACTTTCATAACAGAAAAGTCCCTACAAAAACAAACTGAAACTGTAACTGTAACTGAAACCCTACTGATATAGCACCCCCAGCTGGAGGTAGTTTGTAATACATCTCTTAACACATGTAAAACCTCTTGGCAAACATACCATTTTACTCCTAGAACTTTAACTATTAAAAACTGATATTTAAATCCCAGAAGCTGAAATCAGAAGTAATGCTTTAACTTTAAAGCCAGGTTTAACCATAAACACAAGCTCAAGAGTAGCAGTTCTTCTACAAGAGCAGGCTGAAGCAAAATGCACGGGACAGAAAATGTGTGCAGAAAAGCCATCAGAAATCTCTAGTTATTCCTCTTGTAAAACAAGGCTCTGCCATTGCGTGAATCTCATGCCACATAATCCAAAAGAGGCGGGGCTTATTTACAATGTCATTCAGTCATGTGACCAGGATTGGTGATGTAGCTGCAATAGTGAGGAACGCTTGAATTCTATTGCAATGCTTCTATTGCAGATGAGAGGATGGAAACCCAACTTTTTGACCAGCTACGTTAAAGAAAGGCAAAATTATTTCGCAAAGTATAAAAGCAGAAAATCTAATATATAAAAGCATAAACAAACATTACGCAGAGAGCTACCTAAAGAAGCCACCTGGATTGGTGGTGAAACGTTTCTACGAGAAAGAAGTCCCCCCGCATGACAGACATTAAAGGATGACGGCAAGAAAGAAATGTACAATGAAGTTCGGGCTATTTTTTTTAGATTAAGATCATTGTGGGGCGGCACAGTGATACGGTATGTAGAACCGATATCTCACAACCAGAAGGTTCTGGTGCAAGGCCTGGCTAAGACCTTTCTTTTCATGTTCTTGAATGTTGAAGAAGCAAATGAGTAAGAAGATAATTGGAACACCAATGTTTTAATAAAGGGGAAACACAACTCTAAAATTGTTCTGTGTAGTCAACTTTAGATAATTCCATGTTTGTTTTTCATACTATTTAAAATACAACAAAAAATCTGTAGTGAACAGGCTTTCATTAAAAAATAAAAATCAATCAAACTATAGAAAATCCTCACACTGCTGAAACAAACACAACCAATCCCACTGGATTCATACAAAAACTCTCACAGATTGTGATATTTTCTTAATAACATTGCATGGATTACGGAATCCTTCTCTGAGGTGTTGGTGATTTTACTAAAGCAAGTGTTCTGTCAAGATGGGCGCTGATCAGATGGTTCAGTCTGGGCTTAACACATAGAGACTCGATCAATCCAGTGTCAAGAACAAGTCACATTCTCTATTTTTGAGCTAGTGCTGATTTTCTGTGCTTGATAGTCCGTATGTACTTTTGAGGAGCACGTCTTGTTACTAGTATCCCGCCCTCTTATTACTTTGTTAACTTTCCCACTTGTGAAATTACTATTCTCACCCATGTTACTCGTTACCTCACAAACACACTGCATCAAGTTAAACATAATTTTACCTTTTATAATTTTCCGCCTCACAATGTTCTTTACCGTCTTGTTAGTTCCAAAACGGAACTCTTTAGCTCAATTAGTTCTTACTCAAGTAAATCATGCAAATATTTTTGTTTTTCTAAAAATTTTAGTTGTGGTTTCTGGTCAAGTGTAGGTGTTTTGCTTTGTATGTTTCTGTTTTTCAGTTTTTACTACTGTGATTGTTGCAGTTTGAACTTGTGGTATTTGTTTCATTTTTAGGTTTTATATATAAAAAAGCCTGTTAACCTAGCAATTGGTCCGGGGGTGTGGCTAAATGACATCATCCATACATTATCTTTGTTCTGGAGTGCATGGATTTAATGAAAAGCCTTAGCTTCATAAAGAACAGTACAAAGCAGGGATTTTGGACAGGTTTCAAATACAGCATAAAATATTTTGTCACCAAATCACAGTTTTGGCAAACTAATTTAGCTTGTTCAAATTTGACCTTGAACATTAATTTGATGTGTTATAGTAGTAGATCTGTATTTGGTTTTGTTATTAGTATACAAGAAAATCTTAAGTAATCACACTCAAACTCAATCTTTCATTATTATTATTATTATGTGATTTCACAAATACATGTAAACACTGGAATACGAGACAAATAAATCTACATATAGAATTGGTTGCCATGGCAATGCCATCTTATTCTAGTCCACAGTTCTTGCTGCTAAAATTACAGATTGACATTCTTAAATGCACATTTGAAACATTCACTACCCCTGGCAACAGCTTTGTCCTTACATGCACGGTAACCTCAGAGTCCACATCACCATGCAATACAATCTGGTCCAGTCAAGATACAACATAAGCAAATCATGTTCAGGAGGATCATCTGAATATTGAAACTTAAATGTTAAAGAAACTTTTGGACTACACTAAAGAACAAACGGGAGATTTGTATAATTAGCAAAAAGTTAAGTTTACAATTTTATTTACAATCGCTTTATGCATTACAACCTTAAACATGTATACCACTGTAATTTAAAATGTGTATGCTACTCTCTTATGCATTTGGTATTAATAAAACAATACATTACTTTAACGCAAAATTACAACTTAATTTAAAGAAATGTTTTTTTCACACCTGCCTCCTGTTTTTACTTGATCAAATAGTAGAATAATATAGTGTAAATATAAAAAAGCATTAAAAATGTACCTTTTGTTACAATGACACTTTCCGGAAAAAATATCATTTCAATTATCGCTTTGCAGAACGTTTTTGAACACGCACATCATGAATCCTCAGACTCCATTACACAAAGAATTTTCAGAATCAGGAAAAAAAATTAAACAAGTCTACAATTATTCATGGTGATATTCTACAGAGCATCGGGCTACTGGATGAGGACTCATTCCAGAAAACAGCTCGGCATGGATGAAAATGACTGAAATATGCTTGTCCTGCGGTGAGGGTCGATATCGCTTCAGTGGGACGTCTATCTGCAGCACTGTCGACATCATTATTAATGAATGTGCGGCTCTCTAAACAGAGCTCATCTCAGACAGAGAGAATAACAGGTGTTTCCTGGGAAATGATGGCTCACAGAGGCAAGAAAAAGGTTTACGAGACAGGAGAAGGAGTCTAGATGTGTCTTCCTCATCCCCTGATTTGGCAGAGCACTCGTTGAAAAGCGTATAGGAACAGAGCAATTGATTTTAGAGTGAGTGAATAAGACAGGTCGTGGGAGTCTCAAAAGCACCAATCAACATGTCATTGTTAATTAAGAGCAGAGCAAAGAAACCCGTAAAACGGAGGAAGCAAAGAATGGCCATTTCTGGAACAGCTGGAGGTTTGCCTGAGCTGGGACCAGTCTTATCTCAGCATCCACACACCACAGAGGGTACGACAGCGATAGTCACAGTACAGAAAGTGTGAACACGGAAAGCCCATTCACTCTTTGACTGATGGATTATGCAGAGAAGACAAAATACTATCTACTGGTCTGGATGATGTTGCTGTGTTCAATGAGAAATTTGTCCATATGGTACTGTATGACTCCTCCAGAGGTGCCAGTCTACACTGAAAAGATGCTCGTAAAGTTCCGATGCTCCTGATTGTAAAAGTTGCATATTGCTGTTCAAAGCATATTGAAATAACTACAGCAATTTTATTTGGAGAAAAAAATCCAACAATTTTGTAAAAAACACTTATTCATAAGTTAAATTCTTCAGTTAACTTCTTATATTTCACTCATAAGAAAAAAAATAATTTTGCTTGATTGCAAAATTCCAACAGAAAATTCAATTCACAAGAATCCTAATATGAAGACAAAACAATATATGTGCGGAATATGTGCAGAAATTAAAGTATCACACTTTTTTTTATATAATTTTTCATTCAACCAGATGTACTGTAAAAATTGCAGGGTATAAAATTCAGGTATTTCAGGACAGAATTATTAATGGTAATTAAAAAAATGCAACACTTTAATTCACAAATCAATTATTTTGTACCCAATTAATTAAAATGTTTTGTTTTTCACACATTTTTAGCCATTTTTAACAGGCCCTAAAACCAAGTACTGCAAGATCACTAGTTATACTCTATCATACTATAGAAACAGTATAACGCCAATTATCCTACATGACTAAATGAAGGCAAGTACTGTGTCTATTTTAAGGAAACTTGAGAATTACGTTTCACTGGCAACCACAAGACAGACACAAAGTCCTGTTCACCACTGGACAAGCTCTAGATGAAAGAAAATTATGCTTTGGAGTTAATTAAAAGAAATTAGCATTACAGCCCACATTTTAAATTGCTGCATCTACAGAACAATTACAGTATGAAGGAAAATGCAAGACAACAAAGTAATGGTGGAAGAGAGAGAGAGAGAGAGAGAGAGAGAGAGAGAGAGAGAGAGAGAGAGAGAGAGAGAGAGAGAGAGAGAGAGAGAGAGAGTCTATCAGAGCTACTGTGAGTTACCACTAACAGATTGATGAACAGCAAAGACTAGTCGTGATGACAAAAACTGGTATTATTACACTCTGAAATACACCTGGCAACCCGGCAAATGTGTGTTAATTTCAAGAATCCGGCTTCTGTAATGTCACATCCTCAATTGGGTCAACTTAATAATGCCAACTAAAAGACCGGGTTTAATTTAAATGGCTGTCGGTTCATTTGTTCACGTACATTCTCCTATACCTTAAATGTAATTAAATATAATTGAATACTGATCAAACCACAAAAGCAATCCCTTGCAAAGGTAAAGGTGCTTTACAACAGTGGTCTGTAGATTTTTTTTCAATACTATACCTTAACTTCATGTTATCCTTGTATGAATTTATAATCTGGTGTTGCAAACACTACTGTAGCACTCTACTGACTGCGCAAAAATGTTAATTTTACACAGTCACAATTACAATCACAATTAAGCAAGTTAACAATAAAAAACCAGTAAACAAAATAAACCAGTAAACTTCATCCGTTTCTGGAAGCAAAACTGTAATGAGCGGCGTCAGACGGAACGAACTGTAGCATACGTCTGTGTTAGGTACGTCTGAACTACAATTGATGTCTGAGTCCAAATCACACCGGTTACACCAGTTATGTCATTTATCTTATGATTAAGAAATATTGCTGTTATACTCTCCGGTTATATTGTTACCGACTTTTATAAGTGTAATTATATTGTATCTTACGAATAGGTTTGATCATGCCCTTGTCCCTTTACTTTATATCGTATTGCTTATTTAGTTATTTATATTGAACATTATGGCGAGATATAAAAATATGCTACATAATGCACAACGACCTAATGGTTGGTAAAGCTGTCATCTCACGGCAAGGACGCGTTCAAACTCAAGTCCGTGGTCCAGTCGGGCCTTTCTGTGCATGTTCTCCAAGGGCTTGCTAGGGTTTCCTCCTGGGGCACCTAATCATGCGTCCAGGTCCCTGAGACCCACAACAGGACAACCGGCTCCAAAGATTAAATAAATAAATGAATAAAATGTATTCATTATGCAGCAGTTTGCATAGTGTATATGTTTCAGGAACTTACATGAGCAAAACTAAAGTCAAATTAACTGTCAATTATTTAATTTGACTTTCCCTCGCATTATTATTATTTTATCATGCAAGCATAAAAAAGGAAAGAGACTAGGATAATATCAGGAGCCAGTATATTATAAAGTATATTTTTGTGTCATGCAAATAATAAAGTTTTGAGCTAAAGGCAGACATTATTTATCATTATTTATCATTATTTTCTCTTATTGAAGGATAAATAGTATCTTTCCTAAAATCACATGTACTGTACTTAAAATGAATCTATGGTGTTAACTCAAACAAAAAAATAACAGCCCCGCTGCATTAACTTCTGAAGACTAAGAGGGACAATAATAATTACAAAGCCTGAACGAATGAGTTACTGTATGACAAAGCAGAAATATGCCAATGTCCTTGAAAAGACCTGACGTTGACTATGCGCTGTCATCAAAACTTGTATAAAACAAGTGCCTTTAAAAAGTGCATTACAATGGGCTCAGAAAAAAAAACCTCACTCAAGACTTTGTAGTTACAAAGCACAGTGACTTTTGTAAGTTGTTATATTATATTCTTATTAGCAAACCGGTAATAGTGTATTCAAGTCAAATCTGAAAAAAATTAGTCAGAAGTGATGAATGATATCAGTCATGAGGTATGTCATCATGATTAATGTTGTGAGTGATGTGCGCCATGAGTGATGTAAGCATCTCTGATGTGACGATGTGTCACCATGATCATATCTTCTGAATGACGCCATAGCAGATAATTTATAAATAATGTGATGATGTTGTCGTAGGGTGACTGTATCTGTATCTGACTTACATTTGATTTTACCTTGAAAGAGAAACACAAGTGATAGTGTGATAGTTTGGAAGCAAGACGAGGCGGATTCCTCTCCGTTTAGAGAAACTGGTATGAATTGGTAAGAATACACAAGCTTTTCCTAGTTCTTATAGGTTGAGAAAACACTGTAAACATTTCCTCTATCAAAAGTGTCTCTTATGTCGACTGGAAGCCAGGCTGAAAGCGTGATAAGGATTGTCTGAAGCATGTACTGTATACAGAAGGCCTGAAGCCTCCCCCTAAACCAAGATGAAGCCCACTGCAGTGACTCGTTATCGGGTCTCACTGAGCGACTTGCAGACACAATCATGGTTTCAGCCTCATCACCAGAAGAAGCCCTCGCTATCCGCTAGTGCGAAATCAGAAGTGGCTCTTTAGATAACAGTAATCTTTATCACGCAAGACAAACCAAGCGGGGACCACAATGACACAGCACTGTGCATAGAATCAATGAGCGAAAGAGCCACCAAAAGAAAAACAGAAAAAAGTTGAATTCAAGCTTTTTGCTTGGTCATGAACACATTCATGTTGCATCAATTTATTAGTGTGTTTACAGTGTTGACACATGTTAAAATGTAAGAAAAAATCGTCTTGAAAAAACTAATGTCCTAAGGGGTACCGTTGCTTTTTAACCAAAATACCAAGATACTTTTTGAAAGTTTTAAGCAGAATTTTTGTTTGTTATTACATTATATGAATGCATATAAACAGCGGTTTACAAAAATAAAATTGCATTGTGAACTTCTGTTACAACTTCCATGAGCACTGAACCCATAACATGGTGTTGGAAACATCAGGCTCAACAATTATTTGTCTTCCAGTGTAAGGTCACGGTGAACCACTTTTGTGGCAAAGCACAAATTAAAACTTTCAAATTTGCACATTTCTTTTTGAAAGAGCACTAAACACAGCGCTCTGAGTTGTGCTGATATCATGGCAAATGTCAAACACAGACACAAACAAGTTTCTCTGTCAATCAGAAGGCACCTCGGTCTCTCTCGCTCTCTCTCTCTCTCTCTCTCTCTCGAGGAGATTAGAGTGTTGCCGAAGCTTAAAAGCGGCCTACACTGATAGAGCTGGCAATAAAATCCTGTCGCTCCTCAGCAAACATTTCCCCTGAAGCATCGCGGTGGCTCCTTCCTATCCACCGACCCTTGTGGCTTTTTTCTTTATTTACATAATGTTAACATCCAAACCCATTGCAAACATTCCGCAAACACAGATTTGGAAAACACGTGCCTGCTAATAAGACACCTGGAATAAAGATTCGATCAAACATAGTTTCACCCAAATTCCAAATCTCTGTTTCGGCACAGGATGCTATTCTGAACGTTTCATTTCTCATCCCTTCTGCCGTTTCTCGGCACTAGCCTCATTCTCTCAGCTTTGCACGAGAGATTATTACTGCGCGGCAGCTGCTCGTGATGCTGTAAAGCACATCGCTTCTGAGAAGTTGTTTTGTCAAGGGGTCAGGATTCCAACACATCTCGGTGAAGTTTCAAGCCCTTAGTCAGTTTCTGGAGAGCGCAGCGATGCATCGTGATGTTTTCATGTGCGTCATGAAAATCAGCTTTGATATAAATGATTGAACTAAAAGACTTGAAAAATGTCTCTGCCTTCTATGAAGACGTATATGGTTTTACTAGAAAAAAACAGCACTTCTTTAATCAGCACAAATGTGAAGAATTGACTAATTAAGCCAGGTCGTGGGGCAACAGCCCGAGCAGAAATCCCAGATTTTCTTCTCCCTTGACCTTTGAACCAGCTTCTCAGGGATTACATCAGGGCATTTCCAGGGCAGTCTGGAGACATTGTCCTTATAGCATGTCCTCGGTATTAAATATAGTCCTAGGTCCCAAACAATGATTTTTGGGGTCCCAAACAATGATTTTACACACAAACATGTCAAACAACTCCAATAAAGCATTGTCACAGAAACAGAAAAAAATGTTCAGTTAAGCTTTATGTGCAGAACTAAAGGTAAATTTCAGTAAAACGTGTGACTGGCATTTGACTGACACACAAGACGCAGACAAACTGTCGTGTTGCTGCGGAACAAAGTTAGTGTCAGTGGATCAACGCTGTTAAAGAGGAACTGTTCTATTCAAGACGCTTTAGCAGATTGTGTAAAAGTCAATTGTTCTTCATCTGTTTCTGGCAGATGTGTGAATATTACTGGTTTTTATTTCCAATGATTCATTGTTTCCTTTAAATATGTATTATTTATTTCACCCTTTCTTCTCTGTTGAGAAGCAAAGTGAGTGCTGTTCAGTGTCGCTTTCAGTACAATATAAAGTTTCTCATCCCTTCTTCAGTCGAATTGAATGATCTGATACGCTGGTCTAGAGTGGAATGACTCGATCTGGTCAAAGATAAACTATTCTTTGACTCGAGCCAATGATTGCCGTTTTAACCTTTTTTAACCTCAATAGTTAGTAAAGCTGGGTGGGGTTTTTGATCATATTAGCTAGATGTAATTAAAGATATGTAGTGCTGTTATGCAGATATAGAATTCCTTTTTATGGTTTAGCAATCTTTTGAAATATGCCAAAAAAGTGACATTGGTGACCATGTATAAATTCAACAATAAACAAAAACAAAAACAAAACAAAACAAAACAAAAAACAAAAAAAAACAAGAAAACAACAATTATAACATTTAAATGAACTATTCCTGCTGAGGTGTCAATGAAGACTTCCAGCTACTGTAACATCCAGCTTGGCCAGTTCTGGAAAAAAGTGTTGTGACAATAAGGCCACGCTTGACACCATCAGACGATCCACATGACAGTGATTCTAGGCTGCTGATGAGAGGAAAATAAGTCACCAAGACTCTCACAGGCATTTAATGTACCCGAGTTTGGACCATTCAATAGCACTACTTCCGCAATGGCAGTTGGCACTGCATCTAAAGCAGAGAGACGGAGGAGTTTTGTGCACTGAGATACAGAGGAGGAGTTGTCTGCAACAGGCAGATGGGCTGCACTTTCTTTGCCTACCAGCCATACGTCGCCCGGCTGATCTGTATGCTGCGCGAGAGTTACGTGATATTCTAGCTAGTGCCAACTTCCTCGTCCAGTGTGTAAGAAAGTTTGAGGGGTTAGGACAGAAGACTTTGTTCCCTAGAAAACTTAAACATGAAGTTAACGAAATGCTGGTAAATGAAACGTAAATGGAGCTCAAGGGAACTAAAAAAAAAAATAAATCCGTTACATCCATTAAATTAATTTTGCGTTTTAAAAAAAGTGATAATTTTTTTTAAAAGCCTGAAAAGAGTGCATGAATGCAAATTTCTAGAGACAGTGTACTACAATAATATAGCCTGTCTTAGAATTTTACAAGTGGCAACATGCTGATATAGTTAAAAAAAGATGTTTCGTTTACAAAAAAATGATCATATGATTGTCACAAATAATCATTCTTTATTTTTTCTTTAATGATTCTTTTATCATTCTTTTACTGTAAATTATTTAATATACACTAATTAATATACACTAATTATAACACCATATTATTTTAAAAGCATCACTGTTTTACTATATTAATTATAATTTATATAGTTTCTATATTATATAGTATAGATTATATATTATATAGATTACTATATTGCATAGTAATCATTGTTCTGACAATGACAATAAAGCTCTCTTAAATCTAAATCTAAGTCTATAATCTAGACTCACAGAGTAAAAGAAGGAACACAGAGTAAATGCATAAGACAACTCAGCATCAGAAAGAAAAAATCCAGCTGAATAAACCACTAAACAACTGTTAAATGAACTCTTATCAAAAAATATAAATAAAAATTGTGCACAAAAAGAAAGAAAGAAAAAAAAGAAAGAAAGAAAAAAAAAGACATTTCCTGTCTCGTGCTTGGTTGGGACAAACAAAAAACCAGCTATGAGACAATGACCCTTAATAAAGTCACTGTCCAGCATGAATAAAGAAAGAGACCAAAGAGCTATTGGCACAACGTCTGAATTCTATCAACCAGAGTAAATATTTAAGAACAAAAAATCCTTTGTACTCAAGTATTTCGAAATTGGACACTACTCACAAAAATCCATTAATATTCGGTCCAAATTTATGCCAGAGTACAACAGTCCACGTGTTTAGGGTACAGATTGGTCAGAAACCATAAAGTATACTGTGTGAACCAAAAAGTGAAGCACAGACAGACAGACAGATAATATAATATTCAGACAGACTGGCAGAAAACAGTCAATCAGACAGGATAGATAAAACAATAGTCAGTCAAACAGACACATAAAATAAGTCAGTCACACAGACATACAAAACAATACTTGTTCTGAAAGAAAAAACAAAAACAAAGATAAAACAATGAAAAGACAGCAGGACAGACAGAGGTAAAATGGGATAATAGTCAGGGAGACAAATAGAAAAAAAAACCATAGACTGGCAGTCAATCAGACAGACAGATAAAACAATAGTCAGGCAGACAGTTAAAATGACAGTAAAGACATTAAATAAACAAAACAGACAGACAGTTAAAAGACATTTGAATAAACGGGGGTGTGATTTTTACCAGTTTAACTTTAACTTGACTGTGATGAATCAGAATAAATGCTGTTTTATCAAGCAAAAGATGAGTCAGATTTGGTTCTCATAAATGAGTTTGCCATAAAATCTAATATAAAAATAAATAATATGAAATTCAGCAGGCACACAAAACCCACAAGCACATGTCGATCAGGCATCACACACCAAACATGGCACTCACTCCAGTGCAACTCTCCAGTGTGAGCTCAATTTCAACTTGTAAGGCACTGTCACTGTCTTTCAGGCTGTCTATTACAAGAATCAATCAGAAAGCAAACCTGTTTGTCTTTTTCTTTAGCCTTCCCGCTGCTGGAAACCCGGGAGGAAGTGACATCACGAGGGATGACAGAAATTTGGTGCAGTGGCATGTTCATCCCCGCAGTTCAGTGGAGGTCACACACTCTGCTGCTGAAGCTTGTCCACTCACTACGACATGATGCAAAATCTACTAATCCAGATCTGGTTGAAAGAAAAGCAAACAGACGCATTTCAAAGTTATTAATGAAACATATCAAGGCAATCAACGTCTTCAGCTCTGCTTTATCATTAAAAATACATTCTGAAATAAAGAGCTCATACTGATTTAAAAATGCTTAATATTTTACAATCATAAAAAAAAGATTAGTAAAGTAAAATGAGTTTGTCAATATGGCCACTAGGAACTATAGATGTTATCTGCATTTAACCGGTCCAGTAAAGTTACATACACACAGTGAAGTGAACTCACACAAACCCAGAGCAGTGGGCAGCCTAAAGCTGTGGCGCAAGGAGGGCATGTGGGGGCCAGTGTCTATATCAAAGACACTCAGATGTAGAACCAGCCGGAGTGGAATTCAAACCTGCAACCTTTTTTGACACATTCTTTGAAGTCAATTCCCTTACTTCTGGATCACAACAGCCACTTTATGATTATATACGGCAACAATAAAAGATAAAGATAATTTAATTATTTATACATGGAACATATTCACCTTTTGAATCAAGGACACCATACAGTGGTGAATAAAATATATATACTAGACCAGGGGTCCTCAATTATAAACTTGAAGGGTCCACTTACGAAATTTCCGTTCAGTCTGAGGTCCGGAAAAATATCGGTCAAGTTGCAAATATGAATCGATATGTGAATGGCACGTCATCCGTACAGAAACAATATGCTTCAGGTCAATCTCTCGATCTCTAAGAATCTGTGTCACTACTTCATAAATGTAATCCCTCCTTGTGTGAGGTTTGTAAGACCCAAAACATCTTCATAAATTTGACACAATATTGTTCACCTCCCTTTTCTTCATCAAACAATCTGAGAAAGATCATAAATTGTGAATTATCCTTTTGAGTCCCTTCAAACAGAGCAGTCACCACTTCATTCACACACTCATTGACTATTTCAGCATTAGAGAAAGGTGTCTTGTGTTGTCCCAGAACACATGTGAGACGTTCGTTGCTTGTGTGTGTGTGGAGGGTAATTTGTTCAAATTGTGCGTGCTTGGATTAATAAATGGCATTTCACGATCACTTTTGACGATCGCGACAGTCTCGTTGCAGATTAAACACATTGGTTTTCTGCTTCGCGCGGATGCATATTATTCTGTCCACTCACTCTTAAACTCGCAGTTTTCAAAGTCAACTTTACTTTTCTAATCGACGGCCAGCTTTGAGCTCGCCATATTCTTTAAGGTTAAAAAAAATCTCTCGATTTACGCAAACGACAGAGCGCCCGTTCGTCTGGCTACCCTGAAGACCTGAGCGACTAAGCGCCGCGGCCGTGTTCTAAAGTAACTGAATGCCGCCAAAGCGCAAACAGATGACGTAGTTGTCACGTTGCTCTTACAGCGGCTGTTATTGGACAAATGCCGCAGCTAAAACGAGCGCAATCATTCAAGATAAATTATATACATTTATAAATATATTCGTTTGCGTTGGTGCGTGTGTGTGTGAATGAACAATGCAGAATAAAAATTGCGTGACCACTGAAAACGCCTTTGGATTTTGATCACAAGAGTAGCATTGGTTTTGCCGTCGGTCCAAAAGTAATCGCGTCTGGGTCCGGATGCGGACCGGAGTCCGCCTATTGAGTACCCCTGTACTAGACAAATAGACAGGGACAAAATTTACTCTGAACAAGTGAGTTTCTTAATGAGGAAGAGTTATTCTAGAGTCAATAAGCAACATGTGTGAAAGTGGAAGAAAAACGAATGGTCCAGGGGGATAAATAGGGTTCGAGGAGGCTAGAAAAATATGAGGCCAGGTTATTTAGTGACTTGGAAAACTATTATTTAGTGCCAAAATATTAAGAGCCAGTGGAGTCGCAGAGTCCTAAACCTGTTAAAACTTATTCAGTAGTTAATCTTTGGTAAGCCATTTAAAAGAGAGTTGCAAGAAATGAGGCTTGAGGAGACGAGGACATGGACCAGGGTTTTACATCTGCTGGGAGTGAGTAAATGTTCCACAGGAGGAAGTAGTCGGATTGAGTGAGTTTAGAGTTTCGAATTATGGACTGAGATGGAGAGTGTTTTGTCAAGGATGATGCCTGAGCTCTTAACCCGAGTGGAAGAAAGAACAGTATTGCTGCTGATTGGATGCTGAAAAAGTACAGTACTGTACTGTATTTATACTTTATATGTACGGTATGTATGCATACAATAAGTACTGTATATAGCAGAATGTCTAATGTAAGTATGCTATATTCGAAGCAAAATGAGAAATCATTGTATGTATGAAGTATGATGATGGAGAAAACAATAATATAAAAAATAATAGCTTATAAAAAAAGCTTATTTAAATAGCTTATTATTCAAACACAAGAGTGTCTCAGCATGAAGGAGAAAATGAAAGTTAAAAGTAGAATCGCCAATCACAAAACCACAGCCACATTCTACATCATGAAAGTCTCTTGCTGATATGATGCAAACCCTGCGTGTAAATCTGGAGTTTGACTTCCATCGCCATTTGCTGCAACCATGACAGCAATTACGTTTCTTCCCCGTTTCTGCCAGTGCCAGCAGTGTGACGCTGATTTGTGCATCTAAACCTGCCACAGTGGCACACGGCATTAGGCTAAATCCAGCATTTCGGAAGGAAGATGTGCTGCTGTGCACGACTGGCTGGTGCAAACAGCGTGATATGAAAGACATCAAAACTGCTGTTTAAATGAAAACAATCTTGTCTTTGGATCTGCTTTTTATGAACACGTGTGATTCAAGTAGAGCAAAACAAGAGCAGGAAATGCTTTTATAATGCAACAGACAACGTCAAATTGGGGGAATTGCATACATTTGAAATATGTGATATTTCCATTTAAAACATGCAATATTATCCAGATAAATTTGGTTCAGTTCTGTAATCGACAAGTCAAAATTTGGCCAAAGCGGGTGGCTAATGTTCAACGTACTGGAACCAAAACAAATATTTATTCTTTGCACATAATATGTTATAACACATGAACATTACATAATTACAAAACAAAAACTAAATTAAACAATTTATTTCTGACCTGTTTAAAATATTTAATTCAGTGTACAGAGTGAAAATCAATGAAACTAACTATTGTAAATGTTTATTAAAAATTTCTATAAATATAAATGCATAATAGATTATATTTATTGCAATATTTTGTTGTGCAATTTCACATTACAGTCTTATATCATAATACAATAATAATGACCAACAGTAGTGGACGAGCAGATGAAATTCTTATCTGGCACATGAAGTGACATTAATTCATAAGCTGCTTGCGGAACAGCTGGTCAGTTCATATGAACCCAGAGCTCACAGCAGGATGGTTTTCTCTATACATAACTGATCACCGGCGCTCGCTAATCACACAGCATTACAGGGGAGGTCATGTGACCACCGTCATCGACGTGCTGCCGATCGATATGAGCAGAGTAATCTGGATGCATGCCGCATTACGGTTGTTCATTATATTTGTCATCCAGCAGCTACAGTATGTTACGTTATGTTAAAACAGAGCAGAAATAATAAAATTCAGACATCTCATAACACGTCCTTGGCCTTTTATATTATTGCAACTAAAAACTAGTTTTTATAATACAATACCTATAGCCTACATAACAACCCAAGATGTCATAGGTAAGAGTACAGCACTGTGAGTGAAAAATCTTTCTGGAGTCAAAAATCTACGTACAATAAAGACTTATATAAAAAATAATTTGGTGAAAGAATTCAAGTGACAGTATTTGTATTTAGTATGCCAAATGAAAGCTAAATATATGCTGTAACTGAATATAAATCAGTTCACGAATGTAAAATGAAAATTTTGAATCTTAGTCGACCTTTAAAATCATATGCAAATATTTAGAATAAAATTTAAAGCATTGAATCTTCCTCTAAAATGTTTTTAGAGCCGACTGATTACATTGACATATACATACTTAATAATTGTCAAGTCATTTATCAGTCTGATTTGAATAAGCTCAAACTCCCATACTTTTATTTTAGATTTTATTTTGTCATATTTCAACATTGTAAATGAATAACCTGAAATATTTATATAGTCGGAGCATCTCCTTGAGAGAACCCGTGAGTCAAAGAATAAACAGATCAGACTACAAAAAATTCCCAGTGTTCGGAATGGCTGATTCATTACTCGTCAGCTTCAGCAAGACACATGATCAATAAAGTGAAAGATTTACCTTAATACCAGCGCAGCCTGTGTTTCTCTTCCTGTGTGTGACAGGATCGAACTCTGATTTCCCTTGGACAGGTGACGTACTTTCACAACCTAAGCATCAATGTTCAGGAAATATTTATCAAAGTTTAAAGTTAAGAGCTTAAGATGCTTGTAAACAACACTTTTTTAACAACTCTTTAAATCCCAGAAGAAAAAAAAATTATATTCAATTTATGTAGCGTTCTCATGGCGTAATTCACCATGGAAGAAACCAAGATTATGAGATCATTTTGAAAGCACCTAAAACTAAAAATGAATTGATAAACTATGCAAAACATCAATAAAATATGAAAAATATATTATTTGGTGTGTTTTGTTTAAATTTATGGTTGTGGCAGTGCAGTTCAGCGATGGGGAGTTGGACCTGCTACCCAAGCATTGCAGGTTTGAAACCCGGTCGAGGGGGGTTCTACAACTTAGTGTCCTTGAGCAAGACACTGAAAGCACCACATCACAGCTGCCCAATGCTCCGGGTTTGTGTGCGTTCACTTCACACTGTGCGTTTCACTCACTCACTCACTCACTCACATTATACACCTTGCCTAACCACTTTGCCTTAAAGAACACCTGATTGTAACATTTATGCATTAATATAAAACACACACACACACACATCATGTACAAACACATATTGTGCCTTGACAAAGTGTTCAATTTTAGTCTAAAACTTGCTGAAATAAATGTGCGTTGTTAAAAAGGGAAATAGCTTTAATCTATAAATACATTTATTTATTAGTTTATTTTAATCATTTGGAGGCCAACATATTGCCTTTTAGGTTTTAATAGTCATGCTGGCTAGCAGTGTCCTTTATGACGGGAGTGATGATATCAAATAATTATTCAAGGCTTAGTAAGTGGCTTAATGGAGAAAACCCCCATCAAGTTGCATGACCTCCAGATCAGAAAGGGACACGAGCTTCTCCAGAGCTGGAAACCCTCAGAGACCATTAAAGAGATCACAGCCAGATAAAGAAGACGAGATGCTGATGCTCCCAAATACAGCAGCTCTTCAGATTTCATTGGAATAAATTACCATAATTTAATAAAAATATGATACAAGCATACTTTTATACATATAGAGCTTTATGATGCCTTTCACTAGAATTATCTACAATACTTCCACAACAACCATTACATCAAGATCCCGAACAGAGGTGAAGAATTTCATCAAGCAATTAGTGAGAAAAATAAGAGTGCTTATTTTTATCTTGAAGTTGAACCACGATCAAAATAAAGGGCAGGGATTGAATTGTATGCTGCCAACAATTTAATTGCACATGTAACTGCTGCACGTAATGAATTGATGGCATAAATCCTCATATGAGCGATTCTCTAAATAAGCCTTTTTATAAAAGGTTTATTGTTTTAATGTGAATGAAATTAAATGAAGTTTATGCATCTCAAACGAGATTGAGATTGAAATGGATCATATTTAACAAATAATACCTCTTCTTTTCTTGCAAGGAAACTATCATATATTATAATTTGAATCACGGAGCATTATTCAGACAGCAATATATGCCTTAAACTAATGCTGATTAAATAGTTAGCGACAAGTTCAAGAATAAGACAGTTTAAATGAGCAAGCGGTAACGCATGTGTGTGTGTGTAAATACTTATTATACGATGCAGTTTCAAACTTTTTAGAAAATACACTTACACATCTGGTTTGATGATAATATTTAGTCTAAGGCCCTTTCAATCACCATTTTAAATCGCATTTCTTGTGTGCAATGATTTTAATGCGTTTTCAGGTACTGTATGTGCTAACACATTTATCTTAGAAACAATATTAGGATTTGGATTACAAGTTAAATATTTTTTTAACTGAACGGCAGTGACTGGAATTGGTTCGAATTGGTCCATAAACAAGGCTGCAAAAGATCTTGTCTTAAGTTGGTACTATTAACTGAGTGATTTATCTGTGAGATGTTTGTGAAGATGCTTATGCATGCTTAGTTTTGTAAAAAATATTATGCTACAAAAACACTATACACGGAACAGTTATCAACAAGTAAAAAGGGTATAATGATTTGGGTGTAATCCTGCCTTCAATACAGAAAGTCACCTAGACAAAATACTGAAGAGGCTGGTCCAGAGAAGTGGGCGCCCATAAGCATTGCAGGAGCTGAGTGCCACCACTAGCTTCCCTCCCTGAAGAAGTAGTATTATTTCACCACAACATGTATGTGATTGAAACAACAATAAAGCTTCTTTGACTTTGACTTCAGGGAGAGTGATAATTCAGTAGCAGACAAAGACATTGTCTCCCAGGCATTGGCTTTTGGTCAAGTGGACCAGCTCCTCTTCGCCGAGGCTAAGCCTCAGGAATACCTGTGGCCTCAGCCTCAGCACTATCACCACCACAAAAACATGCATCGACCCCGGCGCCTCAGCATGCCGCCAAGGACGCCAAACAGTCTTCAATGTGGCCCTGATGAGCTGCCTGAACTGTCAAAAGCTAGTAAGAGGAAGTGGTGCCACACCAGCATTCTCTTTATCCACTGACCAATGTCTATCCCTACAGCTGAACTGTGTCGTAAAGTTGGTCACTGGAAGGATGGCATACACTCCGGAACATATTTGGAAGGGTTGTTATAACATTTAGAATGGTTATGCTATAGAGTTTGGCCACCAGTCTCTGGTGATCACTTACATCAGTGTATGTGATCACACTATAAGACCATAAATCAGTCACGGATGAATTATTGCTCACATATGAAAACAGTGAGGAAAATCTTGACAATTATCTTCAATAAAAGCACAAACAACAAATTCTATATAAAAACATCTAGCTCAGAGCCTTGGATCGCTAGTAAGCAACAAGCTATAGAAAAGGAAAAGCAATAAAAAGAAAAATGAAATCTAACAAATCACACACACACACACACACACACACACACACACACACACACACAGTCCAGTGCTGTTGCTGTACATAATAATCAATCGGGCACAGACGCTCATCATATACACATTAGTGATGACGAGCAAACAGCAAAACAATTCATCATTTCATAAGTGGATTATAATGTTTTCACTCTTCAGACCATACAGTGATGCACTCCTACCAAGCACTGACAAACACACAAACACACACTAACACACAAAGCGTATGCACTTCGCATGCGTATAAAAGCAATTACACAAAAACACGTGCACAGAACACAAAACTGCACGCAATCACATTTAAATGTGTTTTTATCTCAAACATGTAAAATGGCATGTTAATAATCAGTTTTGCCACCAATAAAGACTTTGTGCACTTTGACATCCATTTGACTTTATTCATTGGCTTATCTGTTCGAATTTTAACCCTATATTAAACACGATTGCAAACTACTGATTGGAAATTGGACTTGTGACCAAAAGCTTACAGGTTCAAATCCTGGTCCAGTATATTCCACAACTGAAGTGTCCTTGAGAAAGACACTGAAACCCAAATAGAATATGGTTAAATATTTACAATCTACATTAAAATTTGGTACACTCATTTGATTAATTTTATTTAATACAAAATTGCATAATATGCATGTAGTGTTAATAACTATCTTTGACAATCACCATTACAGTGTCCCTGTATAATGTAAATACTACGTAATAAATATATACATGAATTTTTCGAGTTGAAGCAATCTCAAACTATTTACTACATGACTAAATATAAACAATAAACTATGAAGTTAATTTAAAAATGTAGTATATTTTGTCATTTCTAATTAACCTTACATGAGTCGATTAAAATCAACCACAGGGTTAAATGTGGCCCCAGGGCCAGATAATGCCCATGTCTGACCTAAGTAAAAGTGCCAAATATCATTCAAGTGTATAGCAAAATAGATGACTCTGGAAGTTTACAATGCCTTGATAACTGTCACACATTTAGATTTCAAAAGGACTCTGAATTATTTGACTCTGATTCTGAATACTTAGACTATGTACACAATCTTCATATCTTGAATATCACAGGTTCCCAGTAAACTCCACAGGAATGACAGCCAAAAATCAAATCCCATCCTTATGATAAACAGCAGTACTGACAAACATTGTTGTTTTACCTCACACTGTCCATTACTCCTCCAAAGATTTGCCCAGTTTTATGTCTCAAGACGAGAACGTGATCTGAAAGTGTGAATATGATTCTGCAATGTCTTGGATCATATAACGTTGTGATTTATCTACAGTAACATTTTGTTTTGCGACATTCTAGACAACCATGACGCTAGAAGTGACACAAAGGCAGATAAGAAAGACTGACTGTCCATGTGACAAGACACAAATGACTCGATCTTGCTATAAACTTGTTCAGAAACATGATAACAAAATAAAAATAGTTTTTAATCAAATTGGAATTTTTTTCCAACCAGATCAACCTATAATGTTTCCAGATAGCAGCATCTATACGAACCAGTTGCAAAGTGTTGCATCCCAAATTTCAAAGCTGTAATGGTTTGTTGGTTTTGTTTTAATATGAAAAATGTTGAATAATTTGACAGCAATTGTGTTAATTCAAATTAGCAGAGGATTACAATACTCGCATAAATGTGAAACAAATTCCTTTTATTTATTCTTGAAAAGAGGTTGAACTGCTTCAAAAGTCGATATGTCTCACAGCAATTGAACAATTAGGGAACAAAATATTAGGAAAATTAAAAAAGTAAACGAAATGAAACAGACACTGAAGGAGTTTACGGTTTATAGGCGTCACCAACATTAAACAGTATTTTCAAAACATGTAAGAAAATGTGACACATTGAAGTTTTTAAGCGCTTACCGTTAGCTGTTCATTCAAAGTCGAGGTGAAATTCCACCCCATCTCATCTCCGAGAGGTATATCTAAACGTTAATGCAGTTTGATTCTCTTCTAAACGTAAAGCTAAAGTGCCCGATACCGTATACTTTAATCTCCGGTCTTTAAATCGTTTAATCCGTCATTAATTCAAATCTAAGAGACAAAGCGAAGGTCCAGGACGCGTTTCTGTCTCGCTGTCCTCACTGCATCAACATTTACACGCCTACTGCAACCCACATCATTGAAATGAATCATTGAGTCGAATCTTTTCAAGACGCATATGAATCTTTTCACAAAGTAGAACAAAAGAATCGGATCGATGAGTATTGATTGAACTTAGTGTGGCGCTATTGATTCTTTTTTTTTTTTTACCGGGATGAGGAGAATGTTATGAATATAATCATGTACTGTACTTAAAAGTCGAACATGAAACAAGAATAAAAAATGAATTCATGAGGCATTAAACGTTTATTTGATTCATTAAACTCATCTCACTCTGTTGTGATAACACTATACACGCGAACTACACGTCGCTTCAACAATTCAAATACTCTATGTATGCAACTACATTAGAAGATATTTTTATATTTATATTTTAATGACAAGTCAGGAGTCGCACGTTTGCGTTTAACACCGCATTGCAATTGTACAGGAATGACAGTTCCTAAACCTCACCGCATTTACAAAGCACATTCAATAAACGGCGAAAGCAACACAGCTCCATTAAAACAACTGCAGCGTGCACGTGAACGGGTTTTTACGGACGCACGCGCAAGCTCTGGCTGCGGTCGTGAAATGCGGTTTCCACAGTGACCCAAAACATATTTCCCTAAAAAGCATTTTTAGGCGTCTCCAACATGCGCGTTCAAGTCTATGTGTACGCGTGCGAGCGATATCCAAAGATCCATGATACTTTTATAGGCATAATACCGCGCGTGTCCTGTGATTCATTAACCGGCATGAAGTGTTTGTTCCGATGCGCACGTGTACGCGACTGGAGCAGGTATTCATTCACTCACCGCGTTTGCTCACTGCTGTTTATGTTTTTATTTCACGGGCTTCATGTGATACTGGCGTCATGTCGAGCGACTTCCGCGTTCGGGGTGGAAAAAAAAAGAGGAGAGGGCATGCGCGAAAGATCAAGTAACCGGCCGCATGCGGGTCTTCTTACAGTCTTCTTCAACTAATGCAGACGCGCAGCAGCTCCGACAGTGTGGACTAAAAGCTCTGACACCCAGTAAACATGTGTGACCATTATTGCTGTGTAAAAAACATTACACCTAAACATTGTGTGATAAGACAATCCATCTCAATTGACTGATTGAATGGCATGAGCGATTTGACGGTTTTAGTAGCTATTAAACATTGAACTTTTCACTACTATACTATACTATAAATATGACAAATAAATCATGTGACTGAGACACAAGAAAGACAAGAAACAAAGAAAGTGATGGTTAGGGAGAACGATGGAAGGATGGATAATATATTCATAGAGATCAAGCTAAAAAGGGAAGAGTAAATGAGCAGAATAGTTTGACATAAAAAAAGCTCACATTTCAGTTATTAAACATGTCATGTGATTTCAACAGTTACCTTGCATCCAAGCACATCACACACACAAACACTTTGTCTTGTCTGAAAGACAAATTCCCAATTTTTTTTTTTTTAGTAAATTCGTATTTGTTAATTTTTCATATTACAAATACTGTTTGCTCGAATGTTCCCAAGTGGGGTTCTTCCTCCAAACCCAACAGCCAAAACAGAAATTTCAGAAATGCATTTCTGAACCAGATGAACATGACAGCTCTCGCGATCCACCAGGAGAAAACATGTTTAAACGAGAAGAACTATGTTCAATACTTGAACCAGACAGACATACACTGTAGCGTCTAAAACGTCACAGGCCAGGGGATTAAAACACACACAGCTCAGGGAAACACAGACATTTTATGGGATTCATCACTTGACACATACAGAAAAAGGCAAAGAACTTCAGTCTGATCATCCTTTCAAACAAGGTAGAAAACGTCTCAATCATCCTGGCAACCAGGCAAAAGTTCAACTCCCGGCACCCCAAGCCCTTAGAAAGTTGCTTTTGTACGCTACACTGTCAAACTGCATAGTGCGGTGTAGGCTGATTTGGCCCATATCTCCTCCAAGAAAACCAAGGTTGCTTGAACTCAAGTTGTCTTAGTCATCCAAGTGTGGAGTATCTTGCAATTGTCCATGATAAGAAGTGCTAGTGTACACACTAGCCAAACCAAAACAAGTGCAGAGAAAAAACAGCACAGACTAGATCCCAGCGTCAATGTCAAGCTCGACTTTTCCTGCCAGCATTTCCAATAAACTAGTAGATATAAAAAATAAACACACACAATGGAAGGCATGAAGTTACGTAGGTCAAATTGTGTGACTCGACACTTAGGAACCGTTTATTTACATGCAGAGTTCTGTGTTTTGCAAACGCTAAAATGTGTTTCCAAGGCAAGAGCTTCATTTATATCTACTGTCACTTTATTCCTTTGTGACAAATGCACGGACTGAGTTTTTTCCTTTGAACTACTTCACTGATAAAGAGAGATCTTTGTTTATCTCTGCCTTCATATTTTGGGCAGCTTGGGTGCGCTGACCATGGGGTTGTTCTCCTGTAGATAGCGCCGCCCTGCGGTTTTGTAGTCGTAAGTGCATTCGTGGGTCTCTGCATAGCGGTGCACCGAACAGAAGATGTTGCCACATCTGGAAACAGAAAACATTTTGCTGTGTCTGATTATATACATACATACAGACAAAGATAGACAGACAGACAGAATTATCAGACTAGAAAAAAAATCCCATAGACAGACAGATAGATAGATGTGTCCATTTAAATGTATATATACACTTTTAAAAGCTAATTGCAAAATGTATTAGAAGCAAATCAGCCTATGAGAAAACAATAAAGGCTTATTTATTACTTTTTAATACTGTATCTGGTTGTGATGCTAACAGAAATGGGTAAATATTTTTTCGTTTTGTATAAGTGTGTGTACATATTCCTATTATGTGATCCATCGAGAACTCCAAACTTGCTCTGGATAAGTCACACACACGCAATGTCTGCGCCATTCAAGACTGCGCTTCAATTCTTTGTACTTGTACATGTTTAATGACATTAACGTTGAATCTAATCTCTCATGTTTCCGCTGCACTTTACAGGCTTTGTGGACCGGACGTACCTGCACTCGTAGCTGGTGGCGAGGCCGGTCTTCTTCCCACACAGGAAGCAGTGTTTGGAGCTCTTCTTCTTTGCTCCACTGGAAACTTTCACAGGAGGCAAGTGATGAGCTGGAGTCCCTGAAACAAAACCCACCATTCACAATCACACGTGAAACCTTCCTGCTAAAGTCAATAGTGAAATGAAACTCAGATGGGTGAAGCACGTCATACTGTACAGATAAAGTGTGTGGAGGAGGTAAAGCAGGGAGCAGGAAGATAAAGCCACTGGTCCAGTCACCAAGGCATGAGATTGGATTTCCTGTCTTGTATTTGCTTTCCTTTATGTTATTTGCCAGTGACAATCTCAGATGTGACAAAACGTTCAGACAGAAAAAAAAATCTGCCATTCTGTAGCTGGTGACACACTACAGTCCTGGAAATGAAGTTTATAAACTCAAACAGCCTTGTTCGGCAGCCACACATCTCAAAAGTCTGTCATCGCTGTGCTTCCTTCTTTCCAGTCCACAGTAGGGAGAGGATTTATTTATTGTTCTCATATTGAGTTTAAACACAGATCACCGTGTATATTTATTAAATATACCCGTACTTCTTCCTTCGTCGCTCTAATGCAGATGCTCTCGGCACTGCACACTTAGGAATTTTTTTTTTCTGGGGGCCACACGAGAAAAAGAAAATGTGACAGACTGAACCAAAATACTCAATCTTACATAATTAGTAGTTTGAGCTCGAATGGCAAGAATCCCTGTTGTTTTTGCTGGAATTGTAAATTAAATCTGGCCAGAGTTACGCTTACATGTGAAACTCATAAATGGCTACTTAAACTAGTAAATTTTGGGATTTTCACAACTAAACTAGTTCTACAGTCTTCTTAACAATGTTTATTCATTAGCCAATCAGATAATTTTAAGGCAGGATCTATGATGTCACAAGCAAGAGTGTACAAGCTGCTTTTAGATAAAATTACATCACATTGGTTCTGTACACTTTAGTAACAAAGACATCATGTAGTAGGTGATTATACATATCTGCTCATAAAGTAATTTCACCAAACAATAGTTGGCTTTGTATCGGCACATGTAAGTGTGTTTAGGATAGGATAGGATAGGATAGGATAAGACTATTAATCCCACTAGGGGAAATTTTTGTGTTTTGATTATTTTATATGAACAATACATTACACGGTTATTTTTTTGTTTTTGGTTACCCTCCATTTCCTCAGTTCACTACAAATATTACAAAACCGTATGCTTACGTACATATTTACTACTTAAGTTCTATGTTCTTTGTACTTTTCCACAACATAAACTATTTGAATATGCACATGAGTTTTACCAGACCATGCTGGTACATTTCCCTTACCAAACATGTCAGATAATCAGTTCAATAGTTCAAAACTGACTTTTTAGAAAGTCCAACATTTACCTATTCTCTTAATGGAACTGGAAAGGCCGGTTGAGAAGCTTGACAGCTGCAATGACAAGAGTTTATTGGTTAAATTATACATGAGATTACCACAGCACCGTTCTCATTAGCTATAATGCCAGAACTAATGAATAGTGTTTATAATCTGTCTTGCATCTGCAGGGTGTTTAAAATGACAAGAGACACACTCTTCTAGCCTTAGAGCACATCATCTTTCTACCAATAAGCTTCTAAGATCAATAGAGTAACAGATTTGAGTAGTTTA
Source organism: Paedocypris micromegethes (assembly GCA_028031935.1). NCBI lineage: Eukaryota > Metazoa > Chordata > Actinopteri > Cypriniformes > Paedocypris > Paedocypris micromegethes. The sequence goes on from CM051500.1 coordinate 15,150,723, forward strand.
ATAACATTTGAGATGTGTGAAAACAGCAGGAATCTTACCGTGGAGCCGGTGTTCCTGTGTAAAGGGGATATTCTTCTCAGCAGATCTTCCTGCACAAGATGGATGCTGTTCGGAAGCGGGGCAGTGGTACCATATAACCTTCCAAGGGAATATGATCCAGCCAGGGTCTCAGGACCTCCGGTTCCAGCCAGGGAAGTCATGAGCTCTGAGTTGCTAATGGTTTCCATTGGTTCTTTTGATGTTTTACTGGACATATGCGACATGTCCCAACCCTTGTTTTTGGAAATTAGTTCTGAACCTAGACCTCTTAAAGATGTGGCTCTAGTAGGGGCACAGCCAGGCAGTGGAGGGCTGTTACTTACTAGAGCATGGGATGGACCAGGCTGCAGAGATGAACCCGTAAACTCAAAGTGTTGTGGTATATGAGAAGCGGGATCTGAAGGAACACGGAGGTCAGGTTGAGAGCCAAGTCTCTTACTTCCAATTGTCAATGAGCTGATGGCTTGGGAAAGAAGAGGAGCCCCAGTTTGAGTTTCTGGCACATTTGCAATAGAGTTCAGGGCTGTGTCACACTGAGAAGATACATCCAGACTCAAAGGCTCAGGAAGATTGAAAAGAACAGGCTCTATAACAGACGTATTATCCAGCATTCCTAATCTGTCCGAGTGGATATCCACCTCTGTCTGAACTCCAGCACCGGAGTCTTGCATTACTTCAGAGCCCCCAATTTCCAACCTGGACACATTAGGAGAAAGTCTGATCTTCCTGGGCACTGGATAATCCCATGATTCCTCAGCCTGGAGCATAAAAGTGCTGGAAGCAGGTGCTTGGCTTGAGGAAGCCGGACTTGAAAGAGACGTAAAAGGTTGGTAGGAGGGGCCAGCAGCAGAGGGAGTGGCTACAAATGGCTGCTGATCACCACCTGGAGGTAGATGCACTGAAGAGGTGTGGCCTATCTGAGGAAGGACACGAAACATTCGGTGGTGTCGGACAGATCCAGCAGAACCGATGCAGGGTCGTGGGCCCACTGGTGGTCTGGCTTTTAATTTAGCAATCTTCTTAGGCTGAAAACACATAACAATATTTTTAATTTAAGCGAAGAGGTGTAAAGAGTATTTGAAGACCATACTAAAAGTAAAAGGGATACCTTACTGTAAACACCAATCTATTACAAGTTGCAAGTCGCCAATTCCAAGGAGACTTGAGTAAAAGTCGAAAATTACAAAGTAGCCAAACTTCAAAGCACTAATTTCTGATAGAAAAATCAGGCTCCTAATCCTTTAATTCCTTCTCATTTTCATTAAGGAGTAAATTACAGTTGTACTTGTAACTTGAGAAAAGGATTACTAGCATGTCCAATGATCAGACGTAATTGGGAAAGTTGAGAGTTTCATTACTCCAAGACAAGATGATTTAAAGGAGTATCAGTTTTACCTTTTTGTTAAGGTTCATATTCTCCATCTTGGCCTTTAGCACCTTCATCTTGCTCATGGTGATGATGTTCTCCAGGGTGTGCTGGACTGAGGACGCACTCTCTGACTCTTCCTCCCCCTCCGCATAGACATTATGAACTGAGCCACCGCTGAAGATAAAAAAGCAGCCTTTTGTAATATACCTGAGGGAAGCAGTGTTCTTCCACACACAAAAACATTAGACTCTAATTTTATTTGTCTGTTTACTCAAAGTAATATGCGGTTGAGGAGAAAAATAATCCTAAACACAAAGGTTCCTAGTACTGGCAATGGTCACAAAATCACAAAGTTCCATCCTTTGATTTTCTGGTGACATCGTCTGATATTGTCAGTGGTTTAAACATCACCATGATAAGAATATTCCATAGAAATGTTCTTTCGTTCAGGAAAGATTGTCAGAAGGTTAAGTCATGTTAACTCTTCAGCCGGTGGCTTCTTCAGTCTGAAATGAAATGTGTCATGTGTAGTGTCACCGCATCTTCATACAAAACAAAACCTGTAGGATATATAGAAATTCATGGTTAAAAGCAATACCTGTAAAAGTTTGTAACCATGACAAGGTTTTTCAGTTGGCTAGGATGTGGCTGCACAAATGCAAACATTGGTTTAATTTGTTAGCGTGGCAAAGAAAGGAGGCTGATTCCCTCTCAAGCGTTCTCCATCAAAGGCAGGTATTTCTGGAAGAATCCAGTCAGGGATGGGACAAGTGCCTGGAAATCTTTTTTAAAAAGGCACTACGCCTGCAGCGCCGCTGGCCAAAATGACATTTTTTTTAATGTGTGTCGGCAGAACATGATGTGCTTCTCTGGAGGTACCACACATTCTGAAACGACTGCTTCCGAATAGAAACACTGGAGTTCGCCCGTCACCTTCCACAACCACCGCCAAAAAGACTAAATCTACGCATTGGCCCACTGTGAATTCCTAATCACATTTAACTGTTCAAAAACTTTCATGACTTCTCGTCTCAGAAAGGAAGCGTTAGTTTAGTGGAATCAACTTTGGTCCTTTGTGGCTCGTTTTACTTGTGAATTAATCTGGATTTGACTGTCACAACTTCGCAAAATTACCTCTCGACCTCTACATTCTTATAATCTCTATATTGAACCATGGGACAGGAACTGATAGTACTGACTCAGGTGTCTTTGCAAATTTTTATTCTTCTCAGTCTGGTCCTAAACCAACTCTGTTGTGGTTTACTTGATTTGAATGCAAAATTATCTTGGTCCAAACCTGTAGCTGGGTTTCTGTACTGGAGAGTGTTTGGCTAGACTTGGTTCTTGAGGGAAACATGATATGTAGCGTAAATGTGATGATACCAAACTCGCTCAAAGACCAAAAAAATGTAAACACATACAATTTCATGGAGGGATGTTAATACCTCATAATAAAAAAATGCTGTTTTTACAGATAAATACTATATGAAAGTTCACCCTCCCACAAAAACACCCACGTGGTTTTGTGGACAATATTTGGATCCCTTATGGACAAATGAACCGCACCGACGCAAAAAGAAAAATTTCAGTTTCTAGTTTTCTGTGAATATGAACCTTGTTGTTCATTGTAGATGTTTTTCTTTCTCTTAGTCAAAAGCAAAATTCAATGCCAGTAGATGCAATTGAAAGAAATAAAAGAATCACTTGTTGATCTTGTTCAATCATTGAACGATTATAATAATAATGAAATAACAACACATTAATTTTCTGCAACTAAGGGTATTGTAAATACCCTTATAAATAAGGGTCCCGCAACAAAACCCACAAAAAGGTGGGTCTGCAAATACTGAACAGTGGACATGCTGCAAAGAAATCAAAATAATGTGCCAGAATTTCTAAATCAGAAGTCAAATCTAACCTGAGTGATTCAGACACGGGTGTGAGTGCTCCATCTCCTCTGTCAACCACCCGGAAGAAATTGAGCTGCTCGCCTTCACGGTACACCAGGAAGGTCACCTGTTTATTAGGCAGGGTCTTCTCCCACATCTCCTCTCTGCCTGCATCCAGGCAGTCAGAGGAATCCCTGACCGAGTCGTCCGTCATCGTCACTGCGGGGAATGACAACAAGGATGAGGACCATGGCAATCAATAGGACACAAACCACTGTTAGCCTGGATTACTACTGCAGTTTCCTCTAAACCTCAGAAGCACATGGAAAGCTGCAGCAAGCCCAAACCGCTGCTAATGTATTGAATTAGCACACGGTTAGACTTCGCAGTCAATGACGAACGGTCTCAGCAGTTGCAGCATCAAATATTCAACAGTTCGTTCGTGTCTAAAACTTCCACTGCGCTTCTTCTCAGCCTCTCGGAAAACAGCAACAGCAAATGTTGAACTGAGTTTTGATGAAACAGCTTCATTTCCGCAGTGCTTTTCCAAGGATTTGTGACAAGCAGAACCAGATTTCTGTGATGACATTTCCGCAGATGAGCAGTCTGGAGTGGAAATGTGTGCCGTGTTTCTCAGATCTGAATAAAGCTCATTGATATTCAGCAGAAAATGCAACAGCAGGGATTTTAGACATAGAGAGAGTAATGTGTACATCAGGAAAAACATGACATAGAGGTTTCAGGTTAAAATCCATCAAGTTTGTCAAAACATATTTAGTCTTTAGATCGAATTTATGCAGGATTGCTTATGCATATTGTCAGGAAGCCGGGCAATTCTCAGATTCCGTGTTTATATTTGCATTTGGCAAATTAATTCCTCAAAAACCTACTGTAACATGACTGAAGAACTCAAATCTCAGAAGCATTACAGTGTAATATTTGCGTGTGTAATCTGAAGACAATATTTGTATGACAATGTTAAATATATTATGTTTGCGATTTAATCTGAATGCAAAACAAAATTAATATATTTATCATATTACAAAAAGATATCTAACTATTCAGGCATTCCTCTAAATACCTGACAAAATATATCTGAAAAATCTAAATATGTATTTATACGAATCCTCATGATGCTGACTGAGCTTTGCTTCTGTCTGGAATGTTCCAAGAACAGCCGGTGAGAAACGCACCTCGTCTGGTGTTGACAGGCCCTCCTCTCATGGCGAGCACCAGCTTGAGAGTGCAGCCTTCTGTGATGCTGCAAACACAAGCGCAGAAGAGCAGCTTAAGCATCACAAACCACAGTTCCGCTTCCTATATCCAGTATGTGAACTCAATAATCTAAAGCCTTCATGAAACATTCATCAACATTGGAGTCTACTTTGCTTTGTGCAACTTTACATTTTTTTGGCAGACACTTTTTTGCAAAGCAATTTACGGAAAAAGCGGATCGGATTCAGTGCGTTACTCAAGAAAATAGAGCACCAGTTGTGAAACCCACCAGTCTGGGATTTTGAAATCCACCTACGGTATCTTTCGCTAGGCCACAACTTCCCTACTCTAGTTCACTGCATTCTAGAAGTAAAGTCTGCTCAAAATAAAAAGTCAATTTTACTCAAGGAGAATTAGTCTACAAGAATACAATTCTATTGCAAAAAAAAAGGGTTTGCTTTACTCAAGGACAGAAGTGTATTTTCATATTTCGTATTGTATTTTATTTAAACGTCCACTTTACTCAACATGAAATGTACACTACCGTTAAAAAGTTTGGGATCACCTAGACAATTTTGTGTGTTCCATGAAAAGTCACACTTTATTTTCTAAGAAGAAGGAAAGACTTACATGAATACATTATTCAAGTACATGAAAAATATTATACAAGGTTCAAAATGTATTTCACACATTTTCAAAGCAAAACTAACTGTGTACTTTCAATACTCAAGAGCTGTTAAAACTATTTTCATATTTTTACTCGCAATTTGTTTTGGGTAATTGGTTAACATTTCACTGGATTTTGATTTTATACATCTTCCTCCAAAGTCCGAGTTTTACGTACAACTTTAACCAATAAGAATTCATGACAAACCAACAAACCATCTGCCACCAGATCTTCACAGGCATGGTTGACTTTGCTGGCATACCTGTAATCCTGCAAGCAGTATTCATCTTCAAGTTCTACACCATTCCAGATCAGATGCTGCTGAGAGACGGGGATGCCTGGGAACAAAAAAATAGAACCACATTAATGTATATAACGAATACCTGTGTGTGTAACTTTACTGGATGGTTTAAATGAAGTGCACAATTTCAATATGGTCTTGACCAACTTCAATATGATGTTGACCAACTAAAACAAAGCTTAACAAAAGAGAGCAGAGAAGACGAGCATGTGTTGAGCATCTGATTGATGGGAAATCACAAATCAAATGATAGTTTGTGGGTTGCAATTGTACACATCAGTACAGCACAGAAAGCAAACTTGTTTTCTGCTATCATTTGAAAAGTAAAAATCAATGCTCAGTGGGATTTAATAACTCGCACAATAACGCTTTGATTTTTTCGTGAGGCACAGATGCAGTGGAAAACTGGGTATGACTTTCAGCTTGAGTCCTTACATCCTCCATGTCTGATGGTTTTTAGACCGGAATGACCTCACAACACTAACAGAAGTCATTTGAATTGCAAACTACTTTTATTCTACTTCCTTATTTTATTGAAAAAAAAAAAGGGATTAACTTGTAAAGCTCTTGTAAGGGATTAACTTGTTTAGATGCAAGAAATACATCCACATATGTTTGATCTTGGTCAAATTTTAAAAATGCAGATGTCTATCCATATTTTTATCCATACAGGAGAACAGTGCTATATTATGTGATATAATAACACCGATACCATTCACCAATACAATCCAAAAAGGTGGATCATAAAATACAATCAATAGCAACAAAAAAACACCTATCTTGCTGGGTTGTAATTCAGTTGTTGCTCTCAAAGAAAACTATTTTAAACATACATTATATTTCTAATTTTAGAATTGCCTTTTCTCAGAAACAGAACCTTTTGCTTCCCTTTCCCCTTCACTACAAAGAATTCAGGCTCTTAGTGATAACAACATAATGACAAACAAGCAGCCATTATTATTTTTTTTTTTACTTTGATGTTCTGCTACAATATAAATGTTGACTAGTCATGGAGGAATGTCTATAACTCTTTGGTCAGGAATTAATACCCATATATCTATCTTATTGATAAAACAAATCTATCATTTTTAACAACAACATTTGTCGTTACATCAAACAACAAAAAATGACAACACTACTAAATATACACACTGTAAGACTAATATGGAGTCAAAATGTATACCCATCTAAAGTGAATGAAGAAAAGCAACTTTCTTCTGCCCCCTAGTGTATGTTTAAAGAACTTCCAAAACTATCCTGTCCTGCAAAAACGAATGCAAAAAAAAATACATCTACACTTTTTTTTCCATTCCGGCTCATTCTTTTTGCAGGAGGGAAGCCCAAATGTGAGGAGACACTGGAACATTTGGTTGCCGCTGCCCCACCAGGAAATGTAATGTTCGCCGACCTTGAGGATCTCAAAAGGTGCCAAAAATTATTAAAACTAACGATCACCTGCGTTTAATATACGTATATGTAGTGAAGGGTATATATAGTACTATATACGTCAAACACCCTACATTCATCAAATTTTGAACGTTACACAAATCTGAACATAAAGCTATGCAGCTCAGTGGAGTTTTGAAGGCCTGAGCTGTAACCTCAATCCTGGTATCAAGTGTGAAGTGAAATAAGACACCAACAACACACCTGGCCTGGCCATTGTGTCGCTCTTTGGCAGAATATAACTAGCCTATGTTAATTGGACGTTATTACATAATACACATTTTTAATTACCTGACAGATAAACTAAAACTGCAATGTAGCTTTAATATGATATTAAATTGACTTTTATCAAATACAAAATACAATATAGTTGATATTTAAAAAATATGAATTAATCTTTTTTAATAAATCCACATTTGTGCAAACAGAATGAGTTTTGATTCAACAAACCTCAACGAGTCTGAGTGTGTGTGTGTGTGTGTGTGTGTGTGTCTCAATGTGTGCATTTAAGATTCACAGAAAAAGGTACAGTGTATTACAAATATAAATGTCCTATTCAAATGTAAACTAGAAATACATAGCTATGAGATATGGATTGGATAAGGGGGGTGTCTGTGAAGATTATAACCTATAGGTTGACGTAACAAGATACAGTACACGTTACTACAGAAACCGAGGCTAGAAACGTACCCTCTAGTTTCTGAATCTTGGCCTTGACTGAGACGACCTGCTCAAACGGAGAGACGCGCAGCTGGAAGCAGGTTCCGGTCAGTGTCTCTATGCACAGCTCCATAGTTTCTCTGATGGGCAGCTTGTACTGGACCGTGCCTGAGCTGTCATCGTTGAAGAAAGGTGGGTTTCTCTTGTCAGTCATCACTGCAAAGGGCAGGGGATCAGGGTGAGATAGCCAGAAACCCTGCCCAGAGCTGAAGGGTGAGGATCGTGGTGCCACATCCGTCACCGTAAGAGCTCGTCCTCCAGAGCCGGAAGCTGTGGGGAAGAATTCCAGCGGTGAGTGACCTTTGACTGTTTCTGGCTTCAGCTAAGACAGACCAGCAGGCACAGTGTGAAGAAAATGTGTTTGTATTCCACTTAGCAGGAAATGTACTTTTATGTATTTATCGTCCCATTTGACATTCCATTTCACTGGAAAAACATATTTTAGTTTCAGCTCCTGTCTTTCAGTCATGATTTCATACAGCATCAGACTTCCATCAAGTGACATGAAGCAAGATAAAGCAATCGTGCTTTGTGTCTCAGTGCATCTAAAATGTCTGCAGTTGTAAATAAAATAGATGTATCGTTAAAAGAAATTGCAGGTGCTCCATCTTTAAACAGTGTCTGTGAAAGGTTATTTTGTGTGTGTGTGTGTGTGTGTGTGTGTGTGTGTGTATGAGTAAAAAAAAAATAAAAAAATAAGTATCAAACAAAATTATATATAACTGCTTTTATATATACTGGTTGTTATGAAAACTATTGTGTTTTTAATTTAATTTAATTTAAATATTGTAGTTTTTTTTATTTGATATTTGAACGTTTTAATTATTGTGTAGACAAACATTAAGAAAATTGGAATTCTGACGTCGACATTTACGTATTATATGTGTCGTTGGATTGCATCATACAGCTCAGTTTACACAGAAATTTGTTTGTATATAAGAAAATTAAGTATGACATGTAAAGATCCAGAAGACCGTCTGTGCTTTTTATCTCCGATGATGTTCATTTGTATTTAGTCTTACCTTGACAGCATCAGGCGACAAACAGCTGGATCATACATAAAACCGTCAGATGCGTGACACAGCCGCAGAAATCGAGGCAGAAATTTACAGATGGAAACGAAGATTAATATACGAGGTATTCTGATAAAACAAAAAACTCCCAGTGCAGGGCGATTCAATTGTTATAGCAGATACAACTACCTGGCCAGTTGATTGAACGCTGTGCTCGCGAACTCTTCGCGAAAATCGATTATATGTAAGAGCGCATCACCCGGTGATAAAAATGTACCGCTTATTATTTTTGGCTCTTTAAACGTCTTCTGTTTAAATGCTGAGCGACCAAGGCCCCCGTTAAAACCCAACACAAATTCCTAAAAGGAGGCGGCCTACAATGATGATCGTGGTTGACAGCGAGATTGACCAATGGGAAACATGACTGAGTATACATGTCCAATCACAAGACGTTGTGGGAAGGACTAATCTCGCTTAATTTCCCGGATGTTCACCCCACCGGTCACCCTGGCAGCTTCAAACAACAATTGACTGCCTCGAAAGGGGTTAATACAGACAGAGTCTAGGTTGTTGTTATACATATTTGTGATTTTTCTATAACATGTTCATCAAACTGCAATCAATACAAGTACAAACAAGACAAATAATATAAACACGTATAGTTTTCCTTAAAATGTATTTGCTTTAGTCTGCAAAAATCGTCACACTGGCTGCAAAAAAAAAAAAAAATCCAAAACAAGTTATAAAAACATTGATAAAAAGCACTTACACTGGCGTTTGGACTTGGCATTAAACTGGCAAATAAAACCTTACTGATGACAGGATGTGAAAGAAATATCTATTTTTTTTCTCCACTTGAACCATATTAGAATTCTCACATTTAAAGTGCTTATGACATACATGAAACCATGGCAAATTCGATGACCGCTACACAGCAGGACCGCTACATAATCGACCAACCAGATGAGGTGTTATAAATGGGTTTGTTTAGTCTATATTTTCTTCTGCAAATAGTTTTTTTTTTTCGTTATGATTATAAACAGTGTTAGAGTGTGGCCAATACACTCGCTACAGAGTTAGCAGCAAGACAATGAAAGACGAAGTCAATTTCCTCCAAAGACATTAAGAGGATCATCAAAAATATTATCCACAGTTGAGCCGGAATCTGGAGTGGACTTCTTAGTAGTCTTGGGCTTTATAGTTAGTCTAGTATTTCCAGTCGAGAAGATATCATCTGTGAAGACAAAACAGACAAGAAACATGCATTAACCAACAACAAATATTCAAGATAAAATTAAAATAAAAATCGTTTCAATTCTCAAGAGTATTGCAAACTGTATTCACTTATGTTTTTACAATGTTGTAGGGGGTACAACGTGTGGCAAAATGTAGGTGCCAACGCAAACATTTGTACAAGAACGGACAAAACTGACCCAAATGTGAATTCAGTTCATGCTGGAATTTGTGAGGTTAAAGAGCCTGTCGATCTGCAGGAGGGTCTATTAAACGATATAATAAAATTAAAATATAATAATAAAATTATTTCTGTCTTCTGGATAGGTTTATTTGTACTACCCTCTGCAAATTCAACCAATTGCAGTGTAAATTACACTCGTAATTGCATTCCAGCTTTGTCCGTTTCTGTACTTTGAATGCAAATTTTGAATTTGACACATGGTCAACACAGATGGATTATGGTGTATCCACCATATTTTAAAAGCAGCTGAAGAGCAAAGTTTGAAACGTTGTTTCATAAATAATCGCTTTTAATAAAAGCGTCTGCCAAATGAAAACAAAAGTAAATAAATTAATCTTAATGCAATTAGAAAAAAAAAAAAAACATGTACTAACCCATGTCTTCTTCAAATATAGACTTTGTCTCTACTTTCTGTTTCGCTTTCTTCTCTTTTGGCTTTGTGGGGCCAGTCAAGTCAGCAAAGATGTCAACATCATCATTATCAAACAAACTTGCATCCAAAGATGCGTCCTTGTTTTTTTTCTGAAATGTGGCAGGCTCCGCTTCTATATCCTATAATACAACATCATACAAAATGAATGTCATGCAAAATTGTTATTTCCAAACAAGCTAAGTTATTATAGAGTATGATAGTTACCTGGAAGATGTCGTGCTTCACAGGGTTATCCTCTGATTTGAAAGACATACTGTTGGTACTTTTACTTTTTTGTCCTCCAAAAATATCCCCATCATCTTCGTCGTCTAGAAAAGACATTTGTTTGCTTTTTTGAGGCGCCATCTGCTTCACTGAACCAAACAGAGTATCCTCATTGCTATCAAAAATTGATGGTTGATCTTTGGCGGCGTTTACAGCCTCGGCACTTGAGATTTTTCCATGACCTTCCTCTGTGGTTTTAATTTTGGGTGCTGTGGAGGAAACGGGTTTTGAGATGGGTGCAGAGCCAAAAAGATCATCTGAATGAAACAGATCTTCCCCAGGATCCAGAAACTTCTTAGGCCGAACCACTGTGTCCGGGCTTCTCTCTGCATGAGTGTTGGCGACGTTGAGAGTTGTTGGTTGCTGTGATACTGGATTAATGTTGGGCAGTGAGGCAGCCACGTGACCGTGTGTAGACCTTTCTTCGTGTTGTTCCTCCACAACGGATTCCTCAGACTGCTGAGCTGCCAGATGCCTTGCAGCTCTTGTCTGCGGTCGTCTTCGCCCCGCACCTTTAGCTCGATCCTGTAGACACCACAAACACCCAACATTAGGTCAAGTCATTCACACCTCACGTGTCGCCAGCCATTTTTCTTGACAGTCACACTCATTGGCGTGCTCATTTTTACACTTTAGTTTTATTCCAGATCACCTCAGGGAAAACCCTGGTTACTATGGTATAAAAAAAAAACTTTGCCCTAACCCAATAATCATAAAATTAAAAAGAAAAATACAATCAATCTTAAGGAAATTAGCTATAGAATGCTTAGAATTAGAACTGTAGATTCTTGTTAAATTAGTGGTTACTTTCCACCAAAAGAATGCTATATACTGTATAGTCCAAAAACATGCATTTTAGGTAAATTGTATCATGGATGTGTGTGAGTGTGTATGGTGGGGATGCCCAGATGTGAGTGAACGCTGGCCTGTTTGGCTGCCGGTGTTCTGCCGGTTGATTGGTGTGCGTACATTTGTTGACATCTGTAAGGCGACCTTAAGGGTCTTGAAAGGTGGAAAACTAATTGAATAGATTGTTACTATTATTATTATTATTATTATTATTATTATTATTATTATTATTATTATTATTATTATTATTATCATATAATGATGTTTCTATAATGCTAAATGCTGACTTGAAAAAAAAAATACTCCACACTACTAAAAATTGTTGAATGTCACAAGCCCACTTTTATTTTTTTTGTCTTATGCCACGTCTCCCTAAACTACACCATTACTGCCCCACCTTAGTTGCGTTCTGTAGTGTGCTGACCAGAGCAGGAGACTCAAAGCTCACTCCTCCCTCACCAACAGCACGACGACCAGAGACGGCGGAAGTAGTTACAGGAAGTGCGCCAGGCAGAAGGGTGGAGGGGTTGACAGACAAATCAGCCTGATGACAAAAACAAGCCAGGTCTTTATAATCTGGAACACAGCTTGATTGACTGTCATCATGGTAAACGCTAGGATTGCTTTTAAGAACACATTAGACTTTTCTTGTAAACACTGACAATGTTGTTGCAAACAGCCAAAATAGAGAAGAACGCATGATGCAGAAATAATAAGGCAAGCTGATTTATGCTGGATCAAACTTTGACAAAATTTCTTACTTACTCCTGACATTGTATATTAGAATATATTGGTCTACAGGTTGAATTTAAATACTGTAAAACGTTACAGATTTGTCCAAAAACAATGAAATATCTATTAATCAAAATGAAGTTATCACTTCTTGTATTACTAGTAATTATTAGTAATTTATACTTTTTTCCTAACGCGCTCCTCCATTAAAAAATATGCGGCATTCAAAAATAAAAAAAAAAGATTAGAGACCCCTGATTTAATATGCTAACTGCGATAATTCTTTAAAAGAAATTTACTTGAAGTTTTTCGATCCTTGAGGAAGTTTGCTTAGATTTTAGAGGTCTTGTCGATTCCTGTGTGAACAAATAAGCAATAATCTTTCTTCAGTGAAATACAACCAACAACAACTTACAAACAACTCTTTTTGTCTTAAAGACAAAAAAACCTGTTGTTGTGAATCTACCTTGTTGGTGTCAGTTGTTGGTTTGTCCGTTTCATCAGCTTTAGGTTTGCTGGGCTTCTGTGCAACTTTCTGCATTGGAAACATTGTGTTAAAAAATAAAAACTAACTACTGAAGTACAGTAAGCACATATTAAAACGAGCTGAAGCCCCCCAAAGTACCGGAGGTGCTTTTGTCGGGCCAAAGAGGTCATCCTCATCATCATCGGCAAACAGTGTGGCAGCAGCTGGCTTTACCGAGCTTGGAGATGGCACCTTCCCAATTAAAAAATTTCCCAATGTATTTTTATTTACACAAAATAGACAAGGTGAAAGGTGAAAAATATACGTAAATCTTGAGGTATATTTTGTGACTCACCATTGGTTTAGAGGATGAAGTAAACAAGTCTACATCAGGATCGTTGTCTCGCTGCTGCGTCTGGCTAAAAAGTAGCTCTTCATCTTGGAAAACGCCAGTGCTTTTCACTCGGGGTCCATATTCCTAAAGTATTAATACAGATCAAAGTTTCACAAAATATATATTTTTATAATATTTATTAAATATTTTATTATTATTTTCAGCATCTGTGGCTTTCATGGCAACTTTAAAGGACAACAAATTACCGCATTACAGTAAACAACACAAAACAAACATCTCAGGTAAATTTTTAGCATTATTATGTAAATAAATAAATACATCAAATTAATTATAAAACCATGCAGAAATTAGCAAAATTGTAAAATAAATTACCTTTAGTGTGTTTTTGTCTACTGGTGGGATTGCTACAGGGACAGCAGGTATTTCCTCAAGATATTCATCGTCATCGTCATCGTCATCATCATCATCAAAAAGACTCAATGCTGTCTTCTTGGTCTTGGAACTCTTGACTTCTATAGGTGGTGGTGCCTCCGTTAGTGCTTCCTCATAGGCAAAAAACTCCTCTTCAGATTTCTGTGAGAATTTATCTGCAGCTTTATTCTTTAATATTTTGGTGAAAATGAACATCACAACAAAATTAAGACAAATTTCAAACTTTCAAATCATAAAGATAAAAAAAAAAAAAAAAGTTGAAAAAAAAAAAGAATATCATTTTCTCTTCAATATTGCAACATTTAAGTGCTGGTATATAACCCACACCTACAGAATAGCCTTTATATTGAAACTGATGCTCTTTATGGATGGAATGACAAACAGAAACTTACTTTGCTGGTCTCCTTCATGTTACTAATGTTACTAAACACATCGATGCCTCCAAAAAGACTAACTCCCCCAATCGGCTTTTTCTTAATCTCCGTACTGTCCTCAGAGGAATTCACAGGTCCCACTGGCTTTTTCTCCACAGACTTCTGATCAACCTTCTTGACATTTGGCTCATTTGCTTCTTTCGTAGGGTCAAACAAAGCAGCATCTGTAGCCTGAAATAAATAAAAAAAAATCTAATACTAACAAGTTCCACCTCAAAACAATGGCAAATATGCTTAATTTAAAAAGTTAAATATTTACCCTGACATCAGAAGTTTTGTTTGAAGATGTAAAATTAAAAAAGGAGTCCTTGTCTTCATCACAATCCTCATCCTCAAACAGGAGAGATGCTCTTTGGGATGACTTTTCACTATATTGAGAAAAAAAACAAATAACTATGTATGTAGTCTTTAAAACCTTAATGAAACAAAACAAATTGCAGTCTATTTAAATAGACAAGTTAAAAGTAAGAAATCCATGACTCAAACCTCGAGTCATTTGTTGAAAATAGATCGTCGTCGTCATTAAACAGGTCATTGTTTTGTGATGCTTTTCCAGTTGGTAACCTGGAGGGGGCGCTGAAGCTGGGCTTAATCCCAGTTTGCTTAATCTCTGGACTCTCAGGTTTGGATTTCCACTGATCCTGGAATTCATTGTATTGTGTATTAATTCATCAAATTTGATTTAACTTATAACTGTATTTAATATTTAATTTATTACTGGAAACAATGAGCTTGATACCTCATCATCACTAAAAAGTGCACTGGATATGGATTTTGATGTTGGCAACGATGATTTCTTGACAGGACCTGATTTGGACATTGATGAAAAAAGACCCTAAAAGAAAGTTTTAAAAACATGTCATATTTTTTTCTAATGTGTTTTTTTTATTCTTTGTCGCTTTCTCATGCTTCACTGTACATGTACTTTCAATATAGCTTTCAATTATAAATATAGTTTGAACTCACCTCTTCCTCCTCATCATCAAAAATTGAGAGTGAAGCTTTATTGGGTTTGCTCTGAACCAAAGGTTTTGGTTTAATTTTAGCATCACCCAAGAATATCTTTAAAAATATATAAAAAAAAAAAAAGAAGAAAAGAAAAGAAAAGAAACAGTTGTCATTTTACAAGTAATGGTTATTACAATCATCCAAAATCTTTAACAGTGAAAATGTTGCCTCATCAATTCTCTGATTTCAAAAAAAAATCTTTGACTACAAATAAGGGGACTTCAACTTCTTAGTCATGCTGCTCATATAAAAGGTGTGTGAGAATCAATTATGGGTCAAACCATTTGAACCAAAATCAAATAAAGCCAAATAAAGAAATATTTTGGAAAAAATTGTTTTTCATTGGGGATATGGAACATAACTACCATTTCAAACAAACAATGTTGTTGTATAAACTACATATCACAACCTCAACAAATGAAATACATTACATATGTTGTCATTATTATTAAAAAGAGAATAATTGATAAATACGTCAAACTTGTGTGAGTCAAAAATCAAGAGTGGCTTTAGAGAAAACCAAATAAAGAGATTCTTCTGAAGTAAAGTCAAGTAAAGCGAGTGAGATTGTCAGTATGGCGAACCATATCAAAATTGTGCACTGCATCCAGTGAACACACGCAAATCCGAAGCAGTGGGCAGGCTAAGCTGTGGCACCCGGGGGGGGTTCAGTGTCTTGACCAAGGACACTTAGTTGCAGAACCAGCCGTAGGGGATTCGAACCTACAAATTCTCGGACACGAGTCAAAGTCCCCTACTACTGGACCACAACTCGTCTAACACACGTCTGTTATTTCTTTAATGCCAGTAAATTAATATATGCATTAAAACAAATATCCATAAAATATACCTGTGAGTCTTCGTCATCTGAGAACAGACTGTTGCTTGGTGTTTTCCCTGATGCTGCTAAAGCAGGTTGAGCCTTGACCGTCTCAGATGGAGGAACACTCTAGATCAGAACATTATTCAGAAAAACACCACAAAAAAATTAAGCAAAAGAGAGTTTAGAGTTAACCTCGTCCGAAATGGCAGACTCTTCACTGGCTGAGTGCTGGCGTTTCTTCAGTCCCTCCACCAGTATGCTTTTAGTACCAGGCCCAAACATAGAAATGGCTCCAGCAGGAAGCTTTAAAAAGCCCCATCACTAATCAAGCAATACCACCAACTCTCTTATATTTAACCGATTTCACCAACCTTTTTCTCTGGTGGACGTGTTTCTTCTTCCCCCTCAACACTTTTGTCCTGCTGGACTGCACTGGCTTTTGAACTAAACATTGTGCCATCATCTTCATCCTGCTCTTCATCTTCTTTAGCACCCCCAAATAAATCCACCGCTTTCTTTGTGGTTTGTTTTGCATTACCAACTGAACACAAAACCCAATACCTTACATATCTAAAAATGTCTTAGTAATGCTTTGAAAAAAATGTTAGAAATTTACCAGGCGTGGATTTGCTATTGCTCTTCTCTCTAAAGAAGTCATCATCATTCTCATCTTCATCATCAAAGAGCCCACCACTGCTTGATGTTTGTTTAGAAACTGCTTGCAATTTAGGTTTTCCAGGACGCTCTATGTTCTCCACTGATTCTAGAACATTCAGCAGCCTTTAGATCAAAATAAACTTTATTTCTACATAAAAATATAAAGATAATAATGCTTACCTGGGAATATGGAAACAGCACCAGAGGGCATCTTCTTTGTTTTCACCGGTTCTAATTAGGAAAGAACAAACAGTTTTCAAAAGACTGATAGATAGATAAATAGACACACAAAACAAACCTAAATCACAGCTTTAAACACAATTCAGAAAAGAAAGCAAAGATAAACCTGCTGTTTTTGTTGTGGTCTTATCTTTTCTCAATGGCTCATTTTTGGGTGCATCAGAAAACAAATCTCCCTGAAGAAACAAAATTGCATTTACTTGATACTCACAAACACACAGTGAAGCTGTTCTTTAGCTTCGATAAATACAGAAACTCACCTCATTGTCGTCATCGAACAGACCTCTGCCACCGCTGAAGAGACCACCCCTCCCCCCAAATGGGGAATATTCATTATAATCCATACTTGGTGGTTTAAACATCTCATCTTCGTCATCCTCCACTGTAAATGCAATACCAACATTGCAAAAAATATATGTAGAGATAGGTTGGATGTACATTCACATTGTTTGTCACATGACACCATCGATTAAAAAAAAAACATGCCAGAAACTAATAACAATGATTTCATTCACAGTCATATTTATGACTGTATCATCTGACAGGCATGTGCTATATGAAGCGAACATGTAGATGATCGTACCCTGAGGTTTTGGTTCAGTTTTCGCTTTGCTTTTCTTCTGGCTTACAGACAAACCTGATGACAAAGCTTGTTATAAAACAAAAGAAAAGCATATGCGCATTAACAAAATAAATAAAAGACATGAGTGACATTTGTTTATATAAAAAAAAAAAAAAAAGTGACCATACATGTGCGGTCTGGCTCTGTTTTGCTTGGAGTCTCTGCCTTGATTCTGGCAGCCAATTCATCAGCGAACGATGACTGACCTGCATCCTGAAAAAAAAAAAAAGCAAAAATTCACTGCACTGGATGAAACTGTAAGACCCTTCTTGGTCTGCTCTGTTTGTATGTTCTCCCTGTTATTGTGTGTGGTGATTTCATGTCACACTCCAAAGACATGCAAGAGTTTTGACTAATTTATTGATATAAGTAATATGGTGAAAGACGCCATAATTGGTTAAAATGGAAGTGCTTTAGAAGATGAATAAACAAACAAGTTTGCTTGCGTTCTGAATTACACCTCAAAACAAAATGTGAAGCATGTGTGCTTAAAGAGAAAGATCCACTGACGTTTCTGAGACCATCGTCCTCCTTATCAGAACCTCCAAATAGGTCTGAATCTTCATCATCATCTTCATCAACAATATCCTCATAACTAGCCAGAGATGACTTCTATGCAATAAAACAAGGATAAATTCAGCAACACACACATAGCAGCGTATTGGGGGGAAAGGCTTAAAATATTACAATTTCTAATTTACTTTAACTATTGCATTTTGTAAAAACCAAACATTGCAATAACAATCATGCTTATATTTGCATTTACTTTGCATAAAATGCAAGTACATACACAATTCATAGTTTGGGGATTATAATAAAAAAAGCACAAAATTAAACCATGTTTGCATAAACATATGGCATTATATGCAAAACAATATTAAAAAACTAGACACATTGTTCAGACAAAACAAGTCAATAAAATTCTATATCCTAACAAGTCTTACCTTCTTAAAGCTACCATTGACGTCATCATCATCTGAGTGCTAATAAAATTCAAAATAACTCTATTATTTTAAACAGTTTGACGTAAACGTGTGGTGTGCAATCACGTTTCAGCATACGTACTTCAGCAGATTCCCCATCTTCACTCTCGATAACACTGTCCCTGTCACTGTCAACGGACATTTCTAAAACAGCAAAAACACAAGTTACATTCAATTTGGAGCATTGAAAGATGACAAGGCTGCGTAAACAAGTCACCATCGCTGGAAAAATCTCCCAGTCCGACATCATCTTGATCCATAAAAGCCTGAGACCCAATCAAGAATGGCAAAGGCCGGTCCACATACAGGTCCTGTTCATAAAGTTAAACGCAAACAGTTAAGACAAACTACAAGCTCCATAATCAGTGATGTCAATGCTCTACCTTCGCCTCCAATATTGGCTCAACTTTTTCAAGAGCTTCTTCATCTTCAGAATCAGAGTTTCCTGCTTTAATGTCAAGTTGTTCAAAAGCCAAGTCCAGGACCATCAGGCCATAGTTTACAGCCTCCTGGACCTTGGGAATAAGTTCAGCCTCTTTCTGTTCCCTCGTTTTTTCCTTTGTGAATAAACGTAAGATAAGTGTAAACGATCACATTAGATTCTGCACACAGACCAAAACTAGAAACTACCTGTTCGGGCAGTTTTTCACTGGCTTCTGATTTGGACGCGGCCTCTTCAACTTCTTCATCATAAACCCTCTAATAAGTAAAAATAAAATATCAGACATTACAGAAACAGCAAGATTGTTTCTCTATACTTAATCCATACTTTCAATAGTGAATCGATATATTCAAACAAGCTTTACAAACCAATATAATCCTACAAAGTGATCAAAAGAAACCAGTCTATTTGAATATCCATTTGTCTGTCTGTCTGCACATCCATTTACAACCACTGCAAACAAAATAGACTCACATTTTCAATAAACTGTGTGTTGGACAGCATGAGAAAGTCATTGAACACTGTGTGCAGACGACTGTCAGTGGCTTTAGTGTCGCGGATGAGACCATCAAGCTGCTTTTCAATCTCATGCGTTTTGGACATCATACGTTGCGAGAAATCTTGCAGAAAAAGAAATAACTGTAGACGACAAAAAAAAGCATTCCGTTAACCAACAAATTACTCAATCCAATATCAATGTTCAATTATAGTTATATACAGTGATCCCTCGTTTATCGCGGTAGATACGTTCCAAGCCCGACCGCGATAGGTGAAATTCCGCGAAGTGGAGGCACAACATTTACGTTTTTATTTAACACTTATTCAGACTTTTAAAACACCTTTTTCGCGTAGTATTCTTTATTAAAGTAATGAAATTTAAGTTAAGTTTAAGTTATTAAATTTAAGTTAAATGTTTTGTAACGCTGTCCACCGGGTTGCCCGGACGGGAAATAACACTGCCCATTAAAGGTTTTGGTGAGCTTCCCATCCTCTGCCTTTTTATTTTTGGCGAGACACCCGTGGTCGGGCTGATGCATTACATTGGGAAAAAATGAATCAGCGAAAAAACGTAATAAAAAAAAATCCGCGATACGGATTGTTATAATAGAACCGCGAAGTAGCGAGGGATTACTGTGTATATGTATATATATATATATATATATATATATATATATATATATTATCATATTACAAAAATATATCAAGTAGTTGACATTACATTACATCCTCCCAATCATTTTTACAAATTAGAAATGAGACCGGTTTTTAACTGGAGCTTACCCCTGAATCTGCAGCCAGGGACCAGTTTGTGCTGTTCTTCTGCATTTCCTCCAGGGTCCAGGGTCTCTCCCACACTTGCTCGGCCTCGCCGTTATGATCACTGGAGCCGTTCTCCATGAAGCTAGACATGCTGACTTCTTCAGTTAAAACAAACAAACGCCACAAGTTTCCTGAGACAAGAACAGTGCACTGATTTTAAGTGACGTTTACATTAAAGCGAGACCTATACATTATTCTAGTGTTTTGAGAAAACTTACAACGTGGGCATTGCACGTCTGCATACAGAAATGTATCACCGTTATTCTAAAATAATTCTAGATGACATAGCGAAAGTGCATTGCATTACACTACATGCACACACTTTGATCTTCAAATTTTTCCAAGTCACTTTTTATTTAAAGAGAATGACCAACCTGGTCTAACGTTGGGTTAGCAGATCGCTAGCAATTTACAATGTCAATCTCTGCTAATGTCACCTTCACTTACCTTCTAAGGTCGGCGGTTAAATTACGCCTCTGGTGTATAATGCTGACACCAACAAATAAAGAAAGTAGAAAAGAGGTTCGTCAGGGGCCACTGTTCGCTCTCATTCGACCCATCGTGGGCTCAGAATGTTGAGAGGACCGCCATGTTCCGTCTGCGGAGAATCAGCTGATCTGAGTCACCTGACCGCGCGCGCTGCGCGAAACCGATCTCAGAACAGCTTTACAGCTGTTTCATTACAACCAAATGGTGCGTTTATTTTTTGCTGTTAGTTAGTCTCTTTTAGTTTCTTTATGTATTTGATTTTCGTATTTTTTTTTTTATTATTCACAGTTTCAATTTGTTTAGCAAATGAGTTGGTCACACAATTAGTTTTTTGTGTCAAGTAAATTTTTTTGGAAAGATTTTATTTTTAATTTTGGTGAACACTAAACGCAGTGATTTTGAAAAATATTTTTCACACTTACTCTAATCCTGATCAGCGAAATGTCCAGCACGTGTTGTGTTCATGCAAAGTGTGAGTAAATACTTTATATTTTATTTTCCATAAATAAAATAAATAATATTACGTCCATGAATAATAAAATTACGTCCATGAGTCATCTAAAATTATAATACAAAAAAATGAATAATCCAAATTATTTACAAATTATTAATTGTAAGAACCAAAAATCATAGATTTTGAAACATGGTATCATAAATGGTGGTTGCTAGAAAGCAGGTCGAGTCTCGTATGCAGTTTAGATGTTTAATGATGAGTCCGTTCGGCAAAATCAGGGTCATAAGACAGGCACAGGGTCGAGGGCAGGCAGAAGAGGAGACTTGCACACGGTCATCACACATGGGAGTTCAGCAGTAGGGAGTGGAAACAATGACTTTCATTGCAGGTTCGAATCCCGGTCTGGTGGGTTTCACAACTGAAGTACAGTATTGTTCAGCCGATAGATTAAGATTATGAGGTGTTATAAAATGTTCTTGAGTAGATTTATTGGTATTGTTTAAAATTCTAATTGTGAATAAGTATTATGGGCTTTAAAACTCTCAACTTTATCAATGATGTTGAGCAACTTCCATGTATCCATCTTCTACATTTCTGGGTCGAGAGGAGCTATCACAGCAGCTCTGGGCTTGATACACGCTCTGGATTGGTCATCGACCATTTGCAGAGTGGGGTTGAGCAACTTTTTATTAACAATCACAAAATTTGCAAACAAAAAAAAATTACAAGCAATCTGTAAAAAACATTAGGTTGGTTTCTGACATTACAATGTATTATATATCACTGTGATTGGTCAATATTCAAATATTAGAAGCTAAGTTTTAAATAGCCTCTTGGGTATTAGTGTCCTTGATAGGTCACTGTGCATCACGGAATTTTCCCACCTGATGTGTTAACCCCTGAAGTACTAAAATGGATTCACCATGTTGTTGTGGTCTTGGACCGACCATGTTGTAGTGGTGTCCAATCGTCAAAACATTTTGCAGTCATATCGAAAGTGGTGGAAAATAGGATGGAAGTTCTGTCGGCTGCAGTGTGAGACAGTTTTTGCAAAGGAAGTATTCAATTATTATTATTTATGGAAAATTATGAGCGCGATGTTTAGGTAAGACGTGTCCCTTTTGTTAGAACACGAAAGATATATGAAAATAAATAAATATTTAGTAAAAACTCATGAAACATGAAACCAAAACTCATGAAACCAAATTATGTACAAAAAAAAAGGACGCCTCATTTTTACTCTTATTGTGCTTGTAGAAGCCAAACTAGCAAAGTAATTTTTAAAAAGAATATCATTTCAGAGCTCTGGTCTCAAAAGGTTAATTTTATATTAAAACACTTAAAATAAGCATACTGTATGTGTCCATTGTTAAAACATAAAAACAAATATTTGATATCTGATGCACTGGGGGGGGGGTGAAAAATATTCTGTTTACAATTGGCAAAACTGTACATTACAACTATACGAAACCTCTTTTGATGACTTAAGAGCCTTCATAAGTGAATTATTTATCTCTTTTGCAGTGCTCTACTCAAAACACTGGGAAATCAAACAGCCACACTGTTCGGGATTCTGTCTGGAGACAGATAATAGTACGGCAGCTTTTTTCCTTCATTTCTGTTCTTGATTATCTTGACAACTTCGGCCAGTTTCTTGCGGAACTTGATCATTGCCTCTTTCACCGGCTTCTCTATGAAGTGCTCATCCGGATACATCCCTAAGAACAACTGCAAAACACATACAGTGTTTAAAACATTACAGTCTCTTGCACTTGTTCTATCCACTGACACAACAAACCTCATTTTCTTGAAACTGGCTGAGAGCCCAAACTGCTCCGAGATGCCAGCAGGAGCGTCCCCTGTCAGGCAGACTCTCAACTATGTACTTCAGATCCACTTCACCTTTCTTTTTTGGTGGAGGCTTCCTCATGGTCGGGGGTGAATTTGGAATCCATGAACACCAGTCATACTGGAGAAAGTGATGGGTTTTAGTTCATTTACGCTGTTAGATTCCCTTGCACTGAGGACATGAGGTGCACATTCCCACCTGACCAAAGTTTACTGAAGCATGTTGAGCAGAAGCGGTGAAAATGACAACTGTGAGATACTCAATTAGCTGCTCTTTGGTTTGTAATGATTTAGGAAACTCTGCAGAAAACAACAAATGCTTGATTTAAGCAGAAGTGAGAGCACATTGTCCTTGAGGTACATTTTTTAATTTTTTTATTGATTTTCAGTAGCTCAGTAGACAAAAACGAACTTTATTTTAAGCTCTTTAACACAAAGTTAATTGATACAAAGTGCTGTACAGGGAAATATATGGTAAAACAGATAATAATATAAATAAAAATAGCAGGTAATAAAAGAGAAATCACAAAACAAACAATGACAAGAAAATAGACAAAACAATGTGTTGCTTATTTGGAGAGAATTAATTAATTATTCAAAAATACCATTACTATTGCAAACCACCAGCAGCACTGGCCTCCAATTAGGAGACAAGCACAACCCAAAACATCAAAACTCATAACAAAATTCAATAAAAGTGAAAGCATTTTGTTTATACAAAAAAAACAAACTATTGACTTTTGAGGAAATTGTAAAATTACATTTGGTAGACTATTCAATCTGAATGTGTTTCGTCAAAAGTCATCGTTTGATATCTTGTATTGTTCCTACTCACCACAACAATCCAAATCCTGCATTCCAAAGCTGCAGACGTCTTTAACAAATGCCTGGATTTCTCCATCTTCCTGAACGGTTTCGTCCTTGTTGTAGTAGATGTTTACCACATCTGTCACAAAACTGTAAAACGTGAAGTATAAAACCAAATCAAAACAACTGACAAACCATTATGGTTTATTTCACAGCCGGGTAATACTACTTTGTTACAGTCTCCCAGACTTTGTTCCCATCATCTCTGTAGAAATAGTACGGCAGCTCCGTCTGGCTGTCCATGCCTCGAGCTTTAATGGCCTCCGGGAAACACAGAGACTTGTAGGTGAAGGTTTTCATGGATTTCTGGACCAGCTGTACGTGGCCACCTCCACCTGTGCCATTAGCCTGTAACACACACACACACACACACACACACA
>CM051500.1:15174970-15190586 GCA_028031935.1 Paedocypris micromegethes
ACACACACACACACACACACACACACACACACACACACACACACACACACACTATATTTTAGTTATTCAGACATCTGTTTTATATATCTTTTATATATATGTTGAAGTACAGAAATTGACAATAAAGTTGACTTTGACTGTTACTTACTTTGTCAAAAAGTCCACATTCACAGATAAGCTGCTCACGAGCCTTGGTGTTGATGGCAATGGTGAAACGAATGTGAGGTAAAAGTAACTAAAAGAAGAGAAGAGTCTACTTGGAGTTTATTCATACACATTTACCAAAACACATATGAGAAATGCTAGTTGGTAAACAGGGTGAAAACTTAGACATGTCACCTTAAAAACAGGATGAACTGCAGGAAGTTGTCTGAACATCGCAATGCCAAATACTTCAGATATCAGGTGAGTTCTGAGAAGATGGGTGACTGTTTGGTGCACGTGGAAGTCTGAAGATCTCACCCAGATCTTAGCCAGCAACCAGTCATATTGATCATCAGTTGGAAGGAAAATGGGATTATCCTTCCCTGGTGCTTGGCCCAACTACAACAACAACAAAATGGCAAGTGAAACTGATGTTATTTGAAGGTGATGTAAAGAAAAATGTGAAACTTTAGATATGTTCAACACAGACAAATGAAAGTATAAATGGAAAGAGAGAGATACTTAACAAATGAAAAAGTATAAATGGAAAGAGAGAGATACTTAACAACAACTTTATTCCTCACAACAAAACCGCTTTAATCTTTTGTGCAATGAATTTATCAAAGTGGCGAAAACATTAATCAGAGATTTTGGTCCACAGTTCCAAGATAGTTTTGTACGGTTGCTGGACCATGGTACATGCTTACATTTGGTTGCAGCCGTGTGATTTGCAGACAGAATGGAGATTTAACGAACAGTTGGACGGGTGTAGCTAATAAAGTGACCTCTTACTACAGTAAAGTCGATGCTTTAATGGCTGATGAATGGATGGATGTTTGGGCGAACAGTCAGATAGACAGACAGATAGAATTTTTTCTATAATTTTCACCTGTATTGCAATGGGCATAATTTTATTTTGGTTGTTCTTGTACAAAAGACATAATGGAGCTGCCAAGTACTGCACAGTGCAGGGGTCGGTAGCATTTGCTGTTACGCCATCCAGAATCTCAAAGTCAGCAATAAAGATGTTTCCTTCCTGGAAAAAAAACAGCGTGTTTTCTGTGAACCCACCACAGCTGAGGGGAATCATTTCTGTCTTTTTTTTGTGAGGAAGTGTTGTGAAAAAACCTTGAGCTCTTGCTCCAGCGTGAAGCCTCTCTCCAGGCTGTCAGCTATCATTTCATTCGTAACTGGAAATTTATCAGGTATTTCAGTGCATTTCCGGATCATAACTGGATTACAGCCATTCAAAAACTGGTAACCAAACATGAAGTCTTCCTTCCAGTGCTGCATCACATATTCTGAGCAAAGGGACAACGTGAATGTAGTACCATGAATAGGAATTTTGACTTTTGGTTTAATTGACATACCTTGCTCTTTGGCATAGTATGACCCTTTAGTAATAACCCATAGTTATCGATACATAAATATACCTTTAAATTATATCTTTTGAAGCTACCTAAATCATAAACTATTTAAGTTGTTTTTAAGAAACATAAACATAGATGCAATACACATAGCAATAAAATATTTTCAAACTTTTTGTGTTTGTTTTTGTGGAGTTAGATCACAACATTCCTAAGGCTAAAAATGTTTTGTGTTGTAACAAATAAACTCAAACCTGATATTGTGTTTTTAATTCTCACAAATATACGTTCAAAATCTGCAAAATCTCCCCAGGACGACTGGAACATGTGCATGAATTGGTTCATGTAGAGGTTTTCTATCCTGAGGAATAAAACAAATGATCAAAATTTTCACGCATTTGCATTCTTGCGTCTAATAGTTAACTCGGCTTAATTGTGCCACATTGGAACAAGACCGTTTTGGCCCAATTGAGCGGCTGCCCCGTACATACGGCATATGTACATACAGCACAGAACTACCGCCTCTTATGATGGTGCAATTTGTTAAATGAAAGATGAGCAACGTAAATTTGAGCTTTGAAAGAACATGTGCAATCTTCCCTGACGTGTTCTCCTGACGGACTGAGTCTGAATAAAAGTCATCACACCAAGCGGAAAAGCAAAGCAGTTTTAACGGTTATTCTGAGCAGGCTTATGCTGCGTGTGCGTGTAATCAGCGCATGTGCACTCTGAGCTGCCAGCAAACACGTGCGTGCAACGTGCGCGTCAGTCTATGGTCGTGAAAGATTGGAACGTTTCCTGCCGTATATTCATAGCGTCTTGCTTTATTGGTCCTTGTTTTTGGGTTTAGTGTGTGTTATGCTGATCTCCGCTTCTCCTGATTTATCTCCGTGTTGCGACAACAGTGATTATTACCTGGCGGACATAATACATTTGCTTTTCTACATATAGCAATTGACGACCTGCTGCCCAGCTCATTCATTCACAACAACGTCGAAGATTACTGATGCTGATAAATGTCTTATTTAGGGAAAAGAGAGGCTGGTGGGTGTGTCTGTCCCTCTCTAGCCACACTAAACTTTTGTGCCATGATAAAACGGCGCAGCTTAGCGTTATGAGATACAATTTGTTTTGGGACTTTGGGATTTGGCCCAATAAAGCGGCTGCCCTGATTAACCGGTGGTCCAATTAAGCGGAGTCGACTGTAAAATAATTTGTTATGGTTAAACAGTAAAATGTTTGTTGCTTAACAGAAGAACACTACGAAGTGTGCAACGTCCAACCATCATTTCTCAACATCATGAATTGCTCATAGTGTTCTCTTTTTAAACAGTCACAGTTTCACACCTCAAACTCTCTGTCTCTATCTCTCTCTCACACACACACACACACACACACACACACACACACACACACACACACCCGCACACACACACACCAAAATTACCAACAGTGTGTGTGTTTGTGCTTGGGGTTTATGTAAATAAGTTGCATTCAAACTAGTTTCATGCAAATGTGCATAAACACGACGGAGTGTTAAGGATACGGAAAATGTAACCAATAAAAGAGAAACTCTTACGCTTTACTGTAGTTCAGCACAAAGTCCACACCTTTCTCGCTGTCAAACTGAATTTCCCGAGGTAGTTCACTATGCGCTTTGGCATCTATACTCATAGGGAAGCCAGGGTGCCACTCTTTCCATCTTTAGAAACACACGGAAAACACTGTTTTACTTCATCCACATACTAATTATACAATTCATATTGAGTAATGTGCAGTAGCGTGAATGGGGCGTTTTTTTTCTCTCATGAGGAAGCCTCTTTTCCGCCTGCTTGCAAAAGTTGCATCAAACCTGTATGTCTTCTGTCTCAGCTCAAGTTCCTTATGTCTGTGTTGTTTGGCCACTCCGGTCTTGTCATTCTGCGGCAACCGAGCTGTAAAACATCACGCATTAAAACACGTGGAAGGCGGACATCCAAAGGCTACTTTTATTTTTATTCTCGAGCTGTTATCTGTTTAATGAACTTGGTCACAATGTAACTCCAGCAAAACTTTTGTAAATGAGAACAATTACGTGAGTGTGTGTGTGTGTGTGTGTGTGTGTGTGTGTGTGTGTGTGTGTGTGTGTGTGTGTGTGTGTTACGTACATGTTGTGTTGGCATAAACACTTCTTTTATTATTAGTTTTAAAAGAACAACCTCACGTTTGAATCAATATTTGAAATATAATGGGATCAAATATGTACTTATTAATTAAGGCTTACACAATGAGACGCAAAAACCTTAGGATAAATTTCGAGAAGCAACTTGAAAAATTAGCATGGCTCTCAAATGAACAATTAGCAAATGAAACATGTCAGGGCCCGTTGGACGTACCCCTGCCGTCTCTGAGGACCACCTCCTTGTCCCCCACTAGCCAGCGAAAGCAAGGAAACTCGATGTAATCCCCATACGGTGTCTTCACAGTGATGTATTTGCAGTACCAGTCATCGTGCATCCAGTATTTCTTCTTTTCAATCTTCACTAGCTCGATTTCACCGAGGTCTTCTCCAATGTTGATGTCATATGAGTCAACCTAAAGTTAAATCTTATACATGAATCCAGCGTTTCTAACATAAATGCAACTTTGTATTGTGTGTGTGTGTGTATACTGTATAACCTCAGATTTAAATTAAGACAAAACAAATAGAATAGAATTTTAGAAATAGTGCTCATTTCCCCAAAAGTTGGGATCAGCAAATCAGTCCTTAATTAAAATAAATTGAATGTGCATTTAAATAAATCTCTTACCGCTCCTCGTTCAAAGTCATTATACAGGGGTTTGTCCAGAAGAGTCCTCTCACTGCAGCCCTCCGACCCCACCAGGGTCACATAGATGTAGTCGTCGGTCCCAGCAAACCACTGAGTGCCGGTGGCCACGGTCAGCGTGTAGCTGGGCATGTTAGTCCTGGATGGAAGCAGTGAGCTGCTAGAGGCTCAAGCCCAAGCCTCAAATGATCTGTTTTCACATATTTCACTTCCTCTTCTCTCTCTGACTCAAGAGTGCTAAACACCACTATGCACAGATGGTGTGTTGATAACGACTGGTTTCACACTCCAAATTCTACAACTAAGACAAATAAACATTAAAACACACATACTCATTTGCATTGCATCCCTGCACACTTCATAATTTTCAAGAAAATATAACATTTTTATATTTCATTTAAATGAACATTTATTTAAATGTTTACTATTACTGGTGGCCAAAACTCAAATCATATCCTATGTTAGGGGCCAAACTGAATAAACATTTATGAAAAAAAAAAAAGAAAAAATCTAAATTTTAATATTAGTCCAGAGTTTGACACATTGGCATCACACGTTTAATGTGTGATATATACGCAACACCCCAAGATGAACATTTACCAAGGTTTTGCAAAAATATTTTGCAAATGTACAATTACCTATTGGAGAGTGTTTTTAATTCAAGTTTATACATTTAATTAAATGAACAACGACTACTTAGATATTTTCCAGTCAAATAGGTCATGCTATGAGACAAAGCTTCTTTTTAACATTACAGGAACAAATGCAAATAAAAGATAAGCTGGTAGGAAGAATTCCAGACTGGATATGCTTTTAGGAATGCTGTGGGAAGATGGGGAATTCCCGATTTTACATAAAAAAAAAATTAACATTTACATACCAATAATAAACCATGGGACTGCAGACAGTTGTGTGAAATTTGAAAAATAGATTATTTCATTATGTTCATTTGCAATTTATCCAAAGCTTTGTGGACTTACACTTCACAGTTAAACATTAAACTAAACTTCTAGACCCTTTGATACAACTGACCAAATGACAGGAAGTGAAGAAACAAATACAGTTAAAGACAGGAGTCAGTTAAATTACTTTCTTTTATTGTCACGTCACACACATTGTTCATTTCTCCTTTTAAGTTAAACATTCTGACAGTGTCTCTGTGTTAAATATTAAGCACAAAGACACATTGATCAAAGCTCAACTTACAGTATGTGTTACTGTAAAAAAATGATCTTTCTCCAGAAAATGAAGACCATGTCTTAGTGCAAAAGAAACCCAATATGTTTGAAAAAAAAAAAAAAAAAAGACAGAACAGGAACTAGATACTGTATTCATTTGTAAACATTCCCTCTTCTGGAAAAAGGCTGACAGAGAAACAAGCATACAGTTGCAGAAAGTAAAGGCGGCAATGAT
Source organism: Paedocypris micromegethes (assembly GCA_028031935.1). Classification (NCBI taxonomy): domain Eukaryota; kingdom Metazoa; phylum Chordata; class Actinopteri; order Cypriniformes; genus Paedocypris; species Paedocypris micromegethes. The sequence goes on from CM051500.1 coordinate 15,180,702, forward strand.
TTGATGATACTAAAAAGAAAACTTTTAAAAACCATTTTCAATTACAGTACTACAGACACAGACTTATAGAAATGCTGTGTTACAATGCATTTTTCAACCTAAAAAGTCCCTGGTTCTATTATTATAAATCAAAACACCTGATTGATTTTAAAACACACACAATGTGGGAAAAATATTTTTAATTTTAATGTAAAACAAAAATCTAAAACTGCAAGAAATATAGCCTAGTGAAATTGCATCCACCTTTTGAATCCCCCTGTACAGTAAGTACATGTCTATAAAGAACATGGCAAACAAAGCGACTGATGTTTGGTAACCAGCTGCACACAAGGACTTATGCAGCAAGATACTGTATATGCAGACACACAAACAAAATAATACACGTACATATATTTGTGAATATAATAATCATGTAAATATTACGTATGTTACTACAAATACTAGCAGTCAAATGGTTTCAGTGAGTGATTTAAAGTATGAAAATTTGTCATGTAAATTGACACACAAACTTGTACAGTATTTGGTGTTGTTTAATTGTAAATATTTATTGCTGTTGTTAGTCTCAACTCCAGATGAAAGGCGTGTAATGATTAAAGCGTGTTTTTTTCCAGATTCATCATAAAACCGCCATCCATTTTTTTAAAAAGAAAGTTTTTGGCATTTGATGAATGTCCTTGACTTTTTTGACAATAAAGGCACTGCTGAAGACACTGGTTCCTCCGATGAAGAGGCAGATTTACTTTTTTACATCTACAGCGTTTGTTCCAGCAATAGAAATAGTTTCCAGCCAATGAAAAGCAAAGATAAAAATGACGTGGCGTCTCTGCTCAATAGGTACGTGAGAAGCTCTGTGATTGGCTAGTCATTTAGTCTTTGCAAACTCACCCGGCAACATAAGGAGCAAAGCGGGGATTTAAACCAGAGAACGGTGAAGCAACAGCTCCGCTCACTGATCATCCATTCATCCCGTCATGTACAGTAAATCAGTATTTACGTATCTCTACAATGATAAAATGATTGTCTGGTTAAAGGGCTGATCCACACATGGAGTGTGAGGAAAATAGTCTGTTTCTTAGCGCTCAAGGTTGATTCAAGTACAAACTGGTTATGATCACAAACCAAAGAACCACGGTTTAATCATCTGTAAAATTCAAAACAAATGCACGTGATGTCTAAAAGTCACATACATTTAAATTTTCTTGATGCACTCGGCATGACATTGAGAACATCACGCATTTATAAATAATATGTATATTTACAGAAATATACAAATACATCCATATATACATGAAATTATTTAGAAATGCACATACTCTCATAAATGCAAATTGTGAATGAATCCGGACTCAAGGCAGTGAAAAAACATGGATCTACAGTCACAGTACTGTCAGTAAGTGGATTAACAAAAATGAAATTATGCAAATTAACTTTGAATAAATTATGGAATCTGAACATTAGCTGCTGCTAGAAGCACTTGGATTAACTATTCACATCACACGGATGCAACTGCTTATGTTCGTTTTTGTCATGCATGTGTAAGTATAGTGATGAACATTAAGGCAGAAAAAACATCGGTCTTTTTCTTCAGTTATGTTCAAGAAGGCCCACGACAGGCAAGATTCAATGTGGTTTCCATTGCAGGTAGATGTAGCAACATGAGATGTTGCAGGGTAAACTCGATCCTTTCTGGCTAAAACCATGGTACTCTAATTGAGGCGAAGTACTTGCTTCATGAACTCGTACGTTGTGAAGGCGACGGCTTGTGAAGGAACGCAGCGGATGTAGTTGAGTGAAAGGCCGCGATACAGTCCTTTCTTAATGCCGTATTGGGTATAAACGTGCTTGAGGGTTTTAGTGAGGCTTCTGTGCAACCACAAAAAAGTACAAAGAAGTTACTGAACACAGGAGTGTATGGAGTTGATATTTTAAATGATTGTAAACTGAACACTTGCATTTACAAAGTTCTGGGTAGAAATTCCAAAATTTAGTTTGCCATTAATAATTTGAGTTTACCAAAATTTAAATGTCAATGGAAAGTTGACGCTTGCTGATGTACTGGTGAAAAAAATGTGAATGTGTAGAAGCAACTCGAACGTATATAACAATCAAAACAGCAAATTTTAAAGTGAACGTTAACTCAAAAATTACTCATGAGTTGAGAAGTAAATTGATGCATTTATTTTTTATTTAAAATCAGCTACTTTTAAATAAACCAAATATTCCAAAAACTGAATTAGTGTCACAAAAGCGTTGAAGTTGTGTCCCTTTCATAATGTTTAAGTAAATGCTAATACAAACGTCAGTGTTGCCGCTTGAATTTAACCAAATATTTTCCCTACTGTATCATAAGCATTTAATATAATTTGCAATCACTTTCACATTTTAACCAGAATTACGTTCTGTAGAAATCAAAATGTGATACTCACAAACATTTGTCAAAATCAGGAAGTGAAGCACCCAGCTGCATTCTCCTCCGTGCTACATCCAGTGGATACCTAGTAGTGGATGAAAGAAATGTTAAAGGACAGACACAAAAAACTTAATGAATTGAGTATACTGGATTGATTTCTATTTATACATACGATATGGTCTGAGCAATTGCACCAGCAACCCCACCACACAACAGATTGACGTGAGTCTTCAGGACTAGAACATTGGGGTTGTCAAGCGATGGTTTGCCAAGAATTTCTGGAAAGTGAGTGAGTCCCAAGGTCTTCAAGGTCCCAAAAGTGAAAAAGGAAAAACCTGGAAAATGGACAACATGAAGGAAGTGTTTTCTATTTTTTCTAACATAAAGTAGCATGTTTCAAAAATTGAAAAAGGCAAAAAGTTGCTTACTCATCCATAAACATTTGAAAAAATAAAAATTAATTTTATATATATATATATATATATATATATATATATAGTGTATATATGTGTGTGTGTGTGTGTGTGTGTGTGTGTGTGTGTGTGTGTGTGTGTAGTAACTATATTATATAAAATACTGTAAATACAAACACACATACATTTTAAAAAACATTTGTACATACAGAACACACTGACAGCTACGTATATAAATGTACATTTATTACATATATCATTATAAAATTTAAATTACCTGCATATGGAGCCATGCCAATTAACGTGGGAGTTAGACCATGGTAAAACCCAGACACTCCTCCTTCCTATGAAGCATAACATAAACATTTTAGCAGCCGATTATAGCAGAAAACATCACAGTTAAACTGTGGTTAATTTCTCTTCACCTTCAGGTAAATGGTCTGAAAGGCGTCTCTTATGCCAGCGTAGCGATGATGTCCTGTCACTTGAAAAGCCAAGCGAGCTCGGATGACATCCAGTGGATAGGTGCAAATGACGGCAGTCATTCCTTTAGAAAAGTCACAAACGCAAGTGAAGACTAAACTAAAACACAAGATCATACTCAAAGTCCTAAAAGAGTCGCAAACCTGCCATAGATCCCGCCATGAGCCGGTGAACGTGCCCGGATATCCCAAGTTCTGTACTCAAAAACTGAAAATACATTTAAAAAATTGGATTAAATATGAAACAGACAAAACAATCCTTAATGAAACACACTTTAAGGTTCATAATGGCAGTTTTCTACATATTTTCATAATCTAAAAATACAGTTTGATAGTTTGAAAAAAAGATGTAGAAAACACATTATACTAAATTATTACTATTATTATATTTCTCTCATTTATCCTGAGAATAAAAAATGAGAGTAAAACAAAGACTTATAATCTAATAACTAATTTGAACTGTAATATACAAATGTGTAAAAGCCAAAGATGCTACACTAAAAGCTGCATTTATTGGAATACCTTTGATTTCTTTCTAGATCTCGATGGAATTTAAGGCCGTATTTAGTACAAAACACAAAAAATGTACATGTATTTAATGCAAACAACATTAGTGCTACATTGTAGCTTAAGCTTTAATTCTCACAAATACGTGTTAATCCAAGATTATTATGAGTCATTAAAGAGATTTAATGATTATTAGTCATTCATATATGGTCACTGCAAAAATAAAACCTTTTTGTAGCTATCAAATGCCATAAACTGTATAGCTCCATATGGAAAAATCCTGATCATCATAGCGCCGTTTCCTTTGTAAAGTCCGAGGAAGCCTTCTTTCTTTGGCACAGCCTTGAGTGTGGCAAACACTCCTGTAAAAGACACATCCCAACATTCAAACATTTATTGAATCATACATTTGAATTTGTTAAATTATGAACAAAACATGTGAATTTGTTAAAAACATACCAAGGTGTTTATAATGTGGATTCTGAGCTTGCAGTAATATTTTCACTCTATCAAGAGGGGCAATGGTGGACTTGGCACAGCATCCTGCAACACCTTTAATGCAAATGCAAAAGTATGTTAGTTGATGGAGATTTAGCATGTTTAGTACAGAACAGAACTTTATTTAATCCATAAAGGGAACTATTTTTGAAAAGATGTTTTTAAACAAACACTTTTAAAAGAGAGAATCCTCACCTCCTGCTGTGAAAGAGCGTAACCAGTAGTTGTAGTCCCTCTGAACAGGAGGGGTCGGGGTCCGACCAGCCGAGGACACAGCCTCCGTTGTCATGACGAAGCTTATTAGGTCACCACTGTTTTCATGTCTTCAAGACACTGATAGATTTTTTTTTCACCTCAAAAAAAAAAAAAAAAAAAACAGACAGCATTTTATTTTTACTATTTTCAAGTTCACCAGTTTTTGTCCATTTACCAATTACAATAAAAACAATTGGAACCCAATTAAGTGATATTCAGCATGTCATAAGTAGAATCATGGAATCACCCATGACATCATATTATGATCACTCACGTATGGGCAGCCACATTTCTGTCAGTAACTTTCAGGCTGATACATTTTCTGACAGAAGCTATGACTAACGTATGACGAGAACGTTTACGTTCACTTTCGGTGTCTCAAAATCAGAAACTTTAAAGCAGTTCAGAATATGTCCGACTTTCACTGGAAACTGAAACATGACTCATTGCAATTTCAGAAAAACAGCAGGTTAGGGATGAAATGATTTAACATGATGAAAAATAGAAGAACTAGTAGAAAAGGGTTTTTTCTTATATATATATATATATATATATATACATATATCAATCTCGGAATCAAGGTCATCTTTGCACAACTCTGTAAAACGACCTTTGTAATACACAAACTCACTGTATGGGCTGTTTTTATTATACAATGAGTTAAATCAGTGTTCTTCAAAATACACGTTTTTTTTTTCAAACAGACAGTTTCAGACGTTTTATTTTACTCCGCTTTAGACGATGTACTTACAACAGTTGGGGTTAAAGCATTGTGATATTTATTCACGTGTTTTTCCGTAGTTTCAATTCCATCCTGTCTGTGTGCCCTTCAGTGAGTCACTTCCGGTCGCAGGATTAAAACGTAACAGCCTGTCAAAATGCGCCGGTGGTTTATTTTGTTGGAGGTGTTCTAAAATTCTGTCCTACACATGAAGATTTCCTACATCGCGCTTTGCGCACGCGCGATATACAATTGCGTCATGTTCTGGCCACATCGGGAAGTAAAAACGGAAAGTTATATCTTATATCCTATATCTTAGAATGTAACAGTGGTAATTATACAATCATACTAAATGAAATGAAAAATATAAAGAATAAAGTTTGGTGAAGTTTAAACATTTTTAACGAACGTTGAAAAATGTAACAAAATGTACAATTTGCATGACTGTTAAGATAATTCCGGCTCAGAAACCTTGAGAGTGTAGTTTGCATATTCAAAATGTTATCTAGTAAAACACGTGTATAAAAGCTGACGAACGCACGTAGTTAGACGTGCTCGCTTAATGTGAAGTCAGGAAACCTATCTTAATTGTTACAAAATAAATACATTAACATGTATACATATTCATATATGCATAAATGTAATCGCTTAAAGGATATTAACAGAATAATTACCGTCATTGCACAAGTGTATGTATTTGTAGCGCGCATGCGCATAGAGCGATGTAGGAAATCCTCATGTGTAGGATAGAATTTTAGAACAGTGGCTTATCATTTTGGAGAAACCCGAAAACCAAAAAAAAATAAGCTCTGAAAACGTATGATTTTTGGAACACTTAATTTTGTACACATTTTGGCGTGTTTGTGTAATTTTAAAACTAACCAATTAGCATATAAATGTTGAAATATATAAATGTGTAAAGTAATAAGCACTACATATACTTACATACAACATGTATGTGATATGACTGTAGCGTGGAAATAATGGGAGTGACCCAAACACTGTGAAACAGACAGACATTTTATTCTTTACAGTTTTGTGGCAGACGTTTTTACGAATTTACACAATTTACTGACTTACAGAATGAAGATTATCCAAACAACAGTAAGTGGAACACACAAAGCTGAAGAGCAGTGACAGTCAGTGGAGACATAGGGCTGTTGTTGTTTTAGTCTTAGTGTTAATGTGCTGCTGAAACAGCTGGACATTTTCACTTATATTTAAAGCAGCTTTACCCTAACACTCCTGAAATGTTTAACTTTTACTTTAAATGTGTGTGTCACGCACTTAGTCTGTACAGTGAGCGAGTGCAGGGAAAAAAAAGGAGCAACAGAACATGACTGTGACTGACAGTGTTTAATAACAAAAACTGTGAAGTGCACAAACAGCAAACAACACGTATGAAGAACAGTCAGTCAGTCAGTCAGTCATCTTCTACCGCTTCATCCTTTACAGGGTCGCGGGGAGCTGGCGCCTATCTCAGCGTCTTAGGGCCGGAGGCAGGATACACACTCTGGATTGGTGGCCAACCATTCGCAGAGCGGGACACACAGACAAACACATTCACACACTCACTCATACCTATGTGGTCAATTTTCCAATTCCAATTAGCCTGAAGCGCATGTTTTTAGACTGTGGGAGGAAACCGGAGAACCCGGAGGAAACCCACGCAAGCACGGGGAGAACATGCAAACTCCACACAGAACGGCCCCGGCCGGCCTTGAACTCACACCTCAAGTGTCAAACGGAGCCATCTTGCTGTGAGGCGACAGCGCTAACCACTGCGCCACCGTGCCTCCCGTATGAAGAACAACACTGATGAAAAACAACAACGAGATGAGGACTTGGGACGAGGAGGATCATTGATTCCTGAAGACTTGGCTTGAGTAAATATTGGAAATGTGCTAGTGAGGGAACCAGTTAAGCTACGAGCCATTAAAGACACCAGACAATGAGTCTGTGAAGTGAAGAAGCTTAAAGATTTCCAGGTGAAAATGATCAGGTTATTGGTGATAGTTGGTGATAGCTCTTTTTTCCCCCAGAGCGATCCACGCTCTGAACACCATCAAAACAGCCTAAAATCTGTACTGATTGTCACTTTTCCACAAGTGCAATACACCACGGAGTAGTGTTCTCAATTTCATTGTAATCAATTGTAAATGTGTCGCAATGACAATAAAGGCATTCTATTCTATTCTATTCTATTGTAGTGATGAGGAGCAGCCACGCACAGCCCAGGAGACATGGGGAGCGTGGGGAGAACCTGCAAACGAAAACAATTAGCTCTGACCAGGCCACAAGCTCACACCTCAAAGTTTTCTGGTTTCCAATTCGATCAGAGTCATTTAATATTGGGCCCGATCCAGAAATTAAGTAAGCGACTAAGCAGTATAAAATGAATGGATGGACAATTCAAGATGCACTGAGAACACCCCCCCCCCCCCCACCGTCAAAGAACACTGAGTCACTGAGCAGTGATTAGTGCCAAAAATATTTTTTTATTCATATAAATATTTTCCAAGTCTAAAAACTGCCGTGATCCCTCAAGCAATCTTATGATGGTATTTTTGGTGGGCAAAAAATATAAATAATAAACGTGGCATTGAATAGCAATACAATTGTTTCTTTCAATATTTATGAGCTTTGGAAACTTACACATTAAGAACATGACATCACTTCTCTCTGTGTGTGTAACTTCCCTGGATGATTTTAAAATAGTCCCTAGTGATCAAATAGAACTAAAAGTGGCAATACAACTATGCAGAAAAAAATGTTGTAAAAAGAATGCATTAAACAGAACGCAAAAAGATTGAACCAGCTTACATTTTATTTGCATAACATTGTTTCAGAATCAGATTTATTGTCAGGTTACAGAGCTATGAATTTGTCTTACCCAGGCAGCCATCTGCGGCGCCAACGTAAGATATATTTGACTATATCTTAAGTGTGTTTCATTAATTTTGAGGAATTTTACATTAATACAAATGTAAATACAAATATGACATCAGAGAAAACTGGACAAAAATGTCTTGAGAAACTGAACATCTGTAGAGCAGGTGAGAAAATGTCTCCTCAGAAACTTTACAAAAGAGCTGTCTACGTATCTTGTATTCATAAAAGCATACAAAGCTTCAAATGAGTGAAAAAATATATTGAATAATTGTACTTATTTGTATTGAATTATTTATTATTGTTTTATTATTGCATATGTTTGTATGCACACATACTATGTCTATGTATATATAGCACACAACACGCTGCATATAATATGTAGTGTTTTTTTTTTTTAAGTAAAAAAACCAAGTCATTTCCCAGTTTCTAAGAATCCAGTCCGTGATTTCCCCGCAGCAAGCGCTAACGTCATTAAAGAGCCTGAAGTGAAGTTGACTCGGAGTGCGGGTCTAGTCTGTCTGGCAGCGGGCTGAGCTGAACGGACTGACGGAGGGATTTTCTTTTAATTTGTCGTTGTAATTGACGTGACAGCATGTCAGCGTTGCCGTACAAAAAATGTCGTCAACACGTCTGTACCTGATATAGAACCATCGAAAAGAACTGGTGAAAAATGCGGTCGTGTCGCGCAGGCGGGGAATATTAATAGACCTTGTCTACCCGGTATGTAAAGTATTTAATCTCCCTTAAAGTGATCACGACAGTCGTCTGTGGAGGAGTTTACAGAAACTAAAACGTATTGTCGTAGAAAAGCACGTGTGAGCGGTACGAGATTAACTACTGTATAGCGTATGCTGAAACAGAACGAGGTTTCGGTTTATTTCCCGCAGTTGTAAGCATCCCTAGCGCGTGACCTGCGCTCCGCTGTAGTAGTCTAGAATAGATAGAGAGCTGGTCACGAAAATCTACATATCATTTGCTCGTCACTAAATCACTCATGACGAGATTTGTGAAATCTTCATACCCTTAAGAAACCTTATGGCTCTTTTCGGGGTATTTCAAATTGTAATATCCATTTGGTTTTATTGTAGATACCTTGTACAGGGTCTGAACTGTAGATACATATTTTGCACCTTCACACATGGTCTTGGAACAGACATCTCTTACATTATTATTATTATTATTATTATTATTATTATTATTATTATTATTATTATCTCATCAACACACAACTGAATGTGTCATTGAAACTGGTTATATGGTATATGGTTTACCTGGGAATCAAACCCTCAACCTCCAATGTTGCTTACACCACTCCCAACTGATTGATGCACTGTAAAGCATTGAGGTGTGTGTGTGTGTGTGTGTGTGTGTGTGTGTGTGTGTGTGTGTGTGTGTGTGTGTGTGCTTCACTCTTTTAGTACAAACCTGTTAAACATGTATTGAAATGGCTTGGCTAGTGCAATTTTCTATCTTGTGTTGACATTTCCTTCAGAAACAGGAAGTTTGGGAGGGATCGTTTAGAGGCTAATCACTGATGTTACTCCACAACCAGATATTGTGCTGTAAATTGCTTATTCTCGTTTTAAATAACATTTGATTGACAACAATGTCAAAAAGACATCAGACTATCAGACAAGAGACTTTGTTACTAAATTGCACCAAAAAAAATGGGGTTGCAAAAATGTGTGTGTGTGTGTGTGTGTGTGT
>CM051500.1:15190602-15234676 GCA_028031935.1 Paedocypris micromegethes
GTGTGTGTGTGTGTGTGTGGTTAATCAAACCAGTTTGTACTGGAGAATGATGAACTGTTTATTTCCACAGATTAATATGTGCCACCACTGAGGAAGTTGTCAATGAGCTCAAGTTTGATGCAGAGGACGTCACGTGAAACATTTGTGGCTTACTATTGTTCAGCATTACCATTTCCCATGTCGACAAAACTATTCTGCTCCATCATCTTCATTCAATACAGCCATGCCTCATTCTTCCAAAGCATCCAAGAAATTGACACAGGCATGCAAAAAGAAAACTCTTAGGAAGTTAAGAAGGCGAAGAGTAAATCCACGTAAAACCAATGAGTTGGCCATACCTAGGAATCGAAATAAGACCAAGAGGTCCATAAACAGGAAACAGGGAGGCCTGGGAAACTGTAGAAAAATTCTCAGCAATTGTGGCAAAAGGAGAATTAAAACCCAACCCCGTAAAAAAGGAACTATACTGGCACACCAAAATGGGATGTTGTCAAGACCTAATGGCCAAGGGAAGTCACCTCAAGGTGGAGTCTTGAGTCAGAGTGTCCTACAGGAAGTCAAGTCTTCCAGAAGGGTGGTTATGAATAAAAGTGGAGGGCTAGTCAAGGAACTGAATACTAAAACGAAAAGGTCGAAAGTTTCTGATCCTAGTAATGAAAGCCAAAAAAAAAATGCTGTAATCCCACCTGGAGAGCGACTAACAGTCCATGAAAGTTTGGTGGAACCTGTGGAGGAACATCGTGTTCATAGCACTGACAAATATAATGAAAAAACTCATCAAAACCAAATCCCATCCTTTCCTGATCATTGCAACTCTTTGAGAATCAACTCTACTGTCAGTGAGGATTTGACCAACAAGGATTGCACCTCGATCCCATTAACACTGTCCCATTCCCCATTTGATAAGCATGTTCATGCGGTCAGCAGTGAGAAGCTAGTAATAGAACGGAAGTTCTCTTACAGTAATCTTCCAAACATTTCTTCTCAGACCATTCCAGAAAATTCAAGGGAAGCAGCTGATCTCGAGATTTCCCTGCTGGGTCAATCCCCTAAAGAGTCACCAGCTCTTGAAAACACAGATGCTTCCCCAGTAGAAAAAATGCAATGTCAAAGAACCGTAAAAACAAACTTCAACGATGAAGTTGACAATTCGGAAATGTCAATGAAGAAAGAGGGTGCGCTGTCTCTCCTCTGTCTCAGCATGAGCGTTTATAACGGTGTTCTTTGTGATGCAGAACGTGGGCTTCAGACGTCAACGTCCCACAGCACCAAACTGTCCGGTAGCACAGAATGCTCAGAGTCTTCAGTCGGCAGCGATTCAGAGTGGGTTCTGGACCAGTGGACTTCAGGAAAACCTTCTGTTGATGAGGAGCATATTGAGCTGCGTTTAAATGGGGTCCAAGAGAAAAAGGAAGGAAGAAGGAGAAATTGTTGCGGAGTGTGTAAACCTTGTCTGCGTACCATCAATTGTGCTAAATGCAGGAATTGTTTGAGCAGAAAAGCAGAGCATCAACCCTGTAAGTTCAGGAAATGCACTAAACCGAAGATGAACCACGTGATGTGCAAAGGAGGGGTAAGACGTCTCTTACCTTATGGCTTTTTTCATGTTTTTCATGTCTTTGTTCCACTCAGGTGTTGCAGGGTCGAAATACCTTCTGGTAGATTCCACGGCTTAAGGCTGCCCACTGCTCTGGGTTTGTGTGTGTGTGTAACTTCACTGGATGGTTAAAAGCAGAGCACAATTTTGATACGATCCCTAGTGGTCATATTGACAAACTCTACTCACTTCTATCTCACATCATTTTGAATTCCATTTTTCACTAAATCATAAGATTAATAGTTACTATTAAAACAGAACTCTTATACAAACATGTAACAAAACTGAGAACCGACACCTATAAAATGGCTCATTTGTGTGAGCGTCTGTGTTTCGTTCTGTACAGTATTTATGTCATTTTATGATGATGAGATTGCTTCTGGCTCATGACCAGAAATGGATAAAGTTAAGATGTGTTTTATTAAGATGTTACACCACAGAGAGGAGCTTCAACTCCCATAGTTCTTATAGGCTCAAGAATCTGTTTGTTTTGTTTATTCTATCACTTTTGTAATTCCGTAAGGCAGATCACAAGCACAAGGCTTCACACATGGCTCAATGCATTTCTTGAATTTCTCCTAGTTGTTTGTTTAGCCACAGTAGGAAGCTGGGTTGCTGTTTTAGATTAAACCCTTTTTATTTTTGAACTGGTTTGACTGTTTCTGATGTGTTTTTGAACGTTGACAATATGGAACCATCACCACAATCCTCATTTAAACATCTCACCACCAGACGTATCACTGACGGCTGGATTACGATTTCATAATGCCCATTATTCCGTCAGGGTCACATCTGTCGCGATTGCATAATCCAGTTTTCATCAGTGTCTGTGAAAGTGGATGGTTGTGGCCTGAATGAATAAAATAAAATAAAATAGAATAGAATATACATTAACCAAATTAAACTTGACCATAACGTACACAAATAGACCATAAATATAAAGCCAATCTCTGCTTTTTATAATATGTCAATTATCATTTAACAAGAGAGGACCAAATGTCTGTCTCTTCTTATTCCTCGTAACCCAGAAATTAAAATAGTGACTTTCAGCACCCAAAACTTCTTGTGTCATTGAATCAATTCAGTTGCAGTACAGTTTCCCCAAACCTTTGTGTTTTTTACCATCATGCTAATAATTGCACAGGCACATCTGTTAGCCAGTGCTCACAAAAAGCTTTTATACACATGTAGTTTTATGTTTTTTGTAGTTCTCTGAGGCGGGGCTACTGCATGGATTTGTGAATGGATGGCACTCGATATATTTGGCTTGGCGTATTTGACAGAAAAGATGAAAATCCAAGGAAAAATGAATGTTAGGAGTGGTGTCTGCTTTTAGTTTTTAGCATCAGACAGGATGCTAATGCTTCAGAAAGGCTTAAGGCCTTACGTTTTGGTTATAGATTTTGTAGAGGCATTTGTAGGGATTTGTCATCCAATTTTGGCTGCGGAGCAGAATCTCTTAGATACAGCAGTCCATCATGCTTTGTAAGCGAAGCGTGCAATGTACGCTGCTGTTACAGGGAAATCCTGTTTTTCACAAAACCAATGTGGCATTTATCTTCACAGGAAGGGAGATTGTCGAGTATGAGTGAGACTTCTTGCTAGTAAAGTTACGATAAGTTCATCTTACTTTTTTTTAGATTTTTTAAATTGAACAACCAATTCACTAAATTGCTCAGTCAATGAATCTCAGTGAAACGTCTTAAAAGATTTTATGAAAAATATGGCTGTATTATTTCGTTATTTTATATTTCGTTAATGACGATGGCCTTTCTGCTACATGTGACTTCAGTTGGACATTTGGTCTAGGACGAAAAGTTCCTATAGTTTTTTTCTTCCAAAAACAGAAATTGGATTTGTTTTTCAATTATTAGACGTTTAGATGTGACACTGTGTAATTGTAACGTAAATTGACTGGTTTGGAATTGTTTTGGCAGCAATTAAGAAAGCCTCCTACTTTGACATCTTGAGTTTATCACAAGTAAAAGATAAAACCGAACATGTGATGTGCCTGTTTTCGAAGTCAATGGGTCCTGTAATTAGTTGTCAGGGATTTTTCTTCTGTATTTCAAATGATATCCATCATACCACCAAGCGTCTTAGCACAAAGAAATCAGCGCTTTTTTGGCAAGCATTCCTCTTTCACTTCTGCGTTTTTGGACGTGAATCTTCTGACAAGCCCCTCGGGTGTTTGGATTTGGTGCATTGAAGAATTTTACTTTAATCAAATCTGAACCTTTCAGCAGGGAAAACCAATACATAGGTTTGTTTTGAGAGGTTAGTTTGTCTATGTGTATATTTATGTGGAACCATGGACCCTAAGTGTTCGTTGGAATCATTTATAGAGGTTTGTAGAATAAGTATTCAAAATACAATAAAATATAATAAACTAATTAGATAGGTAGGACAGTGAGGGAGGTGGCGTGGTTTGGTTGGGTTAGGTTAGGGTGAAGGGTAATGTCAAAGCTCGGGGGTCCATGATTTGAAAAATCACTGTATTTGCATTTTAAATCTTTTGCAGGTGTGGGTTCACTGCTAAAACAATAATTTGGACACCACTGGGGCACTTAAGTTTAAAATAAGCATCAACTTCATCTCGTGTAAATGTAATTGTTCACCATAGGTCCAGTCATTGGCGAGTGTGAGAGTTTGTGAGACTGCAGCGGGTAGGAGGCAAGCGTAAAGTGTAAAGTTAATGAATTGTAAAATGTCTGAGGAAATGCCTACGTTAGCATCAAACTGTCCAACCTGAAGTGACATCTTACTTGTGTCAGTATTGAGTTTGTCAGTACTTGCCCTGATCAAACAGACCTCGAGAAGAATGAATGGAGAATTGCATTATTAGTGTAGATGTCAATAATGGTGAATGAGAATTAGATAAAACATTTGTATTTCGAATTCAAGAGTTTTTAAGATCGATTTGCAAACATTAGTTGTGATTGGCCTGTTTTGATTTTTTTGGACGAAGAGATACTGAGGTCAGAGCTTCAGCTTTGTGACCCAGAAGTTGCCTAGAAATTGCATTAATGAAATAAAAGTATTCCTTCTCAATTTTCCAGACTCTCTAGACTGAAATGGCTAACATCCTCTTTAAAATTTTTAGGAAATAAAAGACGATCTGAAAAAACAAACTGATTTTGGTATGACGTGTGTGGGTGAATCTAACAAACTCAGACACTGTACTGACAGTAATCTTTTTAGACACAAGTCTCCAGAAGAAGCAGAAGCTGATCATTCTATCATCTACACAAAAGCAGAATTTACACGTAAAATGCTGTGTCACCGTTCCAGCATGTGTCTCTTAGCGAGCTTTCAGCCGTCTTCTGAATATTGACCAGATTGTCAAAGAGAAAAGCACAGCTCTATTGTTGGTTGATGCAAGCGTGAAGAAGACTGTCTCACGGCAGCGTACTCGCTGCACGACTCAAAACGATTTCAATCAGACTCCTCACTGGTTATCACACAAAGCCCTGCAACAATACGTAGCTGTCAGGAGCCCAGCAGGCAGGCATATGATTTAGACACAAGCTCACAGAGACGGTCAATCTATTATGTTTTTCAGTAACCTTTCTTTCAGGTTAAGGATTAGCTGCAATGTCTCCGTTTCAGCCCGTGCTGATTTTACGGATTCACTCTCCTCGATGTGAAATGCATCTTGACTGAAAAAAGCTTTTGATTTAACTTAAGTAAAATTATCTTATTATTTGATGTGTTTTGATTTTGTGTTTTTTTTTTTTTTGTCTAATTCCAGTTCTCAAAACCAGCACCAGACAGACAAGTTTAACCTTCAACAGACAACAAGTTAAACCAGTCTCACAACTTAGATTTGTTCCTTGACATTTCATAGTAACGACTTGTGATAACGTTGTAATATTAATTAAATATGTCTTTAATCATTAAAATGAACCATTGTAGCTTTTTAAACAGATAAAAAAATTGAATAAATGTAAAAAAATATATATATTTTACTCCAAATCCTTTTGTTCCCTTTTCCTCAAATTGCTTAAGTAGCTATTTTGTTCCGTTGTCCTCATCTGACCTCGAGCCATGTGTGTGTGTGTGTGTGTGTGTGTGTGTTGAGCGCACTGCGACTGCGCTGTCACATCCACTTTCTATGGGTCTGCATAGAGAGATACTGAAAAAACGGAGAAGGGTGATGTCATTTAGAAATGTAGTCTTTCCACCCTAACCCCAACCCTTTTACATACTAGTTTAATTATACATATTGTATACATATAATCAAAATTATTATTTAAAAAAATATAGTTGCATATGCTTTCCTAAAAATCATAATTTTATTGAACTCTCCAGCAGCTCACTCTATGGACCAAAGGGTTGTGCTGTCAATTCAAAGAGACTAATGTTCAGTAAAAAAACATCTTCGTTGCTTGGAATAAAAGACTTTAAAAAATGAAAATGATTAACAGTTGAATGCTGACATGAATATTTCTCATAAATATCTCATAAAACCAGAACAGATCTGATGGCTATGCTATAAATATTTGTCAAGAGGTCCCGTTCAAGTGCTTTAAACCCAGTGTATAAACTTGAAAAAGCAATTACCGTCCCAATAGAAAATGAAATGGAAATGTTTCCTAACGTGCCCCAAATGCCCCCGGTGAACTTGCCAGCATGTCTCAGGATTGTAAGGCGAAGCTCGCTGTTTGATCTCTGAAGCACAACCTCTTGTGTCGACTCCAGTCCGGTCACGAGTGTCCACACCACAGTTTGACACTGTCCCTCGTGCGTACATGTCTAGTAAGAAACCACATAGGGGATCCTTTGTTTAGGAGGGTCTAGGCAAAGCTTATGCCTTTACGACTCTCTCAAGTCCCTATGCGATTGGTTGGCGGTGCTGACTGCGTCTGCCGGAGGCATGCGTCGGCTGTCTAAGACTGCACCCTCTACACTCCGCACTGATCATGCAGACCTGTGCAGCTCTCTCTGCATCTGCTGCTGCGGCCACATATTCTTGTGAAGCCGAGGGAGGCAAGATGGCTTCCTTTTAGGATTATGCTGCCCATAATTCAGGGTCATCCTCTGAGGAATCACAAGGTACAACTCTAATACAAATTCAAGTTGCTATTGTCTCTGCGAGGTGACTCCAACGGAGCCGGTGTCTTGGTGTTAATAGTGTTTGTTATTTGGTTGACATTGCCAAGGAAGGAGTGTGGGTCAAGTGATGGGATCTGCTTTCAGGTAGAGGACTTGATTATTTCTAAATCATTGAGATTAATAATTCTAATAACATATGTCAAAATGCAATAATTCGGCTTTCAGAATCTCGAGTTTTGATGGGCATGTTTTCACATTATTTGTCTGTCTATCTTTAGTGCACAGGAACCGGAAAGTAGTAGTGTATGAATGAAGACCGCTCGTAACTTCAGACCAACGTCAGGAAGGAAGCGCGTTTTTTTTTTTTTTTGACTTGGCGTAACTCAACAACGTACTAGACGCTTTTTGAAACTCTGCTCTCTAGTTGATTTGCGCAAACGATTGGCTTTTATGTGTGTAGATTGAGGTTAAGGAGTCTTGCTAGATTCTATGCACAGTAACCCAGCAACCTGGCAATGGATGGGTTTTCAGGATGCTGCTTCCATCCGGTGTCTGTTAGATTATAAAGATGCTCTTCTCTGCGAAGCGAGATATCCATCCTGTGAGTTTTTAGAGCCTGTCTCTTTGTTTGGGTTGGTTATTCGTACTGGGCTCGATCTTTGCCTGGGAACGCGTCCTCTGGGAAGCTTGGTAGGATTCTGGCAGGTGTGTTCTGTTGTTAGGGTGTGTATGTGTCTGTGTGCACTGTTACTACAATGAAAGGAGCACAGGCAAGTGTGACTCCTGATTTCTATGGGTTCAAACACAACTAGTAAATAACAATGATCCAGTGCCAGGAAAGGATTTTATTTATTTATGCGTCATAACTCAGAGTTGTGTGAAAAGTAACCAGTCATTAAAGATGTGTTTGTTACTTACTATTTTTTTATCTTCAATTTACTGTAAACTTTAAAAACAAAAAAAAAATAGTCATTTTATAGGTCTTATTTTGCAAGATTGTTTATGATTGTGGATTTTGGTTGTTTTATATAAGGATCTTTTTTTTAGGTATATGAATTGTGAAGCTGTCATAGTCTGTTGTTGTAACAGTGACAGATTTTGACTTGCCATCTGAAAGTTGGAGGTTTGAATCCCAGACCGGCGCGTAAATTAACCTATGGAGACTTTAGGACACTGTGGTGTTCCGGGTGTTTGTGCATTCACCTCACTGTGCATAAACCTCATTCTATGCATTTATGACTTTATTTAGATGACAAAGGCATTACAATTTAGTTGAAAAGCAATACATTTTTCCTACTGCTTTCCTGTAAAACGGGAATCTTAATAACCCTGTGCTTGAGATGGGATACACACCCTGGACACACATACATTAACACACTCACTAACACCTTTGGTCAATTTTACAACTTACCTGATTTAATGTTTCTGGACTGTGGGGGGAACCTGAAGATCCAGAGGAAACTCACACAAGCATGGAGAGAACATCTTTTCTCCCCAATGAAAGACAATTACCTCAAATGTGCACCTTGAGCCTCGGGTTTACCACTGCACCACCATGCCAACCCTAGATACAATATAATCTATGTAAATTCATTTGAAACTGGATCTAAAGACCATCTCAGAAAACACATTTGCATTTAATTAGATTTTGTTGCACATTTTTTCTTCCTGCTTTAATATCAAATTAACTTTTTTAAATGCTGTCTGCCGTAGTTTCACTTCTGGGTGTGAACAGCAGCCGAGTCACTCTTTTTTTCTCAAGTAAACCAGTTTTAGCAACAGCAGGTATTGTTCAGACTCCTGTATTACACTGCAGGCCATTACTTTTGAAGACATTATCTGCAGCGTCTTTGGTTATGGGCACCATGACGTTTATCAGGTTTTATTCTTAGTAAGATATGCCATGAAGTGTAAGATAGTACCATAGTATATAGTATATATAAGATATACCATAGTATATAGTAAGTTTATAGTATATAGTAAGATATACCATAAAATTATTGTTAATCCAAGTGTACATTTCCATTTGTACAGTATGCTTTGCTTGTTCATTTAACTTCCTGTTATGGTGCACTGTGGCACCAGCTGTCCAATGCCATGATGCCTGAAACACAGTGGTCACACACTTAGTCAGCTCTATAATTTTTTTTTTTATCTCTCTAGGTTGTGTCAGAAAGAAACTCATTAAATGGCAAAAGCTCAGAACAGATGGAAGAGACCAATGTGGCACCAGAGGAACAGGCGCATTTTGTAGCGCAAATACAAGACACTCCCAAACTTTTCCAGCAGGGCTTGTTACCAGCGCCTTCTGGAGGGGAGCAGAGGACCACCAAATGCATAGACGAGCATCATGGTGTAACCGCTCCAAGTTGTACTGAGCATATAAAATCAAACACTGAGAAATACGTGGCTCTTACTGTCCTTCAAGCCAACATAAGTACTTCTACCCAAGGATCTGAAGCAGTTACAGAAGAGACAGTTCTTGTAAAAAGCATTAAAGTGGAGGAGGAATGTATGGAGCTTGATTCCAAACCGTCGAGTAAATGCTATGAAGACCACTTATCAACGCTTGCAGCTGTTGTCTGCTGCTCCAACACAGATAGGAAAAGTCTTGAGAATCATTTTTTTCAGCATCAGTCTTCAGATATTACTTTTTTTAAAACTGAGCCAAAAGAAGAGCCAGATCAGTGTCAAATAAGGCCTAATGAAAGTCCTGGACAACCTGGACAACAAGAAAACTTTGCACTATCTTTACCCAGCGTCCAGTCCCTGGTTGAGCATAGGAATATTAGCATAGATCAGGCTATAGCTATTGAGGCCTTGACCCAACTGGCAGCTACACCACAAACTGTGCTTTTTGACAAAGAAAGGCAGCACCCGGAAGCTCAACAAGTAATCATTCCATCTTCACTTTCTGCCTCCAGCAGCCATGTTAAATCCAAGTCAGATGTGTTTTCCAACAAGGTATCTGTAATCAGTTCACCTTTGCACCAGAAGTCTGTTATCTGCAGTCCTTTAAACAGGCAGCCCAACTTCACCCAAAGACTTGGTTGTGCATCTACCACAAAAAAACTTTCATTAAAGGACCTTCTGGCAGCTAGCTCAGAATGTGAAGTTCTCTCCTATCCTACAGAGAGCCGGAAATACGACCAAGCACTTTCTAAATCTGGCTCTTATAATAGGTATAAACATGATGAAGGGACGTTCATCTCCAGAAATCGAGATGAGGAAGAAGTTGCAAATCAGTTGGTCCAACTTGCATTCATGATTGAATCAAGACAGCATCAAGTCTCAGAAAACAGTCCCCCAAAAGCAACTCTTGTAGGACAGCACTTAAAGAAACAAAGAAAACCAAAAATAGGAGCAGCAAATAAACCCAGGGTATCCAAAAAGAAAGCCAGTCAGAATAATGGTGAGAGCAACAGTACAAGGATACCTCTCGCCAAGAGGACGCCCAATAGGAAAACTCCGCTAAAAGCCAAAATCCAGAAAGCCATTTTGCTACAAAAGATGAGGTTCCAAGAAAAAAGAAGTCCCTTTCTTCCACAAGCTCAAATTGACATTAAAAAGTACATTGCGGAAGCACATCATGAAAACAGACAACTCTTATACTACAACAACTCTTTAAAGAAAGAGCACTTAGATTTTGAAACTATCCAACCGAAAGGCTTTCACTTTAAGCAAGAGCACAGAGCTCAAAGTCAATGTGTATCACCAGCAAACCGACTCATTGACACAAATGACCAGTTTGATGCGAGCCATTGGCAGAGGCATGAATTGGAAAAGCAAAGAAACTCTCAGGTATCAAAAACCCACGATGTGCTAAAACATGGTGCTAAACATGCTCAGCATATCATGCCTGGTGTACTGTGTAAAGACTTCTTGCACGGCCAAGGAATTGATCATAAAATAAAACACCAACAATTGCATAATAATAACAATGGTTATTATAAAATAGAAAAGTCGGGAGATGTTACAATTTTGTCTTCACCTGTCGTGTCTTTGGAAAATGGCTGTTTGGCCTACAACGAAGAACAAACACCCAACAAGCAAACACTTAACAACTTTTTGGAGTCTCCACTGAGGTTCTTGGACACACCAACAAAGAATCTCCTCAACACCCCATCCAAACAGTCTGTAGAACTGCCTAACTGTGACTGTGTGGGTAAGTCAGGCTGGACCTTGTACAGTAATACAAAATCTAGTCATTTCAGTTTAGATCTGTGTGTATTGTCTTTGCTCTACAGAACATTTTACTGAAAAAGAAGAAGGACCATACTACACTCATCTCGGCTCTGGACCCAACATAGCTGCAGTGAGAGAGATGATGGAGAACAGGTACAATCCCTCTCACAGTGCTCACACACCAGTTGACACTGAAATTTATATTTACGTAGTTATTTTCCTTGTGTAACTTTATTCATTCAATTTAAATGTTGACTGAAACATTGCAGTTTCGTTTGTAGTAAAGTAAATGGAAATTGTTTAATGCTTTTAAATACTGCTGATATGTTTCAGTATTACTTCATGCTAACTAACGGAAATAGCCGTCTTAAAGGGGCCCATATTGTGTAGGGTGACCAAGCGTCCTCTTTTCCCCAGACTTTACCTCGTGTCCGGGGCATCTAGACGGGTTTTATAAATTTCAAAAAATGTCCGGGTTTCACGCTTCTTCAAAGGACCATGTTCGCAAACTGTGCTTTAAATTATTTGAGAATTGAATTGCGCATCTCGTTCTGAAACAGTCCCTGACGGCTATTGTCCGGTATTTTTTATATTTATATATATATATTTTTAAAGCAGCATCTTTCAACTTTTGATTGGGTAATACACGAAGTCTTCGCTAGTTTTATTGGTCTTTGTAACTGTCTGTGAGGAGGGCGGGGCTTAGAGAGAGAGAGAGAGAGTTGAAATGGCTGATGCTTCTCCAGGTTAACCCGTTAATGTTTCAGAGCTTGTTTGTTAGGTCAGACACAAAAATATTAATTTATTACCTGAAACGTTATAGTTAATATATTAATAAAAAAATGTAATGCTCATGTAACGAAAATGAGCTAATACATTTGAAACTTTCTATATTGTTAAATTATCTGTCATATAAAAACTTCCCACTACTAATGCTCACTAATAAGTATATATTATGGTTGTTATTATAGATGTATTGTTGAAGCTGGATTTTATAACAGAAGAGCTGATTTGTAGAACACTATTTCATATTAATAATGAATGAATCAAATTCATATTCATTATATATTATTTATTTATTTGAAAAGAGTATAGGACTATTATTTTGTTACAGATATAAGTTTTTACAGATTACATTTTTACAGAAGTTAGTTTTGCACCATTAAAGCACATGACCTCCGAGAAGCCTGTCTGAATTAGTCTCGAGGCCGTTTGTCCTCTTTTTTGGAAATCAAAATATGGTCACCCTAATATAGTGACTTACCACAGAGGTTGTAAGATTACAGCTGCTGGAGCTTGTTTTTACCTCCATAATGTTGGTTCAAATAAAATGCCAAAGATTCATTTTATTGCAGAATTTCCTTGTGGAATGTTGCTGCTTATTTTTACAAATTTCTCTCATCATCAGTCTTGCTTGTAAAGAGAGGGTGAAAGATTTTATTTACTGTGAAAATCAAGGGTCCACTGTCATCTGAACTGTCGACCATCATTCGATTTTATCGTTTCATATATGATTCATATGATATTCATAAATGATTTTCTTATACAATAAACACATATGATATGGGAATGTTATGTTAAACAATGTTATATATGATCGAAATCAGGATCGAAAAAGCTTTATAGCCAGGTTCTTTAGAGCCTACAGGCCTAGGAATTTGTCTTGGCGTTGAATACCATGATAAACATTTTATTTATTGAAATATTTAATATTCAACATTGATGAAACACAAACATCTTGTAGCTTAATCAGTCTTTCACAGCTTGTTCAGGGCCTTCATTATAAAATTAGTTTTTTTCTTTCTGGATTTTTTTTTTGACCAAATTTTGTAACAATTTTCGCCACACAATGCATTTGAAATGTTCATTTGGTGCTTTTTGAATTAAAGCACAAACGTTGTTCAAATTTTTCAAACTTAAGGTCATTGGCTTCATTCACAGATATGGTGAGAAAGGGAATGCAGTTCGTGTGGAGGTTGTGGTTTATACAGGTAAAGAGGGGAGGAGCTCACAGGGATGTCCAATTGCCAAGTGGGTGAGTGTCTAATATGAGGCACAGACCAGACCAGTGGTAAGATTTTTGCTCATCAGTCTATAAATATACCGTGTCTGCAGATCATACGTCGGGGAAGCGAGGAAGAGAAGTTGCTGTGTCTTGTGCGGCAGCGAGCTGGTCACTGCTGTCAGAATGCCGTGGTGGTCATTCTCATCCTGGCCTGGGAGGGCGTCCCACGCAGCATGGCTGACCGGCTTTACCAGGAGCTCACACAGACTCTTTGTAAATATGGCTCACCGACTAGCCGACGCTGTGGCCTCAATGATGAGTGAGTCGCAACTAACATATGGACAACACGGGAATGATTCTCGCCATCACAAAAATACAAAAAGGCATTTAGAGGTTGATCTGTCATTTGATGGAACATACTCTTGTGCTGATTATTAGTGTATTCTAAAAATATTTATAGTAAGTCTAGTTAACTGACGCTAGTCAAAAGCGTTAATATCATTTAGACACCCAGAATTTTAGCTGGAGTTTTCAAAGGTACAATAGATACAACAAAATGATGTTCTGGTGCCAATGTCCTTACAACTGATTGGTTGATGTGGCGGTCATTCACTTTTGCTAAAAATGTTAATTCTTTGTCATTTGCTAAGTAAAAAATAAAGCGTGTTTTGCTAAATTTTATTTAATTGGTTTTTAAAAAAATACTGAAGAAAATAATATAATTAATAATATAGAAAATGTGTGTTAATATATTGTGTGTTTTTTTCTTGTTCTTGTTTTTTTTATGTAAACAGAACTGACTGTACTTTTAGTTGTCTAACATCTGTAATCCATTGTTTTTGTACCCTGTTAGTCGTACCTGTGCGTGTCAGGGTCTGGACCCGGAGACCTGTGGTGCCTCCTTCTCCTTTGGGTGCTCTTGGAGCATGTACTACAATGGCTGCAAGTTTGCCCGCAGTAAAACACCTCGGAAGTTCAGACTGCAGGGGGAGATTCCCGAGGAGGTGAGTACTTGAGAGTAGAGCAGATGCTTTCCAACCTTTTTTTCTTTCTCTTGTCAGCTTCACCATGCATTGTTGTTTTGCTTTGGGTTTAGGAAGCACGACTGGAGTGTCACTTGCAGAACCTGGCAACAGATTTGGCCCCTGTATATAAGAAACTTGCACCTGATGCGTTTCATAATCAGGTAGGAATCTCACACATAAGCAAAAGGAGCTCAGGTTCTCAGATTTGGCAGCGTTGAGTGGACATTTTTAATCTAAAGTTATCCTTGCCAGGTTGAGGAGGAGGACCAAGGCAAAGACTGTCGGCTGGGATGGAGAGAAGGTCGGCCTTTCTCTGGCGTGACAGCGTGTGTGGACTTTTGTGCTCATTCTCACAGAGATACACAAAACATGACAAATGGAAGCACTGTGGTGAGCGCTGCCTGCTTTATTGCTTCTAGCTTTAAGTCTTAATTTTTACCTTTAATATCACTGTTCTAGTTTTCTAAAGAGTGTTCAGAGAATTTACAGGCTGAAAAAATCTAACGTAATGTGGCCTGTCTGCCTTTGCTCCTGAACTTCAGGTATGCACTTTAACCAAGGAAGATAACCGAGCAGTGCGGAACATTCCAGAAGACGAGCAGCTGCACGTTCTGCCTCTCTATAAGATTTCTGATACAGATGAGTTTGGCCATGTTGAAGGCCAGTGTGCTAAAATAAAGTCTGGAGCGCTGCAGGTGCTCAATGCTTTTCCGAGAGAAGTGCGGCTGCTGGCTGAGCCTGTCAAGACCGAGCGCAAGAGGAGACTGGAAGCAAAAAAGGCACATGCTGAGAAACTTAGCGGCCTGGACAAGCAAACTGCTGCAGTTAAAGTGAAGAATGAGCCACTTAAAGGTATATGTTTGTTTAGATTCATTGGAATCTAGCTAGAATGAAATATGGGGAATATATATATATATAGTATATATATATATATATATTTACAATATTATAGTGTGTGTGTGTGTGTGGTGTGTGTGTGTGTGTGTGGGTGTGTGTGTGTGTGTGGGTGTGTGTGTGTGTGTGTGTGTGTGTGTGTGTGTGTGTGTGCGTGTGCTGTATATACACAGACAATATTTATACAATTGCATTTTCACTTAAAAAAATGGAAGCTTTACATTATTCTTTATTTCATGATTGAAGTGGCTTATCTAGTTATTCTTCGTCATCTTCACTTGTTATAGTCGTTTATAATTGTTAGCGTTATAATTATGGTACAGTAAATATCGGTGTATTTATGTAACTCAATCTTTTTTGTATTTTTATATAGGTTCCAAACACAATCCAGGTGAAAGTTCACAACGTTTGGAAAGGGAAAAGAATATAGGTTCCGCTACACAAGTGTCTGGGACTCAGCACTTGGGAAGACGATGCTCAGACTCTCACAGCAATCTGTGCAGCACACCTCCTGTGGCCTCAAGCTTAGGCATTTCCACTCAGTCCCTGCACAATTTCACCAATGGTTTTCCTTCTCTCAAACATCGCCTGGAAGAGCAACTGGAGCACAAACCATTCACAAAACAGTTGTTTTTTAGTGACTCTGTGAGGACTAATTCCCATTCGTCTTCGGTTCACTCTCCATCTATAAAATTAGAGCCCAATCAAGTGCACCAATTTCAGGGAGGCGGGGCACCCACACTACTTTCTCCACCAATGGCTGAGGGTCTTCATAGCCGATTAAGCTCCTCCCCTAGAGTTCAGCCAGGCCTTGAGGACTACACCAACCCATCAGAAGTTAAAGCAGAGGAGGTTTGGTCAGACAGTGAACACAATTTTCTTGACAGCAATATCGGTGGTGTGGCCGTGGCTCCCTCTCACGGCTCTGTTCTAATTGAATGTGCTCGCCGGGAGCTGCATGCAACCACTCCCATCCTAAGACCAAACCGCACTCATCCCACACGTATCTCCCTGGTCTTCTACCAGCACAAGAGTTTGAACTCACCTGGCCACGGCCTCCAAAAGTGGGAGGCTAAAATGGCAGAGAAGGCCAGAGAAAAAGAAGAAGAGGCAAAGCGCTTGATAGCCAAGGACAGAAAATCAGTTGTGATAGATTCAGATACAGAAAGTGAAAATGAGACTAATTCAGAGGAAAGTCTCAAAGTTCACATCCCTACTCGTCAGTCGCTAACAGTTTCCCGCGACGGCCTTGTCATTTCTGCCCCTTACGCCCTCACACACACCACCGGGCCTTACAACAGCTGGACATGAAACGTCTGTTCAGTCAGTGCTTTTGCCCGCACACACATCACTGGGCCTTACAAGTGTTGAACGTGAAATTTTCCCTGATTGTCTAGCTAATGCCTTACCTCAGCTAGTTCTCATCTTTTTACTCTCATTTTAGTTTAGTTGTACAGTTTTTAGCTGCAAGTTTGAGCTTGCGTATATGTCTGTGTGTTTTTTTTATGTGAAAAGATGGTGCTCAGAGAGATGGTATAAAACTGATTTTATACAGTAGATAAAATGAGGACATAGAAAATGTGATTATTTATTCTGATCATTTAAAAAAAGTATTTTGTAATTTAATTTCTGCTCCAAGCCTGTTTACTGCAATAGGAGTATGTCATCGTATGTACGAGGCGTATAGTAGACACTTTTTAGGTATTTTTAACCTTAACCTGGGTGCTCTCTGGTCAGAAACTCAGTAGTCACGATATATTTACGGCATAGCATTAGGCGAAAATATACTTTTAGATGACAACGTACACCTATTTAAATTACAGCTAAGTTGGTTTGAACTCAGCACATTTCTGGAAAGTAGATTTTGCAGCATAGCTTGTGGCGTATAGGTAGTGGCGTTGTTAGGCACTTCTGCTTCACTGTTGAAGGTTTCGTTTTGCACTGTTCCATAATCATATTGTAGTTATTAACACTTGTGTCATGTTTGGCTTCTCTGCAACAAAATGTTGCTTTTAATTGGTTTTTATACTGTACTTTTAAGCAATAATTATGCATGGGTTTGTCATACCAACCCAAACTGGTTAATTACTGGGACTTGTGGGAAAGTTCTAGGCCTTTATTTAAGATTATATTGTTATTACTTTTAGTAGTTTTTACTCTCCCAAAGCGTAACTTGAAAACCACTTCAAATGTTCAAATGTTTGCTACACTTCCCTTAAACAATTTGGTTTACCGTATGTTTTTTACTGGTGCTTAAAACCCTGTGCTGTTATAGCATTGTTCTGTGTTATTTAATTGTCTTTTGGAAATATAGGTTTATTGTCTGTATTTTAATACAAACTAATTTTAATCAAGGCGCATTGAAAGGAAACGTTCAGAAAAATCCTGTTATGCATGTAAAATCCTATTTAAGTGAAACATTGTTTACATGAGGTTTAATGTGAACATATAGCTTGAAAGGATCACTTTGTTGTGAGGTGCTATATCAGTGTTCAAAAGCATTGTTGGCTGAAACTACACTTGAAGCAACTTTTCTTCTAGGTGCCAGAACATCCTCTCTAGTTTCTGAATTAGTTCAGCAGCCTGACAAAGTGACCTTCAATTTGCTGCGCATTCTGACCTCAAGTTCCACCGAGCCCATCAAAATCATAGAATTATGACAATGTGATTTTCCCCATTTTGTGATATCCAGTCCTTCCCAATTTATCATTTCAGGTCCAAAAGGTTAGAAAGATTTTGCCTTCCAATGTCCCCATTTGATTTGGCCCAGTTGCTGGCCCAGCACGTCTTTTAAAATTTAGAGTTAATTTGGCACTTAACCTAATAACTTAATTGGCAATTACACAAATAAAACATGTTGTCGAACAGTTAAAACAGGCAGTTGTAGTTTTTTTCCTATAAAACCACACATTATTTTCAGGATCAAGTTTAAACTTTTAGTTAGACACTTCATAAAATTTCCGGTTGGTTACATTTGCCTACCAGTGAAAGCAAACAAATTCCTACCCCTGGTCTAAAGCATTTTTTTCCAACGGTAAACGAATGAAACGCCTTGTTTTGTGGAACTTTGAGTGTCTCTGTGTAAACAAAAATTGTTCAACTTTGAAACTCGAGTCATATTCACAGTTGATGTAACCAATGATGCTGCATCAATGGTGCTGATCCATAGCTTCAGAATTCAGCAGATGACAAATCATATATGGCGGTGCTACATCTGATCTTTCAGGGGCTTTGGAGTGTGTTTGACCTTTACCTGTATGTTAACAATAACCGGATAAACAATCGTTTCTTTGAGTAACAGAAAAACTGGACCTCGTTGTCGCCTCATTGTAACCGACTACGTCTGTGGAACAAGTAATATAATTTTTTTAATAATTCTCAGACAATTCTCTTTTTTGTTATCCCTCTGGAGCTTGTTTTCGTGTCACTGCTTGAAACTTCGGATGTAATCAATTACATGCAAACCTGGATTTTGAATGCATTGTTGTTATCTTATTTTACATGATAGATGACGGACAGTCCTGAAACAAACCTTCTGTAAAACTGTCAAAGGTGTTGATAAATATGACTGCTTTGCAAGTCATTTTATTCATTGTAATTGTTTCGAACAAATGTAACATATCAGCCCATTCAGATTTTATTCAGTTGACTCACACAACTCTGGATGCCTGTTTTTCAAAGTAAATATTTTTAAAGAAATCTGTGTTTAGATTTCATTCATTTGAACAACTTGTTTTATTTTAAAATTCGTAGATTATACTTTATTCATCATATTAACTGAATCTAAACTAGATTAGATTGTGCTAATAATTCGTCAAGATGATCTTGAATAGTTTAAAATTGAAATCATATAAATTGAAAGAGGCTGAATTTAGGTAGAACAACACGGAATTTTCAGTCAATATTGTAAATGTATGAAGTCTATGACAGGATCTGAATCTGGAAGTTGAGGTTGAGACTAGGAATGTCCCTGTTCCCAATTTCAAGTACAGCATCAAGATTCCGCCCTGATTAAGAGGGATCGCCCCTGAACCTGGTTGCAGTTTTATTAAAATGTAATATAACACCAAACTTCACAAGACTGAGTGCTCGCAATTGGTGTCACATCACGACTAAAATGTCTGCAGTGTGGGAATGTTTATTAAAGTGGAGCACAACACAATTTCTGAAGCAAGTGGAAACAGATTTGTTCGTATTTATGAAATCACTGCTACTGTAAAGCGGTAAGCCTTGAGTTTTTAAGGCTTGCGATTGTGTAACTATGTTTCAGTGTCGGATTGAGCTCAAATATAAAAGTACTCTGAACAAATCGAGAACCCAAAAAAATGTGAAAAGAGAAGTGTGCTGTGAAACGTCACCTGATTTTAGCACAAAGCATGTTCCACGCCTTCTATGAACAAACCATCTTCAGACTCAGGTGTCTGACCATGTCTGTGTCAATCCAGATCTCCAAGCATGAAATCTCCAGTCCATGAAAAGAAATGAGAGCGGTAGTAGGAATAAACACAAAAAACACAAAGTAGGAATAAAGTTTTACCGACCTTTTAAATGTATTTAAGTAAAATGTCCAAACCATAAACTATGGGATAAATTTAGTGCCAAAAAGATTCGCGAGCGAGAAACATCGAAGCGAGTTCAAGCAGTGAGCGCGTGCTCGGTTCAAGTTAAATCGAGTTGCGCTCGCTCGAATCTTGCTCAGTTCTGGTCTGCGCGCCTACAAATCGTTATGGCACGATTTTTACTCGTTGTTCTGATTGGTCAAAGCGAACCAATCGTAGAGCAGCCCGCCGCCATTGTCCCGCCCACCATGACAGGTCTTAAAATTCAAAACATTTATTCCTTCGCGGCCACTAGTCATAAAACATTTCTGACGAGTCACAATAAATCTACTTAGACTAGTCCCATTGCTCGATAGTCTCAGATTGAAAAGTATTTGAAGATATCTCTAAAGAAGTTTCTCCTAGTCACAATTGAATTGAAGACATCTCGAATTACTTTAGAGAAATCTACTATTACATATAGAGATGTCAAATCAAATCACTTTATTATGACATAACCTTGTGAGCCGTGGAGAGTGAAAAGCTTGATGCAAACTCGCACAAGCAGCTTAATTGTGGGTGCTTATACTAGCGTAAATGTATGCCTACTCAATTTAATCTTCAAATATATTGTTACTAGTGCTAATACATGTGTAAATAATTAAATATATCTCTAAATATTTATGACTAGTCATAATGGAGTTCAAGATATATCCGAATGCATTTAAATAAAGATATCTTAAAATATGTAAAATCTATTTTGACAAGTCAATAACATTTTAAGATATATTTAGTTTGATTTAAAACTATAGTCGATTTATTTTTAAAGATATCTTCAAATGACATAGTTGTATCTGTGAATGATGTTCATTATCTCCAACTTTATAGATATCTGCAAATGTAGATGTGACTAATCAGACCTTGATTACAGATATAAGCAATTGGTATTCTGACTAGGAAAAATACATTTTAGGATATCTTAGAATACTATTTTAAAAAGATAACGCGCCTCGATTATTGCTCGGCAAAAGTAATACGTATTTGTTGCTTTAATCTTTCAGGACCTGTCATGGTGGGCGGGACAATGGCGGTGGGCTGCTCCACGATTGGTTCGCTTTGACCAATCAGAACAATGAGTAAAAATCGTGCCATAAAGATTTGTAGGCGCGCAGACCAGAACTGAGCAAGATTCGAGCTCAGTTCAAGCTAAATCGAGTTGTGCCCACGCTTCGAGGTTTCTCGCTCGCAAATCTTTTTGGCACTAAATTGATCCCATAATAAACCGCTGAAATGTACTTGCTCAGTAGGGCTCAAACTTAAAAAAAAAAAAAAAACTCACAAAGAACTTAATTTAATTGACCATAAATTGTATAACTAACAGGTGTTACAGATTTGGCTGATTACTCACGCGTTTGTGGAAAAGAATGTAAGCAGTGTCCCCTAGTGGATAAAAAGACATCAACAAAACAGTAAACAGAACACCTTTTCTGAGGTAAATTCTACACCTCTGTCCACACACTAATTGCTATTTAAAATTCATTTTTGCACCCACTTCTCCATGATCTAGAAAATAAAGAAGCAGTTAATTCCATACATTTTAAGCTATAGTATAATATACGTATAATAGTTTTAACAAGACTTGAATGATTACGTGAGTAATGTTTGTTCTGGTCTTTTTCCTAGGCTTTACTATACAAATACAAGTGCATTATTACTCTTTATTCTTTTACCGTAGTGTCGTCGTTTTCCACCTAGGATGTTAAGAAGCGACTTGATACAGATTTTCGAATCGAGTTTATGCTTCTCTTGAACACGACAGCTTCCGTAGGTTGTTGAGCGCGTGCGTGACGCAGCAGCATCCAACGGTCAGAAGAATTTTCACAAGCAAGATGGCGACTTCGGAGCCGGTAAGAGGGAGCGGACTTCTTTCATTTGGCTCTTCCCCGTGATCCTAAATCATAGTTTCGTGAATAATATAAGACTTACTGTTTATCGTCGAACATTATTCCTGATTGTTTCGATGATTTGAGTGCTGTGTTGTTTCTGTGGGTTTCGGGGTGTCACTGCCTCTGGTGACTTTTACAGGCAGGGAGGGTCCTGGCAACGACAATTCTGCCGTTCGTCAAGCCGCAAACGGGGCTTTATAGATTCCCTTAGTGCTTCCTGAACGTCACGGACCCGTACAGTATGCGATTTTGTTAACCGGCGTGAGGTGATGTTGTCGTATCTGCAGACATCTGGACACGTGTGTCGAAGCTAACAGTAGCAGCGTCGGCTAACGTTTGCGTCGATGGCGCTTCTAACGATCCACGATCATTCTACGCGTTCTTGCTTTCACTGTGAACATTAAAACGGACAGCGTGTGTCGTATTAACTGCCCAAGTCACTGATGGCTGAAATATGTCAGGTTGTGTCCGGTTAAGTTCGGTCTGTAGTGGACAGTAGAGGGTGTTCGACTACAATTGGAGATTGCACTTAATGACTTCATAGCGTGTCATCAGTGCTGTGAGGAATGTTCGCAGGTTAAAACACACACACACACACACACACACACACACACGGTTTAGATCTTATCTGTGACTTACACGCGTCCAGTTCTGGATCTAAGCTGCGGCATTAATTTCTTTTTTCAGAACTGTAGCCAGATGTGTTTTACTGTTGCCGGTCAGCAGAATCAGCTGTGGGTCACTTGTCTCTTATGACCATTGATCCGACTTTGGCATTGTCCAGCCCCCTGGCATAATGCTGTATTTGCCGGTGTTGGGTTAATTGGAAATTAAATAAATGTGTCTTTTGTCATGAATTGAAACGGCATGGTTTGTCATTTAGAAATGCTGAATTGTTGTCACACAATGGTCAAAAATGTCCATTTGGGCTAAGAGAAGAGTCGGAATTTGCGTTAAAAATGTTCTGTGAAGATGTATAATCTTACTCACGTGTGGTGCATCATTACTTGACAAAACATGAATATAGAGAAGGAAAACAATAAAAATTCTGCAAAGTTAGAAACATTTTGTTTCAATTAATTGTGTGCCCTCCACAATACTTTCTTTCTCCTTGCTATTGATGAATACCAATTGGCATTGTTTTGTCCTTAAATGCACCTTTAAAGTGTTATTTAACTTTTCAAAAACATAACATGTTCTTTCCTTTATGTATGCATCTTGTATAAACAATGTTTTATAATCTAAGGCGCAAAGCAGCACGTGTCTGTTTAAGGTTGTTTAAAGCCAGGTGCGGTTGGGATAGATTTATTGTGCTGGTAAATAAAGCATTTGATGAACGCTGAAACTAAAAATGAAAATTAGTTTTTATAAATCATCTTGACTTCTAATTGTTGATTTAAGAGGGTGGGGTATTTCGTTTTTGACTTGTTGTTGAGTTGCTTTGTCAACGTGTCGGTGAAAGACAGTAAATCAAAAGTTACTCGGAGTCTCAAGCATTTGGGATTGTTTTAGAAATTTGTATTATTTTCTTAATTTGTATTTGCTTTACACAGCGAGGACCTGAAATTGAAGAAG
This sequence comes from Paedocypris micromegethes, assembly GCA_028031935.1. Taxonomy (NCBI): domain Eukaryota; kingdom Metazoa; phylum Chordata; class Actinopteri; order Cypriniformes; genus Paedocypris; species Paedocypris micromegethes. The sequence continues at coordinate 15,213,423 of CM051500.1, forward strand.
GTGATTCCGAAAGTCCAACAGCTGTCGTGACGAGTCCTGAACATTACATCAAACACCCTTTGCAAAACAGGTAACAGTTTCATTACATTTTTTCAATACATGGATTTGCGATGTGATGCTTTAATGTTAATGAGCCTTTTGGTCCAATTAAATTTGATACATACCTTGATTTAAACAGATGAGCCATATTCTTATTTTCAGAATGATTGTTTACAGGGTGTTTTTTTTTTTTTTTGGAACATTTGTGTGCATCGTTTTCACCTGACACCAAGGCAAGTTCTCAGGACTGTAACGTGCAGTTCACTGTATGTGGTTCTGGAGTTCTGCCAGCCTCAGAACTAGGGATGCACAGATACCGATACCGGTATCAGTATCGAGCTCGATACCACGTTTTCTAAAGTACTCGGTAGTCGTCAAAAGTCCGCCAATACCGGAAGTGAGACATGTTTATGTTTGAGCGTTAACGCGGATTTAAATAAATAAATGTCGTGCTGTTCTGTGTAGTAAGTGTCTCTATATAGCCTGTGTGGACATCTACTGTAGCCTATTTTATACAAATTGCTTCACTTGCTTTGGATAAAAGCGTCTGCCAAATGACTGTAAAGTAAAGAGCGGCGGAAAAAGGGTTAATCCCAAGCGCAGCGTAACCCCGCCCCCCAGCGCTACAGCAGAAGCAATGGAAACTAAACGGGAACCTGCAGCTCCTGTCGTGTGTGTGTGTGTGTGTGTGTGCGTGCGTGCGCACGCTCTTGTGCTATCAGAGTGGCTGGAGCACGAACGACTCGCGCGCAAAGCCCAGAGCTCGGCGCTGAGACACTCTTCTCACGCGCCTAAAATCCCAACACGATCGCGAGTGGAAAGAGTTTGGCTTCTAAACGCTACTCACGGGTCGCCACACGTACTTTAAAATATGGAATCGTCTCGTATTTGAGATTGAAACTGCGCGTCTCGCTTTGAATCAACGCGGCACTGCTTGTGTCTCGTACTCTTTATCATTTTTTTAAATCAGCGTCTCATGCGTGGAGATAACAGTGTAATTATTACAGTAGTATAGTATTGATTAATGTGTTGATAAATTCATTAATTTCTAAATGGTAAAAGGGTGACCAGTATGTGAAAACCTAACTTTTTGTAATTTACTGTTATCTACATGAAATAAAGAGCAGTCTGTTAAAATACTAAGAATGTTTAAAATATTATTTCATTTTAATACAAAGCCTAGGTAGCTGTACCTGTAATATGTTGCAAACAACATGCTTTTAATTTTAAATAAATGTTCTTAATTTCAAACTAGCCCCCTTTTTTAATTATATGACTATTACCTGTACATTTAAATCATGTGTTTATCAAGTACTTGGTATCGGTATCGGCGAGTACTGAAATGCAAGTACTCGTACTCGTTTTCCAAAAAAGTGGTATCGGTGCATCTCTAATCAGAACTCAACAGAATAAAAGATTTTAAGAAGTTGTGGCTGTTGGTTGGTTGTTACATGGTAAAACAAAATAACAATCCAGAAGATTCTTCTGCATCTTAAGTTTCACCATCAAACCTGAAGTTTGGCGTTCAGCTCGGAAGTGTTGGTTGGTTTGGTTTTTGATCTCATTGGTCATCAGAGTGATGTGCTGGCAGTCGGCCACTGCACTCCAGGAAGTGCTGAGCTCACACGTTTAACTGTCCCGTTCCAGCTCTTTCTGTCTTTCACAGAGCGTCTGTTGTGGCTTCACCACTGATTCTTCGTGACAGTCCTTTGGGCTTTACATTCACCAGCACTGTATTTTTAAGTTCACTGTTTGTTTGAATCTGATTCTAAGTCATTGTTGCTGATTGTTGTTATTGATTACATCGAGTTGTAGCCTCTGTGATAAACGACTGCAGTTTATTCTCTCCTGATTTATTTGACACCGTTTAAATGAGTAAAATTTACATTTTTGTGCTTAATGTTTTTATGCTTAATGACTCGCATTCGCACACTGACTTGTGTTTGCTTGGGTACTATTCACTCTATATTTTAACCTTTACTATAATGTACATCATTATTAATATTTTCACACATAAGCTTGTCTTTAGCAATATAGTGAACAAAATCATGTGAGCCTAAACTGTGTTTGAGGCTTTTTTTTGCAGGAACATATCAGCATTGTGAACATGGAAATTGGTGTATTTTTGTGTATAAACCAAAAAAAATGACGCCACCAAACGACGGTGACCACGACAAAACCTTCTGTAACTCATTTTGTTTGTTCCATTCTCTCTGACTCCGCCCATTACTGCGACAAATGGTTTGTCGTACATTTTGCGTATGTACAACAGAAAGTGTTGTTTTACAGAGGGGGTTCACACTGTTATTAAGTTTGATTGGAGATCCTAAATGATGAATAATTCGTGATTACCATTTCGGCCCTTGCAGGTGGGCTCTCTGGTACTTCAAAAATGACAAGAGCAAAAGTTGGACTGAAAACCTGCGTCTCATCTCCAAGTTTGATACAGTGGAAGATTTCTGGGCGTAAGTGTTGTTCCCTCGCATGTTTCATTTTCCTTTGCCTGTGTGAAATGTAGCAAACTTCATGATGTACTTTTCTGTTTATTTTTTGCAGATTATACAATCACATACAGCAGCCCAGTAAACTTGGGTTTGGTTGCGACTACTGCTTATTTAAGGTACAGTCAGGCTATTTTTGTTTTGAAACGGAACATTTAAATTGATACTGTAAAAAGATTCAAGCGTCTAGAGATGGTGATAGTTTACACACACTTTGACACTGTGGAACTGCGAGATTTGCTCTGAATGGTTGAATGTGATTGTTTCAGGATGGAATCAAGCCCATGTGGGAGGACGACAGGAATAAACTTGGCGGAAGGTGGTTAATGACCCTGAATAAACAGCAACGGCATAATGACCTTGATCGCTACTGGATGGAGACGGTAGGTTTTTATATTACATATGATACTTATTTGTATTTTATGTTGCATAAAAGCCTCAAGGTAGATCTAATCCTCTGACTTTTATATCAAAACATACTTATATAATGAACATTTCTAAATTATGTGTTTTGCAGCTGCTTTGTTTAATCGGAGAGTCTTTCGATGAGGCCAGCGAGGACGTTTGTGGAGCTGTGGTCAATGTCAGGCCGAAAGGAGACAAAATATCTATCTGGACGGCAAACTGCCAAAACAGGGACGCCATTATGACGATAGGGTGAGTCAGTGGTGTCGGTCCCAGATCTCCTTGTCCGACTTAACCCGACAACACAAAGCTGAAGCGCCGCTGACAATGCCCTGTGTTGTTTTTTTTCTTGTCCAGGCAACAATACAAAGAGCGTTTGAGTCTCCCAAGTAAAGTCCTTATTGGATACCAGTCACACGACGACACCTCTAGCAAAAGCGGTTCCACGACAAAGAACATGTACTCCGTTTGAAGAAAGCCCATTTCAACTCATTGTAGGTTTATAAATTTCAAAATTTGCATCACATTAATTCTTTTGAGTTGTCCACTACTGTAGTGTCCTTCCTTTTTAAGAAAAGAAAAACAAGTGAATTATGGCAGTGTAGTGCTCTCCAGGCCAAGCGTGCCGCACCGACGTCGGGCGGATCGCTGGGCGTCTAATTCTTTCCATTCGAGAGAGGAAGTCAGCACCTAACGCTAAACAAGACCAGCTAGATGATACCCATAGAATTTTAGAACCAGAGCGTTTAATGGGACTAACTAACACGCATCCAGCGAAGGCTTAGATGATTAAGAAACGTCCTTCACACGCGTCACGTCACAACCAGTTTCTCACCAACGGCCAGACAGAAATTTTAAGGCCCTGAATGGTTTTACATGCTCGGGTCGGAGGTGTTCGGCATGAGATGTGCCTGCAGACTGACTATCTTAAAGGTTTTCCTTTGCTCATGTTCCAAGTGTGGATTTTGGAGGAGTGGTGATTTATTGTTTCAGCCATGCTGAAGTTGTGGAATCTTGCTCTTTGACCCGTCTCAAAGTTGTGTTTCTCTCCTTCATCTATTTATAAAATATGCATTGCAGTTCTCATGAGAGAAAGACCATGGAAATACAGCTCCTGTTTTCCCTTGTATTCTTTTCCTTTTTATTTGAAGTTCTTAGCTACGTGGGCTACTGCTTGCTGTTTGTTTCAGTTTCTTCTTTTGAGCTTTTTACAGTGTAACACGTGAATTTCAGAACAGCCATGGTTTTTAGGTTTGCTGTCAGCTTTCCCTTTACCATGCTGTTAGATGTCTTCTGGTTTGCCCCACTCTTCAAAACCTTTAAAAAAAGAAAGAAAAAATAAATTGTTCATTGTGAGTTTATTTTGCTCAATGTATCTTTATTATCTGTAATTCTAGGATGTATATTACCTTCTTTCAAAGTAAAGGTTATGTGCTTTGCATTATCAATGATTGTTTTCTTTTGTTCTGTCGTTTTTTTTTTACTCTTGTCTAATAATGACTGTTAGTCATTGGTGCTTGGACTGTTTTCAATGAACTGCATTGGGAAATGCAGAAAGTGTCAAGAAACCATGAAATTTCAAATATTCGCCATAATTCAAAGGAGACTAAATTTCAGACCCTGTTTTTCTAAACATGTTTAGTACAACAATGTTTTTTGTTGATGTGGTGTGTATACCTGGGGGTATAACCAGGGGTCACCCAAAGTTCCTCTTCTAGTCCACCAAACATTTGAGGCCCTCTGCTATCCATACTGCCACGTGCTGTACACGTTACACATGCTTTTAAAGCCTAATTCAGTTCTCGAGTCTTAGGTCCAAAGTCCTGTGGCTCAAAATGGTTTCCAGCACAGTCAATAACCTCTCCAAACACAGAACTCAAACTAGAGGACACCTCACACTTCTCCTCTATGAACCTGCTATTCAAATGCAACAGACCAAAGCAGTGTTGTGTTGTGTAGTGTGTGTCTATAGCAGTATGAATATGTGGATTAAAATGGATTGTTTCCAAAAGTTAATACAGTATATGAAACATTTTAATACAAGATTGGACTACTGTTTTTGTACTGTTAAAACTATATACGTACACATACTATAGCAAATTGAAATTAAATTGCGATTACCCAAGTACTATTTTCATAATAAAAATGTTCAAAATTTACGGAGAACGTTTAATTACATTAAAGTTATGTTAAAGGTATTTACTTAGTTTTTCTGTTTTATAAATGTGTGTCTGTAATTACTGATAAATGTATATTACACACGTGCATATTTAGTCCATATCAATGTTACAATTATAACATTAAAAATTGTACACGTTCACTGTTTTAAACCATGTCAACAGAATTAAAGCAACAATTTGTTTAAAGGAGCTCGACCTGATAGAGAACTTGTGGTTCCTTCATGATTGTGGTTGTTCCTTAGTTAAACAAACTGAGGCGTGGCCGAATTCTTAAGAACAGACGCTTTAGGAGCATCGATTCTTCTCATGAACATCAAGTTCAGCAAGTCTGGTCTCTCAGCCACGCACTAGATCCAGGAGCTATGGCTGTGGAACGATTCCCTTGTAGTTTCTGAGGTAACTGACACTTAAAGGAATGCTTAATTTACAAAATGTACTCATAATTCAAGAGAAAACCCAAGCATGTAGAGCAGCTCATGTTCACTTAACATTCATGTTGAACAAAGACAACCAAACTCACCACACACACCTTCAAATGAAAGTACTGGAAAATGTTTGAAAATAGCTATATAATTTATTCAACACTGTAAACTGCTTGTCAGTGTAAAACAGTACAGGTAAAGGCTGTCATGGCGGTTGTAAAATGCATGTTTTGTCATTTCTCTGTTTTCTCTGTAACTATCAAATATATGTTTCTATAATATGGCTTTTTTTTAGCCATATTAGCTATTTTTGTTTTGTATCATAATGGTTTTCTAAACCAAATTATGCCTCAACTCTTTGAATTCTCCTCACAAAGCCATAATCAGAATTTGAATGGTTACATTTTAAGCTACATAAAAAGGAAGTGAGATACCTTATCGTTTACTTTAAGAAATTTCCTTGGTTATAAACACACACTTCCTGCTAGTGGATTGCACATAGCTGAGCGATTAGATTAAATATGTAGGATAAAATATCTCTTTATCCTGCATAACAAAAACTGACATGTAATCTTAAATATGGTTATAAAACCATTCGTAAAACTCAAGTTGTAAAATAAATATAAGTGCATCTGTTGCATCAACCGACAGTCAAAAATTCTGTGCCATCCGTTTCTGGGTCACAGGGAGCTGGAGTAAATCTCATCCTGGTAGGACACACCTTCTGGATTGTTGGTCGACAAATTGCAGAGCAGAACACAATTGCAGTTCCCTCTGTTTTTTAAAGTTGCAAGAGTAAGACATAATGCTTCTTTTGATTTGTTCGTAAACTACTAAAATGAGCCAGACTAGGACAAAACAAGGGGTTTCTCTTCCTCGTTCTTGGTTAAAAGTACCGAAAGCATTGAGGACGATAAATAGTAAAACTCCACCGCAAAGCTTAGTTCATACAGCTCCACGTTGACCAGAAGAATCCATTCAAATACAGCAGAGATGTGTTTGTAGATGTAGTCTTTCTGAATGAACAAGATTCCATCTAAAAAAAATTGAATTAAGGGAAAAACAATGTTTCATCTAAATCAATGTTAATCTAGTTTTAGCATTGAAGGATACAGAGGATAGTAGCAGAAATCTGGATGGTTGTGAAGATGATTCGTATTGGATAAAGGAAATGCTCATGTCCGGTCAGCAAACATCTGCTGGTGAGGAAGGTGAGGATGACCATGTAGAGACACACGAACACAAAGCTCAGAGTGGCACCAAAGTAATGAAGCATCATCAGCTCAGACACCTTGGAGAAGAACACAGCACCCAACATCGGTTTGGATTAACTTCAGCAGTTACAGGGAGTAAGTTACTTGCTAATGGTTAGGTGGTTACAAAAAAACTATTGTATAAAAACGTATTAAAATTAAACCAGTGAAACTAAATCATACTCCACTGAACAGACATAGTGAAACATTTAAATATTTTTTCAAGTTGGCACCTTTATTCATTTGAATATTCATCAAATATAGTCATTATTTGAGAATTTTAGGAATGTAAATACCTTTTTGTAATTTAAATAGTTACACTTTCTAATACATTTTGACTTTTGTACTTTTCAGTCTGTTCCACAAACACACCGTCTCTCTCGATACTTCTCTTGTATAATCAAAAGCATGAAACAACAATTTGAACCAGGAGAAGGTTGAGATATTTTGGTTAAGCATGTGAGGTCAATGTGTAACTACTTACATTACAGTTACCAGCCATGAAACTTCCTGCAGCCGCCACGCAGCCTAAAGACAGAGCGATCTTACTGAGGAGAGCGTATAAGCCATTCTTGTTCAGGACGTGTGCGTGATGACAAACGCAGAAAATCACAACTGCAGGGTCGGACGACAGACAGAATTGTACTTATATAACTGTCTTGCTGCACGTTAGACAGGAATAACATCTCTACTCACACAAAAATGAACCAGCATTGACTGTTGCTGTAAAAAGTGAATTTTCTGGAAAGTTTGATCCACTTGTGCTGCAAAAGTGTATACATAGATAAAATACAACACATACGTATTTATTCTCACACACTTACACACGTGCAAACACACACACACACACACACACACACACACACACACACACACACACACACAAACCTTATGGTGGGAATATTTTCCCAGCTACAGCAACTGGGTGTTTCATTTGTGAGGCAGGAGTTTCGATATTCCCTGCATGGATGGACCAAAAAAACAATGTGTGATACATCTGTATATATCTATATCTGTACTAATAAACATGATATTCATGGATTAAACTGCCCCATACCATGTAGTGAGTGAACAAACATGGTTGTTGTATAACGCAATTCCATATCTAGGAGAAAAATCAAGTTCAAATATAAAGTCTGTTGAATACAGTGGCATTGACAGACAAAACTCCAGTTGTTCTAGAATTAAGGATATAACTGTTGGACATTATGTACGGAATGAGATTCTGAGCAGCTCTGTTTCTGCTGTGAGAGAAATGACTGAAGGCTGAATCGACCTGCCTCGCATAACTATTCATTGTTGTTAGGCTGGTTGTGCGACAATTTATTACACGTCAGCACCAATGTCAAATTAATAAACTTTGATTAAATCTTACATCATCATTATGTTTTTAATAATGTCTTTAAGCCTAAGCTGGTACAAAAATTGTACCATTTATAATATATAATAAAACATTTCTGGAAAAGTATTGTAATCAGATTTACACGTTTTTCATCTTATTTCAGACTTTTCAGCCACATTAAACTATAACATGAACTATAAAATGAATTACAGTAAAATGAATGGAAATCGACAAGAATTTCATCAACTCACACTGTCCAGCATCCGATGAATGAGACGGCACCAAGAATAATGGGCAAAACAGCCCAAACAGCCATGGTTCACAGGAAGATGATGTCCCAAATTATCTTTCACACGGAGATCTGGAGCTAATGACGGACATGTTAACACTTTATAAAGACCTGAGCATGTGTTTTGGCATCCTTGTCCTTTTCTTCTGCCTTTACGGTTTATTGTCGCGACTCGATGAGCTGCATTCCTACTAAAGCAGGCTAAAGAAGCTGGAGACTTGCTACATCATTTTGCCACTCCTCACAGGTAATCGCAGGCCTACCTGAAGGCATACACTCGCCTGAGGTAACATGGGCTGTGTCAACTGTGTGTTTGCTCACTGTCGTACACCCTTTTTACACCATGTATGTGTCAAACGCCACATCTCGACATGCTTCTCCAACTTTGATCATAATAAAATGGTCATGTAATGGGATTTTTGTTTCCAGTTTGAGCAAATGTAATATTTGAGAGAGATAATACATTATTTTCTCATATCTCTCATCGCAACATAATTACATTTATTTCATTAAAAAAAACAAATTAAAGTAATTCAAAAGTTACAGCAAAATTCATCAGTTAGTAATCTAGGATTTAGTGCAAGTACATTCTTATATTCTTTACTTCTCAAAGCAACTGTACCCTAAGCAAACCATTTCCTTCCGAAATCAAGTTTTTGAATTGAATTGAATAGATAGAGATAGAGAGCGGATAGATAGACAGACAAGAAGTTATAAGAACATAAGCATTAAAAAACAAAACAATACAAGATACCATATATAACATACAAATAAAGACACAACAAAGTTGAAAATCAGCATGGCATATTACATTCAACTACTTTTATATTTTGCTTACGAACCTAAAGAAAAATGTATTGAACAGTGAATTGCTCAGGTAAAATGTGTGTAACAGGTCAAGCTCTGGTTGAAAAGTCTAAAAGCAGCAGGAAGGAAAGGCCTTCTGTATTTCTTCTTCAAACATTCAGAACATAAAAGTCTGTCTCTGGAGGCTCAGGGATGAGAGTGGTCCTCCACCAATTCTTTTCTACCATCTCTTCTTGTCTCACACAGGCTGTCACAGTCTTCCAGTGAAGTTCTCAGGACTGAGCTGACCATCCAGGATCAGTCTGTCCAATCAGCCTGCACTCCAGAAGACCTTGAACGGGAGCCATATTTGCCCCTTTAACAAATTCTCTTTTTTTTCTCTTTGGAATTTGGTGGAACGGAACAAATATTTCTTGTGAAAGTCAGCACAATGACCTCCAAATACCAATAACTTTCAGCGATACTTTGCTCCTTATATTGTAGGAGAGCTTACAGCCATTTATGCATCTTTTATACTTTTCTTTTTATTCCTCTTTTGACTTTTTTCTTTAACTAAGTGTCCTTGGGCAAGACACTGAACTTAGGCTGCTTAGGCTTCCCACTGCACCGGGTTTGTGTGTGTGTTCACTTCACTGTGTGTATGTGCACATTCACTTGGATGGGTTAAATGCAGAGCACCAATTCAGTATGGTCCCTAGTGGCCATATTGCTATCACCTCACTTTCCTTTCCTTTTCCTTATGAGTGACTATTATGTTTTTGTTTCTTGATTAAAGACCCATGACAAAGAGAGAATCTTCTGTAACTATAGCAATAAAAACGAATGGCAGGTGAATGTTGTTGTTGATGATGATGATGCTAATGATGATGATGATGATGATGATGATGATGATGATGATGATGATGATGATGACATCAATGACCAGCAGATTTCTGTTGGTCATGGTTTTATTCTGTTTGAAATGTTTTATTGAATGGAAATAAAACAAATATTTCCAAACATTACAACTGTTGCTTTATAGTTTCACTTAACACATCCTATACAGTTTTACAAATGATTTTGTCTACTCTGTCAATCTGCTACTTATGATCAAAGAAGTAGTAACAAAACAATTCCATGCCATAGATGCTATATCTCTATAGAAACACACCTCTGACTTTAGTGCAGACATGTTTAAAAAAATAGTGTTACATTCTTTTTATTCTCTGTACAAAAACACCACCACCAAATGCTCTAGTTAATCTTGCAATTAAGATTACCGTTTAATGTGAAAATGTCCCTGTAATCCTTCTTGACAATTCATTAAAATAGCTAATTAGAAGATACTTTTAGGAAGGTTTGTTTTATTTTTCAATTAGAATTCAGTATACATTCAGTATCGCAATCTATGCGACTACATTATAATAAATGCCGATTTAAAAATATCATCGTCTTAACGTAGTCAACTAAAGTTAAGTGGCTAATGTGGTGTATGAACTCTCTACAAAGCACCACTGACATTCGTGTAGACGTCTGACAATAAACTTTGACTTTTTAAACACGATCGTACCGGGATTTTTTAACAGGCGCGCCTTGGTCCGCTTTTCGGTCCTAAAATCCAAAACAATCAAAATGGCTGCTACAATAAGATGGAGTCTCCAGCGCATTTTATGGCCGAATCAACTAAGGTTTGCAAAACCCTGCTTATTTATTGCATACATTAATCGTAAATTTGTGTATAATACAATGTGTGATGTTATTCTGTGGACGCAATTATTAAATTATTAATTAAATTATCAAATCATTCATATATTCATTAAACCAATCTACTGATACGAATCTCCATCATTCATCCCAGCGCCAGATTCTAACATTTTTTTTCAGGAAGAGATAGAAGTTTGTCAGCTTTGGTTAAATTACCCTTATGTCTCTAGACAGACAGACAGACAGACCGATTTTTATTTGTTCCACATCTATTTAACTTATTTAAAATGTATGGATTTAATGTCATTCATGTGTATGCTCTCGTCCTTAATTATTCTTTTTGTTTCATTAACGTATATAATTTTTATTACACTACTAATTACAAATACTCGATTTTTCTATTTTATTAGATACAGAATGGTAATAAAAGAAGAAACACGTTTATTTTATGCTTCCAACGCAACACAAAATCAACAGGTTTCTGGTGAGGATGTTTTCATATACTCACTCGTAACATATTGGACTTCGAAAATAGAATTCTATATTATTGCAGTGCAAAAGCTGACAATTATGACTCAAGAAACACCGAATCCCAGAAGTTTGAAGTTTCTTCCCGGAAAGTCAGTGCTTGGGACAGGAACTCGAGATTTTCCAACTTCAGACTCTGCTCAGAACTCTCCATTAGCTAGGTAAGGTATGACATTTTATTTCTGTAAAAATTCAACATTTATAATATGTTTGCAATTAGATTTCAGTGTGATCAAATTGTATGACACTCAACAGGGATCTTTTCCAAATTGAAGGAGTGAAAAGTGTTTTTTATGGCCCAGATTTCATCACAGTGACTAAGGTAAAATTCTGTTTTTCCTCTTTTTCTTGGCATGTGCAAGTCTTGGATTTAGAAATCTTGTTGATGTTAAAGACAGACAGTGATGTTGGGTGGATTGACATCAAGCAACAGGCTATTGCGGTCATGGCTAAGTTCTTTGAGAGCGGAGAGGCCATCACGACCGGAGCGTCACATGCTGACAGTAGTAAGTGAAGCTTTAATCTGTTGTTACATTTTGGAACTGTTTTTAACATTACATTCATGTTTTAGGTGCCATGGAGGATGATGATGATCTTGTATCTGTGATTAAGGAGCTTATAGACACACGAATCAGGCACGTTTGATCAGATCTTTTTTCATTAGCTTGATAAGACAGACAATTTTCATTGGGAAAATTAATTGAATTGTACATAAGCTGTTATGGAGAGCTGTTTTAACAGAACTTTGCAATTATTTAGCAAATATGTTTACAGTGTGGCAAACGTGCTTAAGTGTGCCAAAATTTACAAGTGGAACGCACAGAAGTCAAATTGATTATTTTTTGTACTTCTCAGTGACAGAGATCACATTCAAGTTTGTTTGTTTGTTTGTTTGTTTGTTTAGACCCACAGTACAGGAGGATGGAGGAGATGTCATATTTAAAGGCTTCGAGGATGGAGTGGTGAAACTTAAGCTGGTTGGCTCCTGTACAGGCTGTCCTAGCTCTACAGTTACCCTGAAGAGTGGCATTCAAAATATGTTGCAATTTTATGTACCTGAGGTTGACAGTGTAGAGCAGGTAAGCGATATAGAGGAACTAAAATATCTGAAAAACACTGACCTTTTTTCTCTGTGGCTTCATCCTAAGGTGCAAGATGAAGCGGATGAGATCAGCATAAAGACATTCAGAGAATTAGAGCAGAAGCTGCAAGACTCCTAGTGGACTTTTTGCTTCTATTTGCTCCACGTTCCTGTGTTCAAATTGAGATATATGGTTGAAGATACAAGATATAATGTACTGAAGACAACCACGGGTTTCATATAAATGCAGTGACTGAGCACTGTTTGGTGTTTTGTACAATTTTTGTTGTTGCATTCATTAATGTAGTCAAAAAAAGTATTTGTCTTCCACTGCCACCATCATCTGTATAATAAGAGTGCATACTTTATCAAAATAAAAGGTTGATAGCGGTGTCATTTTTCTTTTTATTCAGTTATAGAGCATTTATTTGTTCCCCAATCCCAATTGTAATTGTAATCCCAATACAGTGTGGGATTGACATGTGCACTGTGGAAAATAAAACAAAGCGGTTTTACATTTACTTTTGATCCTAAAAGTTTTCAGTGCAACCATGACAACGATAACAATTATAAGCAAGGAAAAATCTATGTAAATTGCCCCATGAACGTATCTCGGGTCAGTAGTGCGGCAATGTGGTTTTCAGTAATATGCGCATGCGTACTAGGAAGCTAGCGTCAGCGAGCATTACCGGTGGCCGAGGAGAGGACAGAAGGTAAGCGGACAGAAATATTTTTATAATCACATATTCTTTGAAATGTCGTGTTTTCATGAATGCACGTCAAGCTGTCGGAAACATGTGCTGTGCAATGTTTTGTGTATACGAGATTGACGCATAAATCATCAAAATAATTGCACGTACAGTGAGCTCCAGTACTGGGGCCTGGCTGAAGTAAAAGCAATAAGACCAAACACTGCGGTCAGCGCGACCACTGACGTATTATCTCGGGCACAAAGAGATTCGCTGATGTCTGTTCAGTGTTCGTGGATTTAGTTTTGATTTCCGGATGTAATACGCGCTTTTATACGAATCTCGTGGCGGTGAGTTAGCCGGTTAGCATGTCGAGAGCATGCGAACTTCGAAGTCTTCTTTGGAGTGTTTTGCTGAACAAGGCTTAAGATATCCCGCGTTGTTTCTTTGTTGGTCTGGGCTTGGATGCGTTTTAGAGCTGGCAGAGATTGTAAACATTTGGCTGGTGTTCTCAAGCTGACAGATGGCTTTGGTTGTGTGTCAATGTCTAGCGAGCTCCCTACTTAGGCAGCACTACCGTCTGTGAAGTAGTCTGGATAAAGGCTGTCACAACGATCCAACAGTCCGTTGTTAGTAGCCCAATAGTTAATATTGCCTTGTTAATGACATTTTGTAAACTATAGCTTTGCCTGATTTGCTAGTCATTTACAAAATGCATACCGTGATCTTAACTGGTAAATAGTGTTTGCTTCTTTGGACTGTAATTGTTGTGGTTCAGACTGGACCTTGTTGCATCTCAATAGATAAGAAAAATGTTTCATTTAGTTTGTTTTGACGTTTTCTCCAACAGGACACAATATTCTACCAGTAGAAAGTGCAGGCAGCTCATCATGGCCCAGTTTGGGGGGCAGAAGAACCCTCCATGGGCAGCCCAATTTGCAGCACCGGCCGTTTCGCAGCCGCCTCACTCGGGACAGTCTCTGGACCTGAACACTTTACACTGTAAGTCTAATACCAAACTGTTAAAAATTCAAGCCTTTCTTTTCTTTAAGTAGGCTTAGTCATGTGGAACTAGGTTGTTTTTAATGAATCCACACCTGTGTATTTGGATTATCTGCCTGAACTGTATTTGATCTTATTTATGGGCTTAAACTTCGTTTCATATTGAAATGCGTACATAGCGACACACAACACAAATCATTGAAACTTTTCCATTCCTATTTATAGTTTTTTGTAAAGCAATACAATAAAAAATATCTATGATTGAGTTCATCTTTTTTGTCTGACCTTCCGCAAAAATTTCTATCTCTCACATGGACCTTTGGTGTAATCATATTGTGACACTTGTTTTATTGAGCTAAATTGATTGGCCAAAGTTTGTTTGAGGCGTGATGGTTTTACCTTTGTTTATCCACATTATTATTATAGCATTGGGAGTTCAGCAGTCGTCTCTTCTGGGAGCTTCTCCAATGTACCCTCAACAGTCAGCATTAGCCGCAGCATCCCTCAACTCGCAGTCAGCTGCAAACTATCAGCTCTCGCAGCAGACCGCAGCGCTGCAACAGCACGCCGCAGCCGCCGCAGCTGCTGCATTACAGCAGGTAAGGCTCCTTCACTTTCTAAGCAGACCCATTAGCATAATGAAGTGGGGGCTGATGGGCACAAACATAATGGATGTGACCGGAGAGAACACGCATAAAACTCCACAATAGCTTCTCAAGCTCCCGTTGAATCATGCTGATCTGCGTTTTCAGACCGCTCTGTGTCTGTAACCTTTCCCCTCCCCCTAGCTCTCATCAGGCCATCTTGAGTCACTGGTGTGTTTTTTTTAGTCACAGATCAATTCAGCCCTGCAGCAGTATCAGCAGCAACAGCCGCCGCCGCCCCAAGGCCCTCCACCACAACCTCCGCCTCAGCAAACCCTTTACAACGTCCCGCATCAGGTACATGAGTGCGCTCTGTTCATACCTTATTAGAACCAGTATAGGTTCAACTATATCAACAAAGTAAAAGTGCAGTTATCATTTGGTCAGATGGACCAATGGTTTTGTAAGAGTGTGCTATAGTGTGTGTGTGTGATTGTGTAAATAATACACACTATATATATATATATCTCCTTCAAGGAGAATTTGTCAATATGGACATTATGGACCATGTTGATATTGTGATTTTAATTTTACCATCCAATCAAGTAACACACACAGTAAAAGTAAACGCACACAAACCCGGAGCAGTGGGCAGCCTTAAGCTGTGGGGGTCATGGAAACCCACTGGACAGGGATTTGAACCTGCAACGCTTGGGTGGCTTCTCCTATACACACACACACACACACACACACACACACACGCACGTACACTGCATTACCAAAAGTATTCGGTCACCCAGCCAAATGATGAGGTTTTTCAGGAGTTGGGCATGGCCCCATAGTTCAAGTGAAAGGAACTTTTGAAAGCTTCAGGATACCAAAATAATTTGGACAAATCTATGCTCCCAACCTTGTGGGAACAGATTGGAGAAGGCCCCTTCCTCTTCCAACATGACTGTTCACCAGTGCACAAAGTAAAGTCCATAAGGACATGGATGACAGAGTCTGGTGTGGACGAACTTGACTGGCCTGCACAGAGACCTGACATCAACCCTATAAAAACCTTTGGGATGAATTAAAACGGAGACTGAAGGTCAGGCCTTCTTGACCAACATCACACGCTTTTAGAAGAATGGTCAACGTTTTCTATAAACACACTCAACCTCGTTGACAGCCTTTCCAGAAGAGTTGAAGCTGTAATAGCTGTAAAAGGTGGACCGACATCATAACCCATCATCCCTATGGGTTAAGGTCTACTAAAATGTAACCTACCCCCTATACCGTGATATAATACCAAAACCGTCTGGACACTAGAAAATACCGTGATATGAATTTTGTTTGATGTATGAAATCCTGTAGAAAGATCAGAAACTAGATTGATCACTGATCTACAAATATAATCTTTATGAGCCCAATACTTGAAATTGTATTTGGACATTCATACTTAATACAGTTTTGTCCATATTCTGCTTGTAAATTAAATGCTATTCGAATATTGAAGTGAATACAAGTACTTAACTAGTAGAGTAATTTTGAGAATTATTAATAATCAATTCTGAGTACCTGTTGTTGTACAGCTTTACTTCCATGCAAGTCCAAATTGTCCAAAGGAACCTTGAGAGGAAGATAAAATGCACAGTCAGCCATGCACTCTTAACGTTAATGTGCTTTTGTGTGTGATGTATAATTTATACTGTCTTAAACAACCTATCTGCATTATTTACCTTCTTATAGCTGCATCAAACCACACAAAGGCCAAACTAATTGGTCTTAATAAAGCCAAACGCTGTGTAATGGTTTTTAAATTCTACCTCAGAAAGAAATAACTGCCATGACCTGTCATGCATTTAGAATTACTTTTTTAAATTATTGTTCAGAAATGATGATACTGTATTACAACGGTGATACGGTAAAATAAACAAGTTTAAATGGTTTCCACAGTTTCTCGGTTTGTTTAAATGAATGTTATATCTATCTTCCAGCTTCCACAGCCTCAACAAGCCCTACTTTCCCAGGTAAGGTCTTCTAAAGAACAGTATGCTTGTTTGCTAAGAAAGACACTTCTCTTTGGAAGGGCTTCGTTGATCTTATCTTGTTTTGTCTTCTTTTACAGCCCCCTGTTGCTTTGCCCACCAGCTTGAGTCTGTCAAACCCACAGCAAACCGCACAGATAACCGTATCCTACCCGACCCCTCGCTCCAGCCATCAGCAGCAAACCCAGCCTCAGAAGCAGCGGGTTTTCACAGGGGTCGTCAACAAACTACATGACACATTTGGCTTTGTGGACGAAGATGTTTTCTTCCAGCTCAGGTGCGCTAATAAATTTGGATTGAAAACAGCCATTCATTCTGTTAAGAAGGCCTTTTATTGTGTACTAATAATTATTGTTAGAACCAAGTACTCAATAATGTGTGCTTTTTAAATTAATTATGGGCTATCCAGATGGCCAACTGTAACAGATAGTCGAGTATATTTTTTGGGCATTTTGCAGCCAGTTCTTTAAATCTTGTTCTTTAAATTCAAAAGTCAATCAGTCAGAAAGGAGGTTTAACTCAATTCAATGAGAATAGTAAAAACACATTACAGTATTTTTTGTGTTTTCAGTTTTAAACTCGGAGGCTTCATCATAACGTTGCTCTCGTTATTGTCCGCTCATGGAACATGTAGTAAGAAGAATTGAATTTTCAATTAATATTTTTTTTCCATCTCTTGTTGGTTTTTGGTATTCTTGTAGTGCGGTTAAAGGCAAAACGCCACAAGTTGGTGACCGGGTACTTGTGGAGGCCATCTACAATCCTAACATGCCTTTCAAATGGAACGCTCAGCGCATCCAGACTTTACCTCATCTGCCCAACCAAGTGGTGAGCAAATCTGCATGGTTCACACAGATGTGGCGGCATTTCAAAATGCTTCAGCTTCCACAGTGTGTTGCGAAGCTGCTGTTGATTCTGTGTTCTCAATCTCCATGTAGCACCAGCCGCCTCCGCCCTTACCTCAGGTTTCCCCACAGCTGCCCAGCTTTTACTCTGAAGCTGGAATGCCACGCTACTCTGACATGCATCCTCCGGTGGATTCAAGACAAAATGTAACCCTTGTTTTTCGTGACCCCTGTGTCTAAACCTCTCATTCATCTTTCTCCTCTGTTCTTGTTCCTTCTACTCAAGCACCTACGATGAGCTGCTGTTCCTTATTACACCTTTCCCTGTATTACAGCTGCAGCAGGTGTTTTGGACGCCAAGTTTATATTGATGCTTTTATCCAAGAGTCCAGACTATTTTTACTAGTGGATGTATTGGATAGTGAATGTATTTAAATATTACATACTTGCATTTAATTTACATTTAAATGTATTTTTATGATTTGTAGAAGCATTTCATGGGTAAAATGTTGATTGCAGTTTAAATTAACATTTTTTTTAATAGTAAACTATTTTTTTGTGTCTTTATTTTCTCATTTTAATCTGAAAGAGAACAGATGATAAAGAATTAAAATATTTGCACAGCAAAAAATGTTCAGCAGAGGCATATTAAGCTTTCTATGCATTAAAGTCGAACACTTAAACCAACTTCATGCTTTCCACAAGAAGCGAGATTATCATTGATGAATTTAAGAATTCCTGTGAATTCTGCTTGACGTTCCAACTTTAAAGTCAGAAATGAGATAAGAACAAAACTGGTATTTGCACACTTGTATGCCTTTTTATTTGTATTTGATACATTTTTGTTTTTTACAGTCCACATGCTTTGACCTGAGCACAGGTTGTCAATACGGAGATGGCTGACTGTTGTTTCACTAACATCTTTAGCAACAAGAGACTTTCTGTTCAAAAATATTGAAAGCAGCAGCTTCATACCAAATCCAGTAAAAGCTTTTTTTTTTAACAGGATCAAAACACACCAGGTCCAAAAGCAGTAAATTTTCCTCAGATGTGCTGATGTTTGCTCTTTTTCCAGCTTTTCTAACCAGTCCTTTTCTTTTTACTGTGTTTACTGAACTTTTAAAATCTCATTTAGGGGAATTTAAAAACATGCTTGAGGCAGACTAATATCCTCTTTTTAAGTCAGAGTGATGCCTCGGTTCACAAATTCAATACTACATCAAGTTTATTGTTAATCAAATGTTTTTTACATATCTGTGTTCCTAGCGTTCTCATTCTTGAGATCAAGGTCAGGACTTGCTGTAATTAACTGTAAAATTGTGTACAAGTTTTTGCATTATATTTCATACAACACAAACGCACTATTAGACAAAGCGTAGCATTGCGTTTAGTAATGGCAACTATTTTTGAACTCTAGTTCTTACTGGAGTTTCTGATAAAGTGTACTTTGAAAAAACACTGAAGCGTGGTCTCACTCAACCACATTCTCACTCAACCACGTTCATCAGCCACTGAGTCTTTTTCATTGATTTGTTTCCTCTTGACCGCATTGAATGTGAGTTTAATTGAATCACGTTTTTACAAAATTTTGTTTAACAAAGCCAAAGAATTTCTGAGCCGAGGCATTACATTGTTTGTTTAACCACTCATTATCTGGTTTCTGACTACACACAATCATATATTAAACCTTTCATGTTTTCCGAAGTTTTTGATATAAACTGAATCAGAAGAAATGTATGACGTGCAATCCATTTAGAATATGTCATATGTTATCCAGATCACAGCCTTTAGTCTTGATGGTGGTGCATGGTTGCAAACAAACTCTTGTGATCTTCCCTGTTTTAGAATCAACCCCCTGGCCCCAATATGATGAAGCCCGGTCCCAATATGCTACAATCTGTACCTCCACCCACTAACTTCAGCGTCCCAGCCCAGGGTCCTCCACCGTCTCTTCTGCAGGCCCAGATCTCCGCTGCCAATTTGGCTCCATTGCTTCAGAACCCACCACAGCCACTTCTTCCCCAGCCACCACTGCCCCAGCCACCACCCCAGACCTCTAAAGGTAGATCTCATCTCATTACCTGATAAAGAGTCTTGTGTCTGCCGAGTGAGATCTCATATCTAGCAGAACCTGTTTTTTCAGGAGGGTTATTGCAGCCCCCAGTCAGGATGATGCATCAGCCTCAAGTAAGGCGCGTAGACCCTCTGCCACGCTTCCCCAGTCGCAATGATCGACCAGAACTCATTCTGAGGAAGGATGATCGCAGGTCAGGGCTTAATCTTTGTCATGAAATGTAACTATTGAATGCTTACTAGCTGTTGTGCTATTGCTGGTTTGTAGTCGGGACAGGGAACGAGAACGCAGAAGATCAAGAGATCGTTCCCCAGTACGGAAGCGCTCCAGAGAGCGTTCGCCCCGCAGAGAGCGTTCGCCCCGCAGAGAGCGCTCGCCCCGCAGAGAGCGCTCGCCCCGCAGAGAACGCTCACCAAGAAGACCACGAAGAGTTGTACCAAGATATACTGTGCAGTTCTCCAAGTTCTCCCTGGATGGGTGAGTGGATTGTTATAAAATTATGATCTTGACTTCTGTTTACAGTTGAATTTTAATCCCAGAGAGTAAGATGGATGGTTATGTCTAGGATAATGTATGAATAGAACACACCGGTATACATTTTTTTTTTTATGATAGAGGCCCAGACAAATGGATAAATGAAAGAATGGACGATTAATTTGGCAGTCAAATGAATTAACAGATTGATGGAGAAAGAACAATGATCTTTTGACAATTAACTTGGTTAATGATAAACAAATACAAATTTGGAGTTTTTCTTTTGTGCACATGCTTATCTGCAATTTTTTTTCCTTTACAATCAACTGATTACAATTATTCGAAAAGCACATTTAACCGATGTTTCTAAATTAAACCAGTTTGTAAAATGTCATCTTTTTTATTTTTTATTTTTCTTTTCTTTTACCAGTTACAACTGTGATGTAATGGAGTTGCGGCGGAGGTACCAGAGCCTCTACATCCCCAGTGACTTTTTTGATGCCGTGTTCACCTGGGTTGATGCTTTCCCTTTAACACGGCCATTCTCCTTTGGAAACTACTGCAACTTTCACATAATGCATAAAGAGGTAGATTGTCTAGTTAAAAACATGGCAGTGCTGGACCCCCCGGATGCCAATAACACCTTCAGTGCAAAGGTAAAAGGGACCATTAGCTAGCCATCCTTGAATCAGCTTCCATAGTCTGAATGTATGACTGATTCAGATGATGGTTGTAGGTGATGCTGCTGGCTAATCCTAGTCTAGACGAGTTGTATCACAAGTCCTGCGCTCTGGCTGAGGATCCAGCAGATCTGCGCAATTCCTTCCAGCATCCCGCTCGCCTCATCAAGGTATGGCTCTCTGAAGAAAAAACTAGTACTTTTAGCCCAGCTCATCTTTCTGATGTGCATAGTACCAAACTATCATAAAATTTCATTCTTACTGTAGTGTAAACTGGCTAAAGATGATTGAGTTTTTTTGTGGTATATGATTCGGTAGCCACTGTTTTTTTTTTTTTTTTTTT
>CM051500.1:15234699-15253663 GCA_028031935.1 Paedocypris micromegethes
TTTTTTTTTTTTTTGCTAGGCTAAGAGGTTTGCTAAAGTTTTTTTTTTTAGAATACAGTGATGTACAAAGCACCAAATTGCTAAATACTGTTCTTTTGTCTAATTTTATATTAATGTTCAACAAAAGAATTATTGAGAATTGGTAGGGCTTGTAAAGATTTTTTTCTTGTTGCTTAATCATTTAAGTCGCATGACAGTCGCAACTCTAGTCTTGATGCTCGGTTTGATTCACTTCTGAGAATAGCCTACAGATAATTTACAGCTATCGAAAGCTCTCGAAAACATTTTTTACCATTTCAGTTTCAAAGAAACTGAGTTTAATTTTTGTTTTGAAAATTTTAGGTTGAAATGTATACTGGTATTTTCATTGTATTATTATTATTATTATTATTATTATTTTTATTTTATTTTTTCCCTGATACAAAATTGCACCCAAGTAGGTTTTGTTAGATGCTCTTAGAAACTCTGTATGTTAGATGTTCTTTTACCTCTTTAAGTACTACGTACTTGGTACTTTTCTGTAATATATTCAAATAAAATAGGGTCTGGGCTTATTATTACAAGCTTTAAATGCTCTATAAGATTATGGTTAATTTCATGATTCGTGTGAAAAAATTCCTAGTGAGGGAAACCTGAGCCTTATATATATATATATAGCCTATATATATATGTATATAAAAAAAAGCCCTAGACATTCCATCCCTAGAAATTTTCTGCGTTTGTGTTCTGGTGTCACAGGTGACTATGGTGTTCCCTTGATGGGTGTTTTTCAATGTTGAATGATTATTTTCTTCTTTCTGCCATATTCTTTCATGTTAAGTGACCTGTGTCACCTTCTTTCCTTTCAGTTTTTGGTGGGTATGCGTGGCAAAGATGAGGCCATGGCTATTGGTGGTCACTGGTCTCCTGCTTTGGATGGGACTGACCCGGAAAACGATCCTTCTGTTCTCATAAAGACAGCCATACGTTGTTGTAAGGCTCTGACAGGCATTGACCTGAGTCTTTGTACCCAGTGGTAAGTGCAGCTCATTATCCAGCCTGTATCTCCTGTATTTTCTTTGTGCACATTTTTTAACAAATTAAGGCTTGGCATAAAAACTGCCCCAGCAAGCAACCACCAAAAACCAGAGGCGATGCATGGTTTTGACACCGCAGTGTTCTAATGTGTCTGATGCTTTTGTGCTCATTTCTTTTGTTTCCAAAAATTTTGTCATTTTCGTTTTTCAATGTTTTGGGTAATGTGTGGCAGTCCTGCCTTTTTATACATATACATATATATACCTGTGGAGAATGCATTGATTGTTTTGCTCAGAGTGCAGAGCCAGAAGAGCCGGCGCCGCCATTGTTTCTTTCTGTTCTCAGTGACATTTGCCTTGTGTTAAATATCTTACATATTTAACTTGCTTTCACTGTCTCAATCTGTCCTTATCTCACACACCCGGGGGCTTGTGAGCATTCTTTCATGAGCATCCCGCTCAGATTGATGTGTGGCGATGGGTGGGACCTATTGTGAGTGGGTTGGGCCTTGTTTGTTTGTTTTTTTTGTTTTTCTCACGTTTTACATGTTTTATATTGTCTGTCGACCTCCTGATGCGTGGCTGGCTGTCGTTCGTCGCGAGAAACCCCTGGGAGTTCTGCAGGCTGTGTATCAATACTTCTTGTTTGGGAGGGTTGGGTCTGTGGGATTCTACATGTTTGTGTGTTGGGGTAGGGGTGTGTGAGTGTGTGCGTAGTCTCACAAAATGTTTCTTTCCAACGCGCTTCTTCCTTTGCAACAGGTACCGTTTTGCAGAGATTCGCTATCACCGCTCTGAGGAGACTCACAAAGGGCGGACAGTCCCCGCACATGTGGAGACAGTGGTTTTATTTCTCCCGGATGTTTGGCATTGTCTTCCTACCCGCTCAGAGTGGGAGGGACTGTCGCGTGGACTCAAGGAGCAGCTGGCAGAAAAACTCTTGGCTGAACGGAAGGCGGCTGATGGAGAACAGGCACTGAACGCTAATCCCTCTCTTCTCATTTCCGCTTCTCACAGGCACAGGAATAGACAAACAAAACACTCAAAAAAACATACAGAAATAAGCAGAAAATTATCACCGCATCATACAGAACCCACTCTTACCATGCCTTTTCCGTCCTGTCTCATCCCTGATCCTTCACCCCATTTCCTCCCTCTGTCATGCAGACACACACAGCGGAAGAGCTTAGGTTCTACTCGAATACACCTCCATCAACTGGCAAAACAGCTTCCAGCTCTGCCATTTGCCACTTGCCTTGTTAAAATTTCTTGACTCGCACAAACTGATTTAAGACACTCCATTCATGCACAGGCCAATGGGAAGACTGGAAACTGAAGTGCCAGTTATGGTCACAATGTTGTGTGTGTGTGTGTGTGTGTGTGTGTGTGTGTGTGTGTGTGTGTGTGTTTGTGTTTGCGCTGTTTTTGTTGTTTTTAGAATTTTTTGTTTTTGTTTATTTTGACCTGAACAAGTTATGTCTTTTGTCTATTTTTGTTTCTGTTCATTTATGCAATTTCTGATTGGACTGTGGTTTTTCCAGGGAGATTGGTTTATCCAAGGATAGTTCTTGCTAGACTTTAAGAGAACGAGCTAAACACACTATACGAGAGGAGAACAACAATAAACATAGACTTAGGTCGCCCGTACACACCGTTTCTGACTTCATCTGCCCCGTGTCCATCTCTCCAGTTCACTGTCATTGATTATCTTTTTGTATCCACAGAACTGGCATTGATTGGCTGATGAGTGGAATATGGATCTGTTTCTGAAAGCTAGAGAGCTTCCATGTATGCTAGCAGTGGATTTGGTTTTTATACAGAGTCAAGAGCTCAGTAGGAGGAGACATTGAGAGACAGTTGTGACCTTGCTTCTTGTACGAATCAGCTCTTGATTCGGAAAACTCATGATTCCAAGAATGGTGTGTTAACTTTTCAATGTGTTTTTTTTTTCCTTTTCACCTTACACCCAGAATGACAACAATAAAGATGATGATTCAAAGGAAATCAATACACCAACTCACTGGTCTACACTTGACCCGAAATGCATGAAGGTAAGATTTGTAAGATAAAAAAGCATGAACAATAATGGATTCATAATTCAAGGAAGGAAGACTAGTTGTAAGACCGGTGTGTTTATTTTTTAACAGAATGTTTAATCACTTCACTTGATGATCACATCTTTTGAAGACTTTTGTACTGTGATTGGTTGTTGGTCACAGGTTTAGGGTGTTTTCTGCCTTGGCTCCTGGTTAAAACTGTGACTTCAACTCAATGCTAATTAACATTTTCAAATATTACAAATGTAGTTTATAGCATTAATGCACAGCCTGTATTTAAAACAGAATTGCATCATTGAAACCGTGCCAATCCTTATTGTGGTCATGAGTAAACACTGGCCTTGTGTTTCTAGCCTGTTACATTCTGGATTATTTGTTATCAGGATGGAAAGGTAAATCATTGTTTAGTCCAGATTTCCTTGTGTTAATATGTGCAAATATATAGTGTTTATTACGTTAAATCTAACAGAAACCACAAACAAGGACCTTACTGACCGCAGTGGAAAAAACCACAGGGCCAAGGATGCTGATGCGAGGCTGATAACAAGCATCAGCAAATGTTCAAAACCATTTGTTGTCCACCAGATTAGGCCGGCATTAAAGTGGTTTCACTAAATCTTTCGCTTCATGCTCTTTAAAGTCACTCTAGCATCCGGAGTCTGACCTTCCGGACACAAGCCTAAAGTGACAGCAACTGTTTGACCTCGCCCAAACATATTTTTAAGTATGTGTTTGAAGTACAGATTGGTCAAATAGGACTTTCAGTTCTCGCACTGCTCTCCGAACACACTGGTTGAGAAACATGGAGTTAACATGTTATTTGAATGTGTGCAGGTCAATGAGCTGCGTAAGGAGTTAGAGAGCCGTTCCTTGAGCTCCAAAGGGCTAAAGTCACAGTTGATTGCACGACTTACTAAACAGCTGAAAGCTGAGGAGCAGATGGAGGAGTCCAAAGAACAAGACAAGCCTGAGTCTCCTTGTGTGGAGGAGGAAAAGTCCTGTAAACCAGAGGATAATCGAGAGGTGAGAGAACATCAGGATTGCTTAGAATCTGTCAGGAGCAGTCACAGACAATCGTTTTTTTTTTTAGGATGAAGAGCGGAAGCGGCAGGAGGAACAGGAACGTTTGCGACGAGAGAGACGTTATGTTCTTCCAGATGAACCCACCATTATTGTCCACCCCAACTTGGCTGCCAAGAATGGCAAATTTGACTGCAGCATCATGTCTTTAAGTGTGTTGCTCGACTACAGACTTGAGGATAACAAAGAACATTCTTTTGAGGTGAGCATCAACCATAAACCAATCCGAATTCGGTGCTATTGGCACAGATTTCAAGTGCTCTGCTGCCATTGCACACAGAACTAATATAAAAACATTAATTTGTGTTTATTGCAGGTGTCTTTATTTGCCGAACTGTTCAATGAAATGCTGCAACGGGACTTCGGATTCAGGATCTACAAAGCACTGGCTTCTCTTCCAAGTAAGGATGAGAGGAAAGAAAAAAAGCAAAAGACCAAAAAAGAGGCAGAACGAAGAGATGTGAAGAAGGAAAGGGAGGAGGAAAACGAAGAACCAGTCACAAAAAGAATTAAAGAGGAGGATGAGAAGAAGGTATGAAATGGCCACATGCCAAAACTCCTAATCTGAATTAAAAAAAACAAAGTTATTCAAATAGGTCAAACATAGTGCATTGAAGAAGCTGCTGGTTTTGGTTTCAGGACGACGAGAAGGAGAGAGGCATAAGAAGAGAAGAATCCAAAGATGATGATGATAATGAAGATGGAAGCAGCAACAACAACGCTGATGAGTATGACCCATTAGATGCAGATGATGCTGATGACTATGACGATGATGATGGTAGGATTCACACCTTCATCCTCAAAAACACTAAACATGAACAGCAAACCTAAACTTTAATTTTGAGTGGAAATATTTATGTTTGTTTAAAGACGACGAGGACTCTAATGGAAGAGACAGAAGAGACGACCGCAGAGATGATCGAAAGTCTAAGGAGAGATCATCCAAAGATAAAGTACGACTTTGCTTTTCTTAAACCACATTTTGTATTGCACTTCTTTTTCACTTCACAGTTGTATTCACTTCTTTATCACTTATCACTGATACTGCAAATAAAGAAAAAAAATGTCTCAATTTTATGTTGATTATTTTTCATACCTGATGCTGTTGTTGTTATTATTTTTTTTATGTTGGATGCAACATTTTTCCCCACATAGAAATCATAAACCAAAGAACTAAAAATAGATTTTCAGAATTTTAAACTTGCATGTATTTCAGCTTGCAGAAATGCTTATGTCCCTAAATGTTCTTCATTTTTACACTTTTTTTTTTGTTTTCTTTCATTGACCTTGCATTGAATTCCATACCTTAATTGTGAAAAATTGGAAGATCTGTCTAATGCTTTTATATTTTAATATGCAGGATGAAAAGAAAAAGCAGATGGTGACGTTTAACAAGGATCTGTTGATGGCCTTCGTTTACTTCGATCAGAGTCACTGTGGATACCTGCTGGAGAAGGACCTGGAGGAAATAATGTACACGCTGGGCCTTCATCTATCCAGAGCTCAGGTTCTGCTCTTGACTAGTACACTCAATCCTGATATAACAGACAAAGGAGCACTTTATATACAGAGACGTTTTGGATAAAAGTATCTGCCAAATGACTGGGAAGTTAAAGTTAGGAGACCATTATATTTTTGCCACTTTATCTGTTAAGCAAACAAATGCACGGCTATGTCAATGGTTTAGGAAGTAATGTGGAAGCCAGGTAATATATCTCATATAAACACAATTTGTAAACAATAACATCTCACACTTTATGGGACTAAAAAGCCCAAACTGTCTAGGAAAACAAATATAATTATAAATATATACAATTGATACAATATTTGTTTACAAAAGTATGGTGGGTGTATTATAAGCATGTGAATTGAAATGTATTTATCAAAATCATCTGCTCAGTAAATAAGAAAATCGTTTATACTGAGTTAAGGCCAACGCGTTGCTACGTTTATTGTTCACATAGACAAAAATGAAGACGAATAAAGCGTAAATCTCTTTTTTTTTTTTTTAAATCAATCATGAAATTTTAGTTTTGAGTGCTGGATGTTTTTCAGTCGTCACTCATTTTGCATTTTGTTTAATCAATGTTCCTCCTCTTCAGGTAAAGAAGTTATTAAACAAGCCAATGGTTAAAGAGTCTTGCCATTACCGCAAAATGACTGACCGGGGTAAAGATGAACCTACACCAACATTGACTTCTGACACTCCGTTAGAAAATCTCCTAGGTGGGAGAAGTTCATTTATAATTCTAGTAAAAAAAAGCTTCCACAGCAAACTGAAAGTCCTTTCCCTACAGGTAACAAAGTTCTGCTAACCAGTCAAAAGACCAAGCAGGAACAAGAAGGAGGTGCAGAGTCGGGCAGCCTCATTGTCTATAACGGAGCTATGGTGGATGTCGGAAGCATGATGCAAAAGCTGGACAAGAGTGAGAAGACCAGAGAAGAGATTGAACTGAAGCTGATGCAGCAAGACCTGAAAATGGGTAATTGTGTCATGTTTTTATTCATTTATTAAACATAATTTGAATATGAATTCAGTAATAATTAAATAAAAATAGTACATAAATATGAATTCATCCTCCAAACGGATTATGATTTGATAGTTTTGTTGTTTTTTAATCTCTGAATCCTAATTGAAAATAAATAACTTGAACTGTTTATGAAAACAAATGTTTTTGATTAAGTTCAGTTGACTATTGTCTATTCTATTGTCTAACTAATATTGCAAAACTGTTCCAGAAAACCTGATCCTGACATTTTATTGCACAATAAAAACACATTTCAACTAACTTTAACTATGTTGGATAAAAAAAATGTACAAAATGCAGACTTCCATCTTCTTCAAACTCGTAACTTTTTAACAACCACATACTTTTCTTTGTGATTAAACTCCTCAAGAAAGACTCAAATAACAAGTTTCATTCTGTGTTTCTGTAGAAGAGGACTCAAAACACCTGACGGAGCTGGAGCTGACCAACCACAATCTTCAGAAGGAGCTGCAGGAGGTGAAGGACAATCTCAGAGAGACAGAGAACAGCCTGAGATCTTCAGAGAAGGAGAACGATGGCTACCGATCTCAGCTGAACAGCACGGTCTCCAGCCTCAGCAGTGTCATGAAGGACATACAAGGGGTTCTTTCACACGTATGAACCTTCTTCTGTCTTCTGGCTCCTTTGGTTTTAGTTGATGACTCTTTCTGCTCTTCAAACAGGGTGTTCCTTCAGAAGAAGACGAGCAGAAAACCCAAGCCAACGGCTCAAAAGAGTGACCAGTTCTCTTACGGCGGCCAGATTTAAAGTTGTACATAAACTTGGAACGTAACTTTTGCTTTTTTGTACAGTTTTAAAGACATGGAGGTCAACGTAAGCCTCACCGTTTCCTCTTTTTGTCTTTTGTGTATTTAAGAGTTCATCGATTAATTTGATCAGAAAACACATCCTGTGCCAGTGACATTTTAAAATGCGTTCCTAGTTCATTACTTTGCTATTTTTAATGATCATTTACACCGTTTGTTGAATCACTTTAGCAAAAAACTCTAAACTAAATGTAAAGATCCAAGACTTTGATTCCAATAAAACACTTAAAAAAAATTTTTTTTTCTTTTTGTTTCTTCTCTGCCAGTTTCTGTTTTTCAGTAGTCATGCATCAGCGCATAAGCAACTTTTCATAAAGCAAGCAGTTGTTGAAATTTTTTTCCTAGTTCAGCCAAGCCATTTTTCAGTCATTTTACATCTGCAGACTGAAATCCTGTACGGTTATATTCTGTTGTGAGTTTTCACGTTTAAAAAGAGAATGACTGGGTTAGAAGAGAATGTTTTGTGAAAATAAGACTTGTTCCGTTTGTGAAGCCCAGAGCAGCCAAGTGCGTATTATTTTTCTATTCTGGATGTACTCTGTGGATGTTCTAGCTAAGAAAAATTAAATCTTGGTTTTTAAAAATTTCACTCTTTTTGATTTGTGTCTTTGTTACACTAACATTTGCCGAACAAATCATTCCTTTGCAACTTTCCCAAAATCCCAATGATCCACAAATTATCAAGTTTTTATGAAGGAAACATTTTAGCTTGTGAAAGACCTACATGCGTCATCAAAAGCAGATTTATTTCTCCAACTCTGTTTAAGAAGTGAAACGTATTATATACTTATATATTAGTTAATGGCATGAACCTGAATTATTTTAAATGTTTTATTTATTTATTTTACAAATTATAACTGACCTAACAGAAGTTGGTATATTCATTAGTTATTCAATTAGTTAGTCAGTTATTATAGTTACACGTGTGAATTATGTGTGTCTGCCTCATGCCTGGATCAAAGACAGTTCTGCTAGTGGAGTGTTAACGTGTAATTGTGGCAGTTGTGGCTTAGTGGTTCGTTATTTTGGCTTGCAATCGGAAGGTTGCGGGTTTGAATCCTGGACTGAAAGACGACCATGAGCAACACCCTGGACCTGATCGGCTCCACGTTTCCCACTGCTCAGGTCTGTGTGTGTGTGTACACCTTATTGTCTGGCGGGGTCAGATGCAGGGGACAAATTCCTGTAAGGTTCTGACCAGGTCTGACCGCGTTCCAGTCTTTCCTAATAGCTTGTCTTCACCCAGATGAAACCAGTGAGCAGAGCTTCCACAGTGGAGACATTGAGAGTCCAGCTGCAGCAGGTGAGAACCGTGTTGTGAAACCCGAGCCACTGCAGGTAGACCACTTCATCCTTCACACAGACGCCATTGTGTCCCCACCTCCATTTGCATTCTGGCTAACACTGATTCACCAGAGACCTTCTGGACAATATCTTCTCTATGGGCTTCTTTTTTTAACCAAAGGCTGGGTGACACACATGAAACAACCTGTGTTTGAATTCAAGATGCTGTGTTGTTCTTTTCTCTGTGGGATGGAGAGTTTGGTTGCACGGGTATAGCAGCGTTAATGTGGAGATACGGTTACAGCTCTCTCCTCTTCTAACAATAAACTGTGAGGAGGGAAGGCCGTCTCGTCTTTCTCATCTCAACTTCACCCTGAATCATTCTGACAGAAGCTGTAGTCTTTTCTGTCGGTGGATTGCTCAACAATCAAAGTAGCTCGGCCTCTTTCCTGGCTTGTTTCAGGACAACTGTCGCTCCCCGGTTCCACAGAGAAGCTAATGCTCAGCTTTTGTCTCCCAATTCCAGCCATTATCTCCTCATCTGTCTCTGTGTTGTGTGTGTCTGCACTGACATCGTCTTCCCTTCCCCCTTTTTGCACGTAGTCTTTGTTTTGGAAGACCCCACACTTTGTGCGAGCCCCCCGGCCCCTCCTCGCCACTTTTCTCGGCTGGTCCTGAACGAGTCACTTGTGTGGAGGTGTAATTATCATGACAAAGGAATGTGGTTTCTGAAGACTCTTCTCTTTCCTGCTGTTTGATTTACAGAAAGTCCCAAAGTCTTGTGTGAACTTCAAATAGGTAAGAAAAGTCCATGCTGTAGATTGGTCATTTAAAGAACATGTATAGATCAGATTTTGTATATTACGCTATACAGTAAATGTAAATAAATGACTGTACAGTAGATCATTAATGTAGATTAAAATTCTCCAGTCTACAGTTTTTTTTTCATTGATTACAGGGAAACTAAATGAACAATGCTTAAGTTCATTACAGTGTCTTATTTAAAAAACAACAACAACAATAGTTAATAAAAACAATAAATATACATAAAAATACCCAAATTAATTGCTAATAAACCAAACTGGTTAAGTCTCACGTTGTGATGAAAGCATTGCTGTCCGTTCTTCACCTCGCACAGAGAAGAACTTATGTTGGCTTTCTCCACTTCACAAACCCCAGAGGCGAGAGGATTTTCCTGACTGGGATTCTGGGTTCTTTTCCTGACTGGGATACTGGGTTACAGTGTGCGATCACCACACCCACGTCTTCTACAGGAGACTCTAGCACGTGCCTTATTCAGGGGT
Organism: Paedocypris micromegethes; assembly: GCA_028031935.1. Classification (NCBI taxonomy): domain Eukaryota; kingdom Metazoa; phylum Chordata; class Actinopteri; order Cypriniformes; genus Paedocypris; species Paedocypris micromegethes. Next base: position 15,244,796 of record CM051500.1, read on the forward strand.
GGTGTTTACAGGTAACACTATGAGTGTTTGTTTCACTGAACTGAGCACTTTTAGAACCCGGCCTGACGCCGTGAGGTAAAAAGGCAATATGACTGGAGCAAACACTGAAGTGTTCCTTACATCCGCTCTTCTAGACTTCATGTCTGCACAATGGAAATGGGGAAAAAATATCCTTTCCTGCAAGGCAAATCTGAGCAATTCCACAATATATGCATGCAGTTAGTACATAGCGGCACTTCAAGTGTAGTCAAAATGATGTTGTTATTATTATAAGTGCATTATTATTAATTTGTAGAAAGTTTTTTTTTCTCTTTTTGGCATTGGAACGTTATAACCACAATAAACAATAGTTAACACCAGAACTGAATGTTCCGAGTAGGAAGTGGCTGGCCAGATTGGGAAATGTCCAAATTATTGCTGTATTTACTGTCAGGTGCCAGATCTCTTCTTCAACTGGCCAACTGGTGTGTGTGTGTGTGTGTGTGTGTGTGTGTGTGTGTGTGTGTAATTGAATCAAATGAGGTACAGTGATACAGATGAATAACGCAAGTGTTATTTACATCCGTTCTTGTCGACTGCACGTCTACACAAGGCACAGGAAAACAAATATCTTTTCCTGCAAGGCAAAGCCGAGCATTCCACAGAGTAAACAGTTGGGAGGAAGCCACTTTTCCCAGGTTTTTGTATAATAGCTGAAGGAGAAAATCAACAAAACGTCTAGAACTAACAATCTTTTTTTTCTGATAGTACAACTTGACATTTTGTCGCGTAATTCTATACCTTTACTCTATCTTTTTAAATGGATGCTGGAAAAATGGTAACACAGAGCAGGAAGTCCAGGAGAGGCATTTCCTGTAGTGCACAGGGTCACTGGAAGCAGCAGGAGGCCTCCGGCATGCCGACGTAATCTCCAATGCATGAGATGTTTGAAGTTGCTCTTTACAAGACGCTTTTAAGGCTGACTGATGGCTGGGATTCGGACAATTATTCATTAAGGTAAAAGGGAGTCATCAGGGACACAGTTATGAGGTGACGGGTGAAATGGCACAGAAATCTAATGAGGGCGACTGTTTTTAATCTATAGAAGAAACAGTTCTTTCATTTCTGGTCTTCAAACGCGGCAGAAGCTCATAAAGAGAAGTCCACCTGCGTTGGCAGTCTAGTGTTCTCAAAAGAGCATCAATCTACTCGTCTCTTACTTTACAGTGAGTGAGTGATAGAGAGACAGGGAGAAATATAAGGGGTGAGTGACAGAAAGAGAAAAAGAGAGAAGGAGAAAGTGTCAGAGAGAGAAAGGAGGGTGGCGGCAGATAAACAGAAATAGTGAGAGAAGAGTAAACAAATGTAATTACATTAGAACAATCTACTTTACAGAGAGAGCAGGTGAAATACAGCAGGTGAGGGACCTGGAAAGAGAAGAAAATGGAGAGAGGAAGAAAGAATAAAGAGAAATATAAAACAGTGAGAATAAGTGTCAGAAAGAGTGAAAGAGGTAAACAAATGTTATTACATTACAACACTTAATTGTTCAAAAGTGAAACAATTACAGTTACAGCTGTAAAAATGCTGTATAAACTTCAGTAGAATAATTTATTTCAATTATGTTGTGTGTAACAATGTGCAGCCTCTGATTGAGACACTTGCCCTTAAGCTTTATGCCCAATATTGAGGTGTGTGTCTGTGTGTTCAATGACCTGTAATAGACGTTTAAGAAGCATTTGTTCCACCAGAACGTTTTGATTCAGCACTCAGAATCACATTGATCTGTCTGTAACATCTAATGGTGCTTTAAAAGACCTTTTACACATCAGCTCCCACCATAAAGTCGGAGCAGGAAGCAGTGGAGGGCGTCTTTGATCCCGTTTACTGCAGCAGAGTCTTTACACATGTGCACTCATGATGAAAAAGTAATGAAGGCCTCACGTTTCACTCGGAACTGCAAAATCAATGTCAAATGCAGCAGAATGACACTTTTGTACCTGGAAACTAGATACCATTCACATCCAGCCAGCGAGATACAGAGACTTGAACTGCAGTGAAATGATGCTGGAACTTTCCGAGATGCCTGTTGGCAATCGGAGCAGTGGGTAGCACTGTTGCCTCACAGCCAGAAGGTTCAATTTGAGACTCGAGGTGTGAGTTTGAGACCATCTGGGGTCTTTCCATGTGGATTTTGCATGTTCTCCCTGTGCTTGTTTCGGTTTCATCCGGGTCTCCAGTTTTCTCCCACAGTCTAAAAACCTGTTTCAGGTGAATATGAACATAAATAAAATTGCCCATGGGTGTGGTAACGTTTGTGGAGGAGATGCCTGCAGGTGAGTGGACTCTGGCAATGGTGTGTGTGTGTGTGTGTGTGTTTGTCTGTAAGGCGACTGAAGTCAAAAACTTTATAATAAATGTATAAAAAACATTTTGACACAAATTGAATTACTAGCTTGGCCACAAAGTCAATTCAACTCGTAGGTCAAGTTACGCTGTGTTCCTCGATAGAGTAGAAAGATTTAGAATTTAGACTGAATTTCAAAACACTTTTTACGTTGAAAGACTTGTTAAATCATGTCACCACCTTTTCTGAATGATAACTAATCTAGATTTTTTCTTTGGCCTTGATTGCGGGTTAAAGTCTAAAATGAAGTCAAATCAACTGACCTTAGTTAAGCATGGTTTAGTACAAAAGTGAATGGTGCTGATGTGGTTGTGGTCGGAGCAGATGCTTTGACTTGTTTAGAAATCCATATGTATGAAGACACAATGTTTCTTTCACCAAACTTGGGGTCTTGCATGGGGTCTTTAAGTGTGGAGCATGGCAATCTTCCAAAAAGTGTGCCGTCATGCACGCCTACCTCTAACATGATTAATGGTGGGAAGAAGCAATGTATTCTTTACATAGACTGAGGAAACGCAATATCCTGTTGCACCAGCAGACTTCACCCTGTGGTTATGCATACATTTCACTTCTGCTTTGATCTGCCCGTCATGTGCCAGATGCTCAGCACTAGTTTGATTCCAGTGGTCTGAAACATCACACAAAGTTTAAACTTTCCATTGGAATCTGGAAAGCAAATACTGAAAAACGTAATGTTAACAGTTAGTAACGTAAACAGCTTAGTAGGCATGTCATTTTTACTTAGATTGGTGCACTCTTGTGTGTATGTGTAAGGGTCATTATATAGGTGTGTGGGGGGGGGGGTGCATGAATGAAGGGTGGAAGTGTTTGTGTGTGTGTGTGTGGTGTGTGTGTTGTGTGTGTGTGTGTGTGTGTGTGGTGTGTGTGTGTGTGTGTTGTGTGTGTGTGTGTGTGTGTGTGTGTGTGTGTGTGTGTGTGTGTGTGTGTGTGTGTGTGGTGTGTGTGTGTGTGTGTGTGTGTGTGTGTGTGTGTGTGTGTGTGTGATAGAGAACGGACGAACGAAGGAATGAACACAACACATGTCTTGATCTGTAAGCGTATAATTGCGTGTGTGTGTGTGTGGCGCGCGCGGGTGAGACAGTGAGAGTGAGTGAGATGTGGGGGGGGGGCATTACCAGTCAGACTCCGACTGAACTCGAAACGCCCTTTTAATTAAAGGCGGCGTTTTATTGGTCATCACTGGTGCGCCTCCCCTGCGTCATTCCGTCAGAGAGCAGCTGTTGCCCGGGAGTCAGTCTACAGAAGTGCGGCTAGACATCGGTTGGCGCGCTGCTCCTCAGAAATGTGAGGATTTTAAGAGTCGCTGGATTGATTGAATGAACCAATAGATGAAGAAATGCCGTACGAATCCAGATTTGGGAAGCCTTTAATTTGAGGTCAGACATGTCTGCACAGCAGCGGGTTATCCAGCTGTCTGCGGCGTCGCTCGCTGTGGTTCTCATCCGGGACGAGGACTGCAAACACGGCGCGAGCAGCTGCAGCGGACCCGAGGTGTTTGCGGATTTTAAATCCCAGAATTCACGGAGCTTCTGGAATAAAAGACTCGTCAATGCCGTGGACGAGGTCTCTTTCCAGGGCTGGCTGGAGAACTGCGTGCTGCTCGTCCAGGGCGACGCCAACAACCTGGAGGTGTTGAGAGAGGCGTGGATGCGCCGGGCTTTGCGCTCCCCAACCGGCTTCAACATCAAGGCTGTGGGTAGGTGGCCAAAGGTTGGGGTGTTTGTACTGCTTTAATAAACATTTAATTATAGGATCTTGTGTTTAGGAGTTCGGTATGCTATTAGACGATAGGGGATTCGAATAACAAGATATAGTATTCAAATATCTTGTTCAGTCCTAAAGAATAGGTTTTTTTTTTGTTTAAAATCAATGTTTGTTTACCTCAATCACTGAAAAAATATGCTTTTTTTTATGAAGAGCTCATCCCGATTACTTATTTCTGCTTGTACAAAATTATAAATTTAGTTTTTGTTAGCACATTTTCAAAATATACATTATTTTTGTGCTATTTATTGTTTGTTCAAAAGATAAAACATATTTTTCAGGACTGAGTTCAGTGTTTTGGTTCTGTTCTCCTCAATTTTTTAGTTTTCTCATGTGGTCCCCAAATAAATTCCCACTCCTGTGTGACTGAAAGTACACAGAAGTTCCACATCTTCTCTGATTGAATTGTACCTGATTGCAGGACCATTTCTGTTCGCTGTAGAAAATAGCTTTTTATTCTTAACCTGCCTGACCGGCCTTGTTGTGTATCTGTAGCTATGTGCATTATTTCCAGATGACAGGAAATATGATTTCTGGGGTCCATGTTATCCCCCTTCCTCTCACCCGACCAAACACTCACCTCAGAATCAGCTTAGCATGGAGTTCTTTGTATAGCGCCAGAGTCATTGTTTTATTTCAGCTGGGAATGGATTTGTTTTCATTGGTGATGGCCTTTTGTGACTGTGTTTGTGTTGCTTCAGGTGTCCATGCATCTGAAGGGTTTGTCTTCTGAAACCAGGAGAGCGATTGTAAGAAATTTACCATTTGCTTTTGCTCAAGTTGTCATTTCATGAGATTGTTGAGTAGTACAAAAAACTTAACTTGTCCCTCGTTTTCATGAGAATGTCCATCATGGTGAAGTAAAGCCACCGTGTGATTTATTGCTCATTGACCAGCCTCCATAGTTTAGTTCAATGCTCATTCAACAGGCCGGTTTATAGCTTGGCTATATATATATATATATATATATATATATATATATATATATATATATATATATATATATATATATATATATATATTTTTTTTTTTTTTTTTTTTTACATCATATTATTTTGGAGTTTTAAATAAATCTGTGTTTAGTCAGCAGGACAAGGTTTCTTGCCATGATTGCCCACAAAATAAATAGAATGATGAATTAGCCTGTCTGTTTCCTTCCTCCTGATTATCTGTATACATTAAGTGAAATGACAGATTGTTCTCTGGGGTCTTAACACGTTGAGATCCTGGTTTTGTAATTTATTTATTTTTTGGTTCAGGTGGCTGTTTTACTCGTGATACTCATTGACCTTTCAGCTCAAATTACTGATCTTCTTTAAACCCCAAAAATTCAGACTCTTGGGTTAGTTAGTTTTAAATCGTTCTCCAATTTTTGAATGAAACTATTTTTTCATGTAAGTGATGTTTCGGATAAAATTGGAAAATACTATTCTGATTTGGTTTAAAATACTAAAATGATTCAGTGTCAGTACAATCTTATTCAGAAGTTAATTGCAGGAGACATTTATAGAAACAATTGTCCACTCTGAGTTTCTTCTGTTTGTCACTAATTGCAATATAGATTAACTCAGGATAATATTAATTTAATTTGCTAGATTGGCAGCACAAATAAAACTATTTTAAGAATATGCTATTAAGGTTATAGTTAACTTTGGTACGTTTATTTCAACAAAGGATAGTCAGTGCATATTTATGATGGTGTGTTGTCCAAAATTCCATAAATTCATCAGAGAATGTAATGCAGACCTCAGCTCGTTAACTGAGACATGGCGTCATGCCGGACGCTTTAATCCTGAGGTCAACACCATGTGGCCTTTTTGCATTGAAGGTTGCCCCTGTTGGATAAAGGTCAATGCGTTTCTCAAAGATGCCATTGCTGACAACAACAGGTCTAGTTAGCATACAGCATGGTACAGTGCAGCATACAGTAAACAATTAGAGCTGTTTTGTGTGTAGAGTCGGACAAAAAAAATAAATTAAATAATGTATAAATTTATATTTATATTCATATATACTGTATATATAAATATTGCATTTATATTTTAAAATCTAAAGGTTTTATTTTACTTAAACATTTTTGGAATGAATGACGAGTATGGTCATATATGACCAGTACTGGGGGATAATGCTGGATCGAATTTCTAAAAAAGTAACCCGTGGAATGTTTTGTGAGATAACCAGCCTTAAAACCAAAGTCTGCCATATGTATTTTTTCAGGCTTTTTCCCCCTGCCATTAAAACCTTTAATGCTTTATCCATCACCAGTGGAGTTGATCAGCCCTGACGGCAGATAGATTGACTCTTTCCTCTCACACATGTCTTTTTTATCTCTCTGTCTGCTTTGGTTAATTCTTTTGCTTAAAAAATGTATTTCTCCAGGTGACTTCAATTATTTCCCCATACAAAACGTCACAGGGTCCAAAAACAACACTCATCATTTTCAGCTTTTACATTTTCTACATCCTGCAATAATCCAACTCCTGTATATAAAGGAAAGATTTTATTTAGTCTGAACAGAATTTTCCCACTATATACATGAGATTGATGTTTTAAACAATTGAGAGTCTGATCTGTGATTGCGGCATCCTAGGTTTTTTTTTTGCATTGCTGCAAGTTAGTCATTGCTTGACATTTTATAGAGTTCACAGCCAGGTGGAAGTCTATAGGTCAATAAAAACAAATGAAAAAATTATTCATTTATCCAACTATTATTAATTACAGTTTATGTGTTTTCAATTTGCTGCCAGTATTTCATTTTATTTGTTAAAAGCTGCTTTTGACTGCTCAATTATGTAAGTGGCATATTCCCAAGTCGAGGTCCCTATTTCATTTCCACAATCCCCAATCAAGGATATTGCAACAAAGCTTTTACTCTGAAGGCTTAGAGTAAGTCAACAAGACCCAAATCTGGCCAGTTGTAGAATCCAATAAGAAAATCTTCTCATCTGGTTAAAGTTACCATCCTAAATTTCAGCTAATTTGGCTCATAATGGTGGATTTTTCCTGGCCTATACAAAAACTAAAATACTAAAACCAATGTCATACTATTTTGCAAATGTAATTCTTTGACACAATTAAGGCTTTTACTCCTTTTACTTCTTATTTCATAATCTTCCTTTTTAGTAGACTAATACATACTTTGGCCTGAATATCAGTTCATAAGGAAGTAGAAAAATATTTGAAAGCTAATATACGTGAAGTAAATATAAGTGTTAATCTTTTAACAGCAGGTTTGTGTTACTCGTTTTGTTGCAGTTCAATCTATTCCAGCTTCAAAGTTTTGACTTTGACCCAAAACTGTAAATAATCAACTTTATTGTGACCGGACAACATGCAATGTACAAAATATCTGCCTTTTCAATACCACTCAGTGTAAGGTGTCAGTTTACATGTCAAAGATCTACAAAGAACCAAAGAACTCATCACAAAGACGACTCTGACTATAGTAACAAGCCAAACTAGTCAAACTCACGGTGCTCACCTTGGAATTTTCCTTTTTTCCCCCTACATTATATTTCAAATATTGTTTGAAACTTGTTTTTGAGAAAATGTACTCAACACTAAAGTAGTAAAAGTTTTTGCGTAATCCAAACTTGAACAGCCAAAAACGAATAAGAATAATAAGACGATCCATTTATTTTTTAGGCCATGCGTTCTGTTTTTGGCTCCTGTGGAGCTGGAGTCCATCTCAGCCAATCTCTTTTAAATGAAAAAAGAGATTGGCTGAGTCTCTCTTCTGGTTTTTGAGATGACCAAAGCCTGAATAGGCTAATCAGCCAGGAATGGCAGGATAAGAACGTTTTAATCAGGTCCATAAGACCGACCAATGAGAATGTTTGCATGCATGACAACACAAATACTGCGAGACCCAGTGACTTGAAGCCACTAGAAAATCACATGCTTTTGCTCATTTGGATGATGCTGTTTGATGTGAATTGAACATCCATGCATCAGGGGCATTGACTGTTCTGCTCTGTAGGGCAGGAGGCATGAACCGGCCTTAAGTCAAAGGTCTTAGAAAATAAGATTACTGGGTTCATGCTTCACTCAAATGAAGAATGCCAGTAAGAGAATCCCAGGGGAGCGTCTCTACCAGTGATGACTCCATCTAACTCCATCTTGTGTGGCTTTCTGAAGAAATAAATCATTTATTATGGTTGCTGATTTAGCATAAAAAGTGTTTACAATTTTTAGCCAGTTTAAATATGACTGCATTTTGAGTTTGTGCTTTTACAATGTCCTTGAAACCTGAACCGCCTGATTTTAAGAGTTTCTGTTTTATGAGAGAACCGATCCTTTTGACCTTCACAGGCTTTCACCCCAGAGAAAGGTCCACTTCACCTCTCATAAGCGGTTTAACTATTATTGTTATGGAGCATATGTTGTGACTGTAGGAATGTACAGTTAAACTGAGTAATTCAATTAACCAAATATTATCTACTTGGAACAAACTTTATTATAACACGTGTCTTTTTAGTCACACATGAAGTGAAGCACGCCTCTTCAGCTGAAACTATATCAATGTCCAAACAACATGTGTGACATTATCACTGTCCTCTGTTGATACAGAGTTGTTGTGGCTTACTAGTATAGACAAACTAAGTCATAATGGCTGTGAAACCTGCCCACATCTAAATTCTTGTTTTTATGAGCTCAAACCACTTTGACGCTGAACTGTGTGTGTGTGTGTGTGTGTG
>CM051500.1:15253683-15265406 GCA_028031935.1 Paedocypris micromegethes
GTGTGTGTGTGTGTGTGTGTGTGTGTGTGTATGTTTAAAACACAACAGCACTTGTAGGTTAATCACCCTAGTAGTTTCCTTGTGTGAATATTCACACTCCAAAATGATCCCTGTCTTTTAACCTAAACTCTTTGTCTAGGTTTAACTTGAAACTGCTGAGTTTTGCACTCATCCAATTTCCTTACTGCACTTTGCTTGTCCGTTTCCTATGTGACGTGGCTGCCATGGCATCTAGAGAGGTATTCCTTTGGGAAATCCTTATATATTGTCAGAATACTTTCGTGATCCAACAATTGCGTTGTTGTTGAGTTGTTTTCTTTGAGAAAGGAACCGCATCCTTAGAAACGACCGCATGACCTCAAATAGAGCCGGAACACCCGTTGTTGGTCTCTGAAGAGACACCGCTTTGGGTAGCTCAACTTTATAGTCATTTCCTAAAGAGATTAGAATAAAACCTGTAGGATTAATCACAAGTGTAGACAATTCTCCTGTCGAATTTCTCATATCTATCTGTTTAGAGTCCAAGAGAGAAGATTTCCTGTCTGTGACATGAGACATAATGTTTTAGGCTGGTAAATAAGTGTGAAAAGTATGGTTGCTTATACTTTTAACTCGACGGAAAAATTAGGCTTCCAGTTAAATTTGTGTTTTTAGACAAACAGTTTCGTTTTAATTTAGAGCCCGGAGTCTAATTTGAATGTTTATTCTGTGGTCACTTTGGTGAATAGAGTTTGAGCGTCTTGTCTCTTTGGACAAGAGGGAGATTGAGCGAGAGAGAAAGACAGCGAGAATTAATTATTGAGAGACAGAAGCAGAGTGAAAGCATGGGTGAAATGACTCCGCTCAGAGTGGGCAATTGCAAAAGAGCTAGGGATCTTTACAGAGTAAGAGTGAGTGAGTTAGATTTGAGAGTGAAAAATAGAGAGAGAAATTGTGTGAATAAATGGCTAAATGAAATACACACTTATTATAAATTATTTACAAAAAAATTAAAAACGTATCCGTGTCATTTAGTCCGTGTTAACGCCCCAAATCATTTACAAAAAAAAAAAATGTATAAAATGAACTAATATTACAAATACAAACCATATATAGTATACAGAGCAAAATACTTATTGGAATGGGAATTTAGAAAGGGAAAACGTAATTTATTTTCCTTTTTGCTGAAGTATGGAAAACTCTGGGATGTTGCTTGTTGCCAAACAACAGTAAAAAAAATTCCAGAGTGTGTGAATTTGACCTTGTGGGGACATAAACAAGTTAAAGATCAACTATTAGCTGGGAGTGAAGCTAACCCTCTGTCATGGGTGAATTAACCAGTGACCACAGTGAGAGTATCGTAGCCAGTGTCTCGCAGTTAATGGTTTTTGTGCACTAATTTGATAAATTAAAGGTGTGTGTGTGTGTGTTAAAGAAATGTAAGTTAACAAATGTAACATCTTAAAAAGCTTGTAAGTCTACTCAATAAATACATAATAAAAAATTAAACGTTCTAGTTGAATAATTCTAATAAAGTTAGGAGGGGGGTGAGAGATCTGCTGAATTATTCATAAAGTGATTGTCTCATCTTTATTTCCACAGGTGATCTCTCCCCAGTGCAGATGTCTTCTATCTCACAGTCCCAGTTTATCCCACTCTCTGAAATTCTCTGCTCTGTCATATCTGACATGAATGCTGCCAATGTGGTTGTGAATCAGGAAGCATTAATCAAACAAATGATGAAAGCACATCCAGGTAATGTATCAATACCATTCAGATGCTACTGTAAACACCGCTCATCAGTAACAACTGAACTATCTTACTTTCTTTTTAGGAATGTCTATTCCCACTCAAGACATCCTCTACAACGCGTTAGGAACCCTTATTAAAGAGAGGAAGATCTATCACACAGGCGAGGGATACTTTGTTGTCACTCCCCAGACTTACTTCATCACCAGCAGCATGGTGAAAGAGAAGAACTGGTGGTGTCATGGAGAAGGTGAAATGCCTTCGCCTCCTCCGATAACCTATCTGGTGAGCAATGAAAGCTGCATGGACACCTCTACCGAAGTGCCGATAATGCCTCACTGTAAGTCCTGCAGCTGCTTCAGTCCCTTATCCACTGTACCCTCATCCGTCCAAGACCACCAGTCTATCAGCATCAGTGAGTGCACTGGGAAAAGCCTCAAGTGGCCCAAAGAGCATAAACCCTCATTCCAGAACCAGTCAACATCTACCGCAGCAGACTGCCAGGCCAGTGAGATGAGCAATTCCAGCAACGTGAGCCGCAAAGACAAAGAGAAAGCCGGACGAAAATTTGGCCTCAGCTTGTTTCGACGCAACACTGGGAAAAAGGAGAACAAGCTTAAGAAGGAATATGCGACATTCTCTGGACAATTTCCACCAGAGGAGTGGCCTGTCCGGGACGAAGATGACCTAAACAACCTTCCTCGGGATTTGGAACATGCCATCATCAAAAGGATCAACCCAGATCTGACTGTGGACAACCTGGTAAAGCACACAGTTCTTATGAAAAAGCTAGAAGAGAAAGCCGAGAAAGCAGTGGACAAAGGCATATCTACGGAAGCTCTCTGGTCCAAGCAGAGACTCCACATCGCAAAGAGTGTGGGAAGGAAGTCGGCTCCTAGAACCAATCGTAGCAGGCGAAGAGGAAATTCTAACAAAGAGCGATTAAGGGCAAGGAACAAGACTTTCCCGTGTGTTGATTTAGACAATCTAAATCAAGAATTAGCAGTAGACGACCCAGAGCTTGAACAAAGCACAGTTCTTGTTCAGAAATGTGTCTACAAGAAACGGATAGAGAACCCCTTTCCAGGATTGTCAGGAAGAGAAGTGGAGCAAAGTACCCAACATAAAGAACAAAGAAGAAGAGAAGCCAAAATACCAGTTGCCGGATGTAGGGAAAGAATAGGTCATAGGTCAAAGTCTTGGGACCCTCACCGGTCCAAAGCAGTTGCGGACAGACTCGAGAAATCTCAAATGTTGAAGGACAAACCAAGTGAAGAGCGCTGTAAAATGCCTGCAATGTTTGACTCCTCTTTGGATGTTCAACCAATGAAAGAGCTTTATGAAGGTTACGGCGCCATCTACAACGAAAGCTGCACATTGAGAATTGAGGATAAAATCAGACTAAGGGAGAACAGTGTTCAGAACAGAGATTTTAACAATGGCAGGGGAAGGGACATTAAACAGGATGAGCCTGCAACGACCGTCACTGGTCAAAAGAACATTCTTGACCCTCCATCTCAGTTTAATCTGACTGAAGCTTTGCCACCTTGGCCTAAACCTTCTGTTCAGCGAAGATTTTCCCTACATCTTCTAGACAAAAAAGAAGATGCTTATCAACGTCCTGACCTTCTGTCTTCACACCAACAACTTAGTAACCTTACAAGCAACCTGTCAGACGGAAATATTTTGGATAGAAACACAAGCCAGACGGAGAGTGAGGCATATACGGATGATGACCATCGCTCAAGTCAGAAAACGGTGCGGGCTAAAGAAGGAAATCGATACCTATGCCTGGACAAGGATGGCACAGTTCACAGTCTTGAAAGGGACTGGAATGATGTTGCCTTGGAGACACATGCTCAACAACACATGCCCACCATACAAAGATCGCATGAATACAGGTGGCGGTCTTCTGAACATCAGACTTTACCTTTAGTTCAGAATACAACCAACCCTAGACCTGATGTCCAAGCCATGTTGAAAAGACCACATGACTTCAGTTCAGCTCAGTTAGAAGATGACCCTTCTGAAGGTCTAGAGACCAGCATTTTTGACTATTGTCAGACTAGTGAAGTGGAGTCGGATAGTGAGACTGTTCAGAAGATTACAGATGAAGCTAGTGCTAAACCAAACATCTGGAATTGTCATCCAGAGAAAAACAGACATCAGAGTACCACAGATACGCCAGTAGAAGCAGACAATGCTCACAGTGCCTGTCTGATGAACCCTAATGGACCTGGTGAAGGAAAAACCTCCGAGAACCGAAGCAACACGGCAGATAGTGGCATTGACTCCCCAAGGTTAGTCGACTTGCAATGTTAATGTGAGGAATTTACATAATTAAAATTTGGAGTTTTGTGAGGGATTTCATTAGAGATTATATTTGTATTCCTTTGCAGGACACACATGAGTGTAACCTCCAGTAACTCAGTGATTCTCGGGCTGAAGCATCGAGGTTTCCTGCAGAATCTTGAAAAGCTGCACTCCAAGGGTAGCAGCCTTCACGCTCAGAGCTCGCTGCTCACACTCACTCCCGTCATGAATGTGTGAGTTTACACAAGCAAACTAATGTAAAAATGTATAAAAGCCAATTAAATGTGAATATGTTTTCCTTGAAGTACAAGGAGCTCAATCTAGGTAGGTTTTTTATATTCAGTACAATGTTATGTACACTTAATAATAATCTGGTGGAATTAATCATATTGTGTACAAAATGTATGGAATTGAATGGAATAAAGTGTCTTGAGAAAAACATTTTTGTAAAGATTTATTGTATTTTATTTGTATCAAGAAGGGAATTGTAATTACTTTATTGATCACATGGTTTGTGAAATTACTGTGATCATTAAAAAAAAACTCATGTGGTTTAGAGGACAAATTAGATATATAAATCATGGATTTATGTGAGCAAGTGTTTCTCTAGTTTTTCAGAACTTTTAGCTACAGCTTCTTGATATGATGCCACCAGTACTGAGGATCATGACATATTCATGACATGGCCTGTAGCTAATCTAGGTTTCAAATGAATACTGGCAGACAAGGAAATGTTCTTCCTGTGAAAGATGGGAACGTCCCACATGCACAGTGTACATTTCCATCATTTGCCACAGGAAAAGCAGATTCACAGGAGAAAGCTATATTCAACCAGTCAAGATGCTCGACAAGTTCAGGCAAGAACTCTACACATGGCTTTGCTGAAGGACAGGTATTAAGTTATGGCTGACTGTGTCCTGTTTCGTTCAGACTCACAAGCAGAACAAAGTCCAAATGCCCTGCTCATGGAAACAGCTTGGGTGTACTGTATACAGGGGGTGGGCATTTATTTTTTTCCAGGGACCACATGGAAAAAAGGAAATTGTCAAGGGCTGAATCAAAAGGTTGAAAAAATAAAAATATATATAATACGTAGATGTATTGTGTCAGTGTGTGAATTACAAAACAGTACATTTTCAGTTGTTAAAAAATATTTTGTTCTTACCAATTAACCCTACACAATTTTAACCCATGCCCATTTTAGCTCATTTTGACATTTTCAAAATTACACAATGTACTAATTGTGTAATGTGCGTCTGAGTTATTAAAAAAAGCATTACACTTTTGAAATTAAGAAAAATAATTTACTGTAATTTACCCATTTTTTCAGAACAATCTAGTATTTTTAAAATATTTTTTTTAATACACACTCGGCATGTATTTGTCAATCTATTAGTGAGAAAGAGCGCCCTCTGGTGGATTAACAGTGGAATAAACGGAAACGTTGATACGAGAATTGTGCACATGCCTTTCAAAACACACAGGACACTCACCGGATGGGTGGTATGTCCAATTCAATACTCCCGAGCCGCAACTGCCACATAAACAGGTTCAAATATTAAGTTGAATTTGCAAAGTTCGTAATTTGACCCAGTAGCCAATTTATATACATTTTTCATACGACATTCATATACATACGACAACAACAGTAATATAAATAATATTTAATAATAACAACAACAATAATGATGATAATAATAGTCATCATAATTACACTCGCTAAATGTACAATTGCGCAAAGAAAATATTACAATTTTTCACTTTTCAGGTTATTCAAATTTGAATTCGATTTGAAACGTCGTGCTAGACAAACATTAGGCCGTGTAAACACTTTTGTTTCTTTCGACAGAGAAACTTGCTCTTTTGATGATTTGTCGTGAGCTCCGTCACTGTGACGCGTTTCCCGATGTTGCGAGCTTTCTGCGTCTCCGCGGAGACTGACTGCGCACGCAAACGACGCTTGATCACGGCCGCGGAGTTTACTCTTCATTACAGTCTGAAGGCATAGGTATTTTGCCTCAGTATTAAAAACAGAGGTTCGTATCTGTATCCCGCGTCCTAGCCAAATTGGAGGTACAATGTATTTCTTTTCTGGGGCTGTAACAGGCTTTCAGGGAGACTGACAATTTAAAACTAAAACTTATATAATATAAAAATATATACTGTAAACAATGTATAATATTTTTTATATTTACAGAAAAAAATATGCTTGGTTAAATATTTCTGTTCAAACTAAAAATGTGAAAATGAAATACTAAATTGAAAATTAAATATTTCTGTCTTTTTGAAAGAAAAAAAAAAGAAACGAATTTTGATTGAGAATATATCAAATGATTGTGCATAGTCCCAATTGTCGATTACAATAATTAATGTTTACGAATTAGCAAAATTAATACAGTTGCTGTTTCCCCGGTGCCAGTGCACGAGAGGGTGCTCACGCGCGCGCTCTTCTTCTCCGCTTGATTTTTTCGCGCATGCGCCTCAACATAGTTGGCGCCAGATGATCCGTGGCGCCATCTCTGCGCGTACGAACGAACGAAGGGAGGGAGAGAGAGAGAGAGAAAGGGAGAGAGAGAAATAGAGTGACAGACTGCAAACCGCAACCAAGCAATACAGACGCAAGAGACCGACGATTTTAACGCTACTAATTACTTCAGAACAAACAGAGGCGCCTTTTTTTACCAGAACATCCATCGGACGGACAAAGAGGTCGGGGCTTGTTTTTCCACAAAACTACGTGTGACTGTATGTGAAGCGTCTGGGGGTTTAGGATTATCTCGGCTAGTCGATTTAGCTGGCTAACTAGCGTGCTAAATTTGTGGAAGGTTGCGTGTTAATTGGGACACACGGTTTGTTGTCACGTTCACGGCAACTCCTGTGAAATCCGTAAATTCCGCGGAGTAAAATCGCTTCGAAGAGCGCGGACGTCACGAAGTTCGGCTGTGTCGATACTCGATAGCAATGGCGGCGGGGCAGCTAGTGTTCCGCTAGCGAGGGTGTTAGCACGACAACGGGCCGTGTTTGTTTCATGCAGCTAAACCGAGCTAGGACTGTAGCATGACGGCAAAATCGCCGTGTCAAGCGACATGTCGCGTTTTACATTATTTACACATTCAAATGAGCAAATAATACACGGCCGTCGGTCGATTTCGTGCGAGCGGAATGTGTTATATAAGAAGGGGGCGCCTTTCCCGGGCTTTCGCGAACTACGTATCGTCTTGATTAGCAATTCACCTCGGACTTTTGTCTTGCGTGGGGAGGATAACATTTGGCTTTTGGGGTTCGGATCGTTCGCTGTACGCTCATCGCCGTATGTCAGTTAGTATGACCTAGATTGTTTTCAGTTCCTCACGTACGTTGTCTCGGTGCGTGATTTCGCGAAGGGCGGAAGCTAGTCGCGGCGGCCATTTTATGGCTAGTTAGCTGTTTCGACAATTGGCTCTCAAGATGCCTTCCCGCAAATCCGATCGCTTTCTTACAGTCTTGCCTGGACACGGTCATTCGCACCACTCTTTTGGTTGTAAACGGTAAAATGACACTTGGGACTGTGTAGATGTTCAGTATGTTTTGACTGTACCGTGTTTCTCGTTAGCCAGCTAGTTAGCGGATAATGCATGCTGAAGAAAGCTAACTAGCAGCTATTTAGCCAGCTAACATAGCCAATAGTGTAAACAGGTAGGTGTCTGGGAGAGTTGGTAACGGCTTGTTTCATGTTATAAGTTTTCGTAAAAGAATATTTTTTTTTTCACTTGACTAGTTAGCGATTCGCTGACATGTCACCTTTTTCAGCCTGGCGAAAGCAATGCAACGGCTGTTTGGATCCCCGTACACACAGACCGTCAGCTTAGCCAAATATAAACTGTCCCCAGGCTAACCATAGCCCGCTTGTAGCCATGGAGATTCCTGCTAACTAGCTTTATGATCGTCTCGCGTCGTCTAGTCTCCTGGTGTGTTTACACTCTATTTAGTTGACGTTCTGCTGGTTTAGTTCAGTAAAGATGTTTTTGTTGCGCTAGTTTTGCTTTAAAAATAAAATGCACACTGTCAGAATTGTTTGTTTCTCAGGGAGCTGTGATAGTGTGAAAGTTTGCATGGCAACCAAAGCAAAATATTAGATATTTGAACACTATGGTAAAGTCTCCTCACAGATTAACATTATATTGTTGCGTTCAATTTCTAAATTAAAAAAAGCCACTAAGATGAATTTTGTTCTTTTATTTGTGATGTGGCGGTTTTTTTTTTTTTATCTTAAAAACAATTGAAACCTGATAAATTATTTTGAACATATCCACCTTTTGTGCTAGGTTCTTTGACGTACATTATATTAGGATTAATTTTCTAATGTATAGGCTTTTCAGACATTCGTTTTCTGGTAAATGCTTTAATATGTGTTGTCTTTCAACAGGCAGGACTTCTCCTGACTCCAACACCGTCCGTAATCTTCGCCAGGAAACTTTCCAATTTCTCTGCAGAGAAGCGGGGCTCGCAAGAGCAGCGCTGCGTTCCACTTAACCGGAAAAACGGAAGTCGTCAGGCTGGAGTGCGTCCTGATGGCTGAGTCAGAGATTGACTGTGACACACCGGGTCTCGATACATTGGGATCCGAGTGTGTCATAGCCCATACGCAAGTCGGTGACTTGCATTATGGGGCTGAAACTGAAATAATGACTCAGGATGACAAAAGACTTGACTTGGAGGCTATTCATGGTGACTTGGGAGCCGTGGCCTGTGTGGACGTTGTAACCGAGACGGACCATGACTACATTAAATCTGAGATACACCACGATCACCATCAGTACTTCAGTAGTGCCGAGATAAAAGGTGAGCACTTGCTCGGCGAAGTGCTGCTGAAGACCGAAATGGGCTCAGGAGAGCACATTATAAAGGTAGAGTCTGATCACGGAGGAGAGCTGACGGTAGAGTCCGAGAACGGCGTAATCATCCATGAAGCCCATGGTCTGCAGTGCAGTGAGTGCGGAGAGATTTTTGGCAGCATGTCTGATCTCCACGAACACTTTGAAATTCACAAAGCAACTCACCCCTACATTTGCGTCCATTGCGGAGAGAGCTTTGCCATTGAAACCAGCTTGAGGGGTCACATGAACATTCACATGAAAGACAAGAGCTACACCACCGGCCTGGAGATGGTTGGCAAAGGAGTCATTGACGCATTCAACTTGAAGCCGCACCAGATGATGCACTCTCCCGAAAAGCCGCACAGGTGCACGGAGTGCGGCAAAAGTTTTGCTGCTGCCATCACTCTTCGTGAGCACATGAAAATGCATTCGGACGACAAATCCTACAAATGCCCTCACTGCAGGAAAAGCTTTGTGCGCCGGCGTCATCTCAAGAAGCACCAAGAGCTGCACGCCCGCGACAAGCCGTTCACCTGCCTCCAGTGCTGTAAAGGCTTCACGACCGCTTCCAACCTCAAGCAGCACCAGAAGACCCACACCGGCGAGAAGCCGCACCGATGCGCCCAGTGCGGGAAGTGTTTCGCTGCCGCCGCCACGCTGAGGGAGCACCAGAGGATCCATTCAGGAGAGAAGCCCTACAAGTGCAACCAGTGCCGGAAGAGCTTCGTTCGAAAGCGCCACCTCAAAAAGCACCAGCTGGTCCATCAGGGAGGAAAGCCCTACCGCTGCTCCCAGTGCGACAAGGGTTTCAATCACTCGTCCTCCTTGTCCAGGCACCACAAGGTTCACATAGAGGCCAAGATGTTTGCCGACGCCGATAAGGATTTCCCTTACGATCCTTCGATGAAGAGGGGCATGCATGCGGGTGAAAAGCCATACAGCTGCAACCACTGTGAGAAGAGCTTCAATCACTCCTCGTCACTTTCTCGTCACCAGAGAACTCATTCTGATGGAAAGGCCTACACCTGCATTCAGTGCGGGAAGCGGTTCAATCACCCCTCTTCTCTCGCCCGCCACCAGCGGGTCCACATGGAAGACAAGTCCTCCTACACTGCTATTGCCACGGGGAAGGGATTCCCTCACACTACTATCTTGAAACAGAGAATCCTGCAGAGCGAGAAGCCCTACAGATGCTCCCAGTGTGGGAAGGGCTTCAATCATTCTTCATCGCTATCTAGACATCACCGAATTCACATCGAGCACGCTTGATCCAGGCAAGAATGTCCAGAAAGTCAGTGCGGAGCCTCTCCAAAGGAATGTGTCGTCCTTCGGCCATTGTTTTCAAAGAACTATGATTGACACTGAGCTGATAAATTCCCTGTGTGATTGTGCACGTACAGTGTAACTAGACACATGACACTTTGGAACGTGTTGAGTGATTAAAAGAGAATTTAGACAACGCTTTGAGACTGACTTGTGCTTTAAACCTGTCGTGAACATGTACTAAAGCTCAGCACAATCTGGAACTGAGTCTTAGGTCAAGTAGCTTTGAATGGCAGGCAGATAGGTCCGAGATGCAACTAGCCACATCCCTAGTCTGCATCTTATCAGAATCAGACATCAGATATCAGCTGTAAATATCACATTTTCTTTTCTTGTTAAGCAGTGTGCTGTTCATTTCTCCAGAATGGAGCTGGTCTGATGCGGGTGAAGTCGGGAGCTGCCATTGTGTTAATCATCAGCATCACATTGTGAGACGGACACTTTTCGTTGCGATTAGTTCCCACAACTATTCAGAGCAATACAAATAGGGAAGAAGGCGCTTCTCTCTGCTTGAACGGTCTTGTTTGCGACCTGGCTCGGTTGCTAGCAGAGTCAGCGACTCGGCGATTGGACTCGTGTAGCAAGCGTAATGGTCACTGGGATCTCCCCTTCACCTCCACGTGTTCCCAATGACTGACCACACACTTGATCTGCCTGACCGTTGTGAAGCGTTTAGTTGTATCCTGGGTACATTTTTTAGAGCGTCAACATTTATAAAATAATAGATTCTGTATACTTTAAATGCAAATACCTAATATAGCCTGCTAATTTGAAATAGTTTCATTCTTCTCTCAAATTCCATGGGTTTGTGCTTTCTATTTACAGTTCTGTGTATGGAGAGAATTTTACAAACGGATGTATTTTTTTAATACGGTTTGGGTAATTGAAAGGGAAAGAAAAGCTGTTTTTATGGGAGTGAAAGTGGTATTGAAACGTTTCTTTTCCTTTCGGTTGGTAGCGTAGGCTTATTCATCGTGTTAGTTAGGTGCCTTATTGCATGCCATGTAGAAATATAACGCTGAGCTATAATAGACAAAAAAAAAGATTTGGCTTCTGTTCCTTTTATTTTGCTTTAAATGCTAATGTTTTAATTTGACCGTGTCTCGTTTTTTTTCTTCCCTTTGTACATGAGCGTTTACACAGTTTCTGTCTTTTAATTTCCCATCTTGTCAAAAAGCCTCATTGTAGACGACTAATCGAGATTCAATGCCATGATCCATGTTGTTTGCCCTGGATTGTGATCATTTCTTGTCCACTTGTCATTTCCCCAATCTTGAGTGGCTCACACATATGGATAAATAAAGGTTGTTGACTTTGAGTGGGTTCTTGGTGTTCCTTTCTGATTTGCCACCATCTCCAGAAATCAGGAATAAGGTTACACAATAACACTCCACTTTGCACTGCTCATGTTGCATAATTATCATTAACGTTTTGATACAAATGACAACATTTTAATTTTTAAATTAGAACACTTTATATTTTTGACATTGCTTTTTTTTTTTT
>CM051500.1:15273996-15294759 GCA_028031935.1 Paedocypris micromegethes
TTTTTTTTTTGATAAATCCGTCCATTTACTTTTTTAGGTGGGTGCCCTTTATCTTCAAATATATTTTTATTACATAAGGGCATTTTTAAGTTTATCTTAGCGACGACATCACCTCTCAGTGGGCGTCGACCAAACCTGGTCAACTGGTTCACCACACATGGTTCACATTCCTCCTTATAATAAATGTTCAACTGCAGTTTCATTGAAACTAGCTGTTGTTTTTGGATTACGCCAGGAGAGTAACGAAATGTCTCGGAGCAGCACAGCCAGCCAAAACCAAAACATCGGTCTGGAGAAACCACGGCGCTCCAGTAATGGCAGATACAGCAGAAGATCTGGAACCCAGAATGGAACCAGAGAAGAAGTGCTGTGTGACTTTTGTCTGGCGAAAAAAAACAAGGCAGAGAAATCGTGTCTAACATGCTTGACGTCCTTTTGTGAGACTCATCTACAAGCTCATTATGAGTTTCCTGCTCTGATGAAGCACAAACTGGTGAAGGCGACTGGACAGTTACGTGAGAAAATCTGTGCAGAGCACGATAAGCTTCTGGAGGTTTTCTGCCGGTCGGACCAAGTGTGTGTTTGCGTTTTGTGCATCATGGAGGAACACAAAAAGCACGACGTTGTTTCAGCAGCAGCTGAAAGGACAGAGAAACAGGTGAGGTCATTATTTCATTATTAAATATGTCTTGACTGGATCTCTCAAAGTTGCAGCATTTGTCTACAGAAACAGCTTGGGGCAAAACTACTGGCTTCACAGCAGAAGATTGATGAAAGGGTGAAAAAATGGCAAGATCTTCAACAGTCTGTGACATCTCTAAAGGTGAGTGTTTCGTGGAATAGATCCACAAGGTGAATCAGCAAGAAATCTACATTATGGGTTTCAAGAACATGGTCAAATAATCTTATATTTTATGGAGCATGCAGTTACTTGACACGTTCAAAAACGCAGTAATGGATTTCACAGCTGATGTTAGAAATTGTGAAGTCAATGTTGCTAGTAGCTCCATTAGAACAGTATGTTACTGTTTTAACTGTAAGATGCATTTTACAGTAGCTGACAGTGCTGTGCTGTACTGACTAATGTTGCTTTTCTCTCATCACAGAATTCTGCTCAGGCTGTGCTGGATGAAAACGAGCGTATTTTCTCTGAGCTGTTGAGAGCTCTGGATAGGCAATATAAAGAAGTAAGGGAGAGGATCCGAGCCCATGAATCGTTTCTGGTGGCACGTGCGGACAGGCACTTGCTCGGACTGGAAGAGGAGATCACACTGCTGAGAAAAAAGCATAGTGACCTAGAGCAACTGTCTCGTTCTGATGACCACATTCATTTTCTACAGGTAAGGGCTGTTTTGTTTAAAAGTTAGAGCTTGTAATGTTTCTCAAGAGGTTTTATTATGCGTTCTTCGAGAGCTGGCAGTCTCTCTCCGCTCCATCTGGATACGAGGACCTGTCTAAAGTGACACTGGCACCCCAGCACACGTTCAACAACGTGAAGAAGGCCATATCGGAGCTGAAAGTTCAGTTAGAAGACATGAGCAAAGAGGAAGTGAACAAAATCACGTCAGCAGGTGGAACTATAAATTAGTTAATTACTGTTTATTATTGATACCGCAATGCATTATTAGTTATTAAGGTGACTAAAATTGTTTGATGTTGTAAGTACACAAAAAAATGATGTATTAATAACTATTGACATGTGTTGATATGTTAACATAATATAATGATTAAATTTTTGTTTAAATGTATGCAGCAGTTAAACTAATAGGTCTTTGTGTTACGGATAAAGCCAGAAGCCAGAACTGACCACATATTACACACGTATTAGAATCATGAATAAATGCATGTATAGTATACACACGCACAATGGATATCTGAATATATAACAATATAAGGGTATTGTTTGATATCAGTAAATGATTCACTTTATATGAAAGAAAATGATTATTGTAGCTATAATACGGTACACATTTTATCTTACATATTTGTTGTTTATTTGCAGTGAAGGAAGTCAAGATTCTACAAATAACAGAGCCAGTTAAACGAGAGGACTTCCTAGAATGTACGTTATTTTACTTATCAAGCTACTTTTTGTTACTTCATATCAATCAAGCTATAAATATGAAATAAACAGTTCGGCACGTGCCTGGAGCAGCGCTGCATTGTTGTTACATTCTGACACGAGTTGACGCTTCGTTCCAGACACTTGTCCGCTCTCGCTGGATCCTGTGACCGCTCATCCGAGCCTGTTCCTCTCTGAGAGGAACACTGTGGTGCAGATGAGCACTGAGCCCCATCCGTACCCGGAGCACCCGGAGCGCTTCGACTACTGGCAGCAGCTGCTGTGCACGGACGGTCTGACCGCGGGACGCTACTACTGGGAGCTGGACTGGAGCGGCACCGAGGTCGACATCGCCGTAGCTTACAAGGGCATCGAGAGGAAAGGAAGCACTAATGCCGGAAGTTTCGGGGGGAATGACAAGTCTTGGAGCTTGTACTGCTCCGAGTCCAAGTATTCGTTTGTACGGAGTGGCAAAAGCACCGCGCTTTCTGTTCCCGACTCCTCCAGGATCGGAGTGTATGTGGACTACGGAGCCGGGACTTTGGCTTTTTACAGTGTGTCCGACAATATGACGTTGCTTCACCGAGTTCATACTAAATTTTCTGAGCCAATCTATCCTGGATTTGGGGTCTGGGGATATGGAACTACAATACGGCTTTAAGTGTTAAGGAGATTATTTTATGGAGATGAGTAAATATTAAGCCCCAAAATACATATTCGGAAATACAATCAGATGAAGCCTATCAGGTGAAGCCTATAAGGTTTTTAATCGATTCCAAAATAAAATCATATAAGGATTAAAATAGCAATTTATGTATTGCTTTATAAGACGTAAAAGTGAATACTTTGACAGAAAAAAGTATGAGGATTATATCCAATCTTACAAGATATTAATACAAATTCAATTGTCGTTACTTTAATGTCCAATAGATCGTGATATTACGTTACTTGATACAAACCTTACAATAAATTAAATCAAATTAAAATAGATGGCACGTTACTGACTTGTTTTGCCGCTAGATGGAGCATTTTTAGGCGCTGTTACCTTGAACAACAAAAAATAATTCTAAATTTCTAAATTCACTAAATGAAAAAATAGTGTGTTGTGGTAAAATGTCTGCGTGTCCCTTTGCCTGTTTTCTCAATTAGAAAGTTTTATTTTAATGTAAGCAAATGGCATATAGCCCTCATTTGACCTGTATCTGACCCAAGCATGTCTGTGGTCTGCCAAATAGCTTATTTAAGTATTAACATACGTATAGAATAAATTTATATACAAACAAACTTAAATATATCAATACAATTACATGTTGCTATTTCTATTCCAGTTTTGACGTGTCTGTTCATCAAGACCAGTTGTAGAACAGACCAGCTTTGAACCTGCAACATCAGAGTGACACTGAACCATAATGGCCAATTTTGATTTTATAGACAATTACATTTCATAATATTTTTACATAATTAAAACATGCTGCCTATTGCAACAGAAATATAGGTTGAAGCTGATTTCTGTTTTTGAATGCATTTGAAACCTAAAAGATGTTTGTAGAAAACCATTCCCCCCCAATGTTTTGTCATCATCTTTATTAAAAATGAAATGCATCCACTCCTAATAGTTTTTTTTTTCATGCTAAAATACTTTTAATATTAAAATTCTATTTAATCTATTTTCACCCACAAACGTGTCAGATAAGAAACAAAGATATTCTCCAAATCAACAAACTTTTCACATTCAGTCACTAAATTCATTCACACGTTTTTCTTGAGTGACTCATTTACGTTGTCTGCGAAATATCAGAACATGTCATTGCTGGAACATGACAGTACAAAAACAAAATAATAGAATTACGCATCACTATCACCAAATACTTTGGAAAGTTTGATTACAATAAATGTTTAATGATGGCCATTGTCCGGCCCTGGGCCACATTCATTTGGTTGACCTTAATCAACCCATCTAAGGTTCATTGGAAATTACAAAATAAATATAGATTTTTTTAAACCTTATGCAAAAATTAAAAGTAGTTCGGTTTATTTCTTATCGAAGTTGTTTTTTTCATGTATGTAATGATGCAAAACATATCATGAAAATCACATCTCTTGAAGTTAAAAGGTAGTAAAATTAAACTGCTAAATACTGCTGAAATTGACCTTGTGTGTCGTGGTCAACATTACCCAACACAACACAGAGACAATTTTAAAAAGACGTAAGAGACTATTTAAAAAGAGACGTAAGGAAAAAATTAGAAATATCTTCTTTGCCATTAGCTTTCTCTGAATAAATACAATACATTTTGCATTCAACATACATTTTTTGTTGTATTTTAAAAGCTTGAAATTTTCTATGACCCAGAAATGGAAGAAGAAAAATGAGAGAGTTTGTAGTTTGAATAAAGCTTGTGTGTGCTACTCAATTGAGTAAGACGGAAATCAATCTGCTTTGTACTCTCAGTTCATCAGCGTTCAATACGTCAAGCTTCTGTTTATCAGAGCAGCAGGAGTAAAGACAAACTAAAATCTTCCCAATAACAAGAGCAAGAGCGCACAGAAATAGGTTTACATGACAGCAGTAGCAGCTTTTGCTTATCACTGCTGTGGGAATGATCTGTTTTAAAACAGTGGCCTTCAACAAGGAACAATCTGAAATCGTGTACTGTATCTTTTCTTTTTAAATATTACAGTTTGTGAGGCAGGGAATGATCACATATCCTCCTTCAGAACAAAGATTAAAGTTAAATGAGATGTTGTCTCACTCTTTGCTTCTGATATCACTCTATCTCTGATGTCATAACTGGTCTTTACCGAAGAATACACCAGCCATTGAAAAAATCTATTAAATCTATTAAAATAGTTGTGAAATTAATTACATTTATTGGGCCACTTTTTATTTTTATTTTTTCATTACTAGAGAGACATTTCAACCCTTATTATAGAGGGACTACTAGAAAATGTTTGTTCTCAGATTGTAGACTATGTGAGGGAGAGTATTCTTGTAACAGAGTTGAGGTAGCATGGCTTAGTACCAGTAAAATATAAATATAGCAAAAACTTACTTTAATGAAT
Source organism: Paedocypris micromegethes (assembly GCA_028031935.1). Classification (NCBI taxonomy): domain Eukaryota; kingdom Metazoa; phylum Chordata; class Actinopteri; order Cypriniformes; genus Paedocypris; species Paedocypris micromegethes. The sequence goes on from CM051500.1 coordinate 15,279,122, forward strand.
AATAGTAATATGTATTGTACTATTTATTCTTTTACCAAGTTAGTTAGAAATTTGGTAATTAAAAAGTACACACACACACACACACACACACACACACACACACACACTGTAAAAACTCGATTAAATTGAATTATGATACAACAACACGCACTGATTTTTTAAAAATATAGCAACTTATTGTTATTATTAATCATTGTCAACAAACTAACTCACTTTTAAGTGATTGACATCATTTAAGTTTTTTTCTGTTAGTGGGCGTGTTTATGGAGCTCGGAGGCGGAGAATGGGGAACAGCTGGACTCTTTTAAGTTCGAGCTCAGTCCACACGGCGAGACACGAGACAGCGCCGCTTTCCTGACCTGGTCTAAGCAGCACAACTCTCCTTTTCCACGTCTCGACATTGGTTGCAGAGAAGGTTTTCGCCGTTTTTGTGGACCTATAAACCGGTCAACCCAGCACGATAGTTTGCGGTTAAAGTGTCCTCGCGCTATCTGAAGCTTCAACAAAAGGTGGGAGACGCGTCTGCGGTCTCCCGTTACCGGGGGGAAGGTGAGACACGCTACATCACACGCACTTTATAGACGAATGCCATTTGCCATGGACATATTTGGAATATGTTTTTTCTTTGAGTTGCCTGGTGCATTTGTTTATTTACCTGTACATTGTGTCTTTCTGTCTTGGTCAAGCTAAAGTTTATGCATATGTTAGCACCAGACAGCGCACAAATGTCACTTTTGTAGAGTGTTTACCAGCATGTAGCGTGCTGGACCAAACAACAGTTTGCTGAAAAGTATAATGTGGAGGGGAAAAGTCCATTCTGATTGTTAATCTTTTTGGAAACTGCCTGTTTTCTATACAGATATGATCTATCAGAGGAACTGGCCTGGGGACATTCAAAGAATATAAATGCAAATTGATGAACAGAGAGAGACAGGCTGGCGAAGGCGAAAGAAGTGGGCGCTGAAGAAGATTGTGTGCTGGAGATGTCGGTGTGGATGATCTTACCTGTCAGCCTCCCAGCTCTGACCATCACTGGAATATGTGTTGTGTAAGTCCATCTTTATTCCACGCTTGCTGTTTTGAAGCACTTCACATCATTCACAACGGACAATGTGTGTAGAGAAACAATTTGTTGTGCTTTGTGGTACTGGACAATTCAAATGAAAGTTATCATGGAGCAGTTTAAACGCAGGCCCTGAGCTTTACATTAGTAGCTCTTTATTCCCAAAAGCAAGTCAGGATATACATTAACCAACCTGCCTGAACTTGTTGAAGTCTTTGAAGTCATTATTAGGATGGTTGTCTTGAGAAAAGCAGTGATGCTTGGGAATGAGGAGCAGTTTAGAGTAAAATGGACAAAGAATCCAAATTATGTATGGTACTTTCAGCCTTTATGTGTTTTTATTCACGGTGAAGGGTTGCATTGGCGTCTTGCTGCTCGTCCTTGCTTCCTTCCTGTGGAATGCTTGCGGCGCCCTGCTTTTACTTGCAGTCCAGGGTCTCCTTCCTCTCCTGGAGATCTTCAAGATCGACGCAAGCAAAGAAAACCTGACTGGAAAGAAATAAGGGCAGTTTAGAGCAGCATCAGTGACTTCTCAGTTACTAAGCTGGAGAGAAAGATTGTTTAGTGTAATCTTTCCATGACTCCTGTTGTGCTGGACTGGGAAACGTTCCCACTATAACATTGGCGAAACATGTCGGCTTCTAGTGACTTCTTCCATTATAGATGCAAGAAAAAGCATGTTTATATAGCTGAAAATGGAACCTCTAATTACGATCCATGAAATACCCAAGTTAGTGCTTGGCCCAACAAGCAAAAGCAGACAAATTATCATCGCTACGTTGTCCTGACAAATGTAATAAAACTAATGTTGAACTTAAAGGCACTTGTTTGGAAGCAGTTATACGTAAATATTAGGTAATTTAATCATATATTGGCCAGTGTATCTATCTGTTTTGCTTTTATCTACATATTTCATGCTACATCTGCATTTACATTTGGCTAGCTCACAGGCCTTTTTGAAATATATAAAAAGCTTCTTGTTAACCTAAATGTTTATACTTTCTTCGTCACAATTCAGTCACAATTTCCACTCAGTGCTTTTCTGTACGTTAAATCTGTTTTTAGTAATGTTCATTTTCCCACCAGCTTGCAAATTCCCTCATTGGTGTGGCGCTCCTGATAGGGTTGTACGTAATGTTTACGCAAGCAACACAGATCGTATTCATTCACAACAAAGGCTTATTTCTTACGTTTTAGTTAACTGCTGAAAACTGCTGCCATTTAAATCTCCAAAATCTTAAAACCATCTAAAAGTTGAACCTGGTACAGTATATAAATTGCTTCGTGCTTGTGAATCCATGACGTTTTTCAACAATCAACCCAATTTTGGTTGTAAACTATTGTTGTGTGTTCCATTACTGATGTCTGTTTTGGAAAACGTAAATCTGAGCCTGAATGCAGCATTTAAATACAAAGTTGTAGAATACGGATAAAAGAAAACCGTGTTTTTTTTTTAATAACAAATCTGAAACTGAAAAATCATTGTTTTCATTTTAATACTGAAAAACTTTTCCCACTCCTGTCAAATAAGTAAATTAGTACAATAAATGTTTAGATCAAATCGCTTCCTGTGTTGAGCAGAATGTGCTGGGTCAGACTTTTCTCTGTGATGCTGAGAGTGACCTTGCAACAGGTTTCATTATTATTCACAGCATCTGTAAAGGCAGATGGCAGAATGTTTGTTTACCAAATGTAATTTCTCCTGTTATTGAGCAATGAAACGCTCAAGCGATCAGTGCCACCGTGGCCGCACAGGAAATGAAAGCGCATCTAATTGATGCTTGGCCTGGTTCTGATCCTGCCAGATGCAGTGTACGCCAGATAAATGCAGATGTCTGAAATGCATCTGGAGTGAAATATTTACATTGATGTGACAGTATTGCAGAGAGAGTACTGCTAGAAATGGTGGAGGGTGATTGTGAATATGGATGACAGATGGTCCGATACGTTTTGGAGTTTTATTTATATATATTTACCAGGGGTCATAGAGCACAGAGCATAGTGCCTGCGGCCCCACAAGGACCACCTGAGCTGTCCACTAGCTGCAAAATGTTGCTAAAAAATCTCAGCACAGAGCCAAATAATTATTGTATTTGTATTATTGTAATTATTATTAATGACATGTAATATTACAAGAATATTAGTGATATCTCATCATTTAATTATTATACAAATATACATTATTACAAACAATTATCATTAATTATAATTCTCTATTTATGATGGCATATAACTAGCACATTTGTTATTTAAGAAGTGTGTATCAAACTGGTGATACTTTAATTTATTTGATAACAACAAGAAATAGCCATTAATTTAAAAAAGATTGGTCATTGATAATACTGTGAAACTAAGTACAATTTAAAAAAAAAAAGTCTCGGCACACATATATTACTGAACAAATTAGTCAAATTCAACTCTGTTTAACCAAATAAATTATATATTCGTACTGCTATATATGTATCTCTTTCTGTGTGTGTGTGTGTGTGTGTGTGTGTGTGTGTGTGTGTGTGTGTGTGTGTGTTTATAATGGCGGTTAGTAGAGTTCAATACTCTATCAAATAGCAAATGACGTGTTTACTTTCTAATGGGTCCACACAATAAATACAGTGCTAATAATATTGCTATCCTTGTGTAATAACAATACATCAAACAATAATTATAATGTCACAAAAAAGATTGGCATTCTGAGAATGTCTGAGGCATGAGTCTAGAGTTATAAAACTTGTAGTTTCACCATAACTGTCTCCACCATCACATCTCAGAATTACACACCAGTGAAAGTTTTAACATAAAAAAACATTTAACATGAATAAATACACTTACTATTTCAATATAAAGAAAATGTATAAATAACAGAAAATATTGTAACAAATAGTGTCTTTCAAAACTAAAGATGGAACACAGTTGCAATATTTAGGAACACTGTACTGTATTTCAAAACATTACAATATTTAAATACATTATGGTATATTTGTACTAGATTTTGTATTGTTTTGACAGGAGATCAGATCTTTTTTACAGTTGCTTTCAGATTCTTTACATGTCAGAATGTAAATGTTGACCGGGCATTATTATCTGATGACCCAGTGTTTGCTGACACACTTTCAGGTTCAGGACAGTGTGACTGCTCCATGAGGTTGTTGCACCAGTTGCATAAGTTTAGTGAAAATGACTGGTATTCCCGTTTTTATCTGGAAATCTACTGCTCATTCCGATTACGTTTCCAGAATTGCCTGGTCAGTTGATCAATTTTCCAGCCTGAAAGTTCTATTGGTCCGAAGTTTAACAAAGTCTTTCAACTTCTGTGTAATTTGTATTTAGTCAGTTTTATGTAGTATTTGTTTCTTGACTTCAAAAGCGATATTATAGTTTTATCTGTTCTAGCCGTCTTGGATCTTTTTAGTACCAGCAAAAAAATTATATGCAGGTTTAATTTAATGATGTAATAATATGATTGTCACTGATATCTCAAAGTAACATTTTATTTTATTTTCTTTAAATCCAGATATGCTATGGCCTTGTACAACCAACATGTCTGCCCTATCGACAATTGGTAAGCCCTATTTTTTTCGAGATGTTCTGTGTTTGTTTGTTCCATACATCATGCTAAACTTTGCATGTAGAAGACTGTCTTTAATAAAAAAATTTCAAATGACAAAATGATTTGTATACTACACACACACACACACACACACACACACACACACACACACACACACACACACACACACGCACACATTTAAAAAGTACAAAAATAAATTATTTGTTTGAACATTTCAAAATTGTTAATTGATGAAACAAATATTTGCCCATAGAATCAACAAGTAAAGAATGAATTCCCCTTATTTTCTTTGCTTACTGAGGGTTAATCAGTACTTTGTGCTATAAGGGCTTCTGGTCAAACATTAGCACATTAAGCACAGCAACTGTCGTTTCAAGCTGTCGCGCTTGATGAGGTGACAGAACGTGTATTAATTATTGGTTAGATTGTTGTGTTAGACCTCCACTTGCAGGGAGTTTGGTTATAATTATGGCTGAATTAATAGCTATGGACATTTATCTTTACCAGGGGGTCATGAGAATAAGATATTATTGGGTAGGACCGAAGTAAAAGACTGAACTCAATCTTGCATGATATTAAATGAGTTTCATTACCAAAAGTATTAAATAGCAATGAAAGAATTTCTTGATTTGCTCCTCTCTGGGGACATGGAGAGGTTGCAGGTTCAAACCCCCTAAGGCTGGTTCTACAACCAAGTGTCCTTGGGCAAGACACTGAACCCCAAATACCTCCCGGGCGCTACGGCTTAGGCTGCCCACTGCTCCGGGTTTGTGTCTGTTCACTTCACTTGGATGGGATAAGGGCAGAGCACAATTTTGAGATGGTCCCACTTCCTAGTGGCCATATTGACGATCTCACTCACTTAACTTTACTTTACTTTACACCCACTTGGTATTATTGTACAATATATTTTTAGCAGTGTCAGTCAAGTGTTTCTTGACAAACACATTTACAGCTCGTCATTATATAAACGTTTTTATAAGTGTCATTTTATATCTTGTTTTAACTATGCAAATTAAAATCAAGTTAAAACCAATACCCTTTTAGTCCACGCCTAAGGTAACTAAAAAAACATGATTATTTTACAATTTGCAACGATCCTTACGCAGGCCATTGAAAGTCAACCAAAGAGCCTGATGTGTATTACAATATCCAGATCTGTACTACAAAAGCGGGGTGAAAAACTGGTTTCTGGAAACGTGTAGACTAGAAAGCCATTAAAACAGTTGTTTTAGATATACTGGAAAGCTGAGCAAACAAAATGTAGTTTTTGTGAAACCCTGGCCACTTTTTCACTGTTTAAAAGAGCTGTAGCCTTGCAGAGTGCCCGACATTCCTGGATAATTCTTGCTCTCTAGAAACAACAGTGGTCTTTCAGTTCTTTTTTGGTAGGAGGAGTGTCAGGCCTGAAGTGAAGGTTTGCTTTAGTAATGAAGTGTAGCTACATCGTGTTTACCTTAAAAGTTCTGCAGTGAAGTGTGAGCAGGAATTCAGCGGTGAGAAGCTGGTCACAGGTTCAAGTGAAAATGTCAAATTTTAAGTTTGCTGTTTTAAAGCTAGAAATACAGTTGATGAGACTAGAAAGAAGAGACACTGTTGATTTAATACTGTCTTCCTACTATCACTAAATTGTGTGTGTGTGTGTGTTTACTTGAAGGATGTACAACCAGTCATGTGAGCAGGCTCTACACTTGCAGAGAGGACAGACCCTGTGCTGCACTCTGGACAATGTCCCACTCATAAGGTCGGTGGAAAATAACAGACGCCCCAATTTGTGTTTCATGCTTGACGAAAATTGAAAAATAGGTGTTTTTTTGCAATAATGTTTAGGTGAAACAGACCTACAGCGATTTACAAATTCAGTTAAACTAATGATACACACTTGTGTGCGTTTACAGTATGTGTGAGCACACACACACACACACACACACACACACACACACACACACACACACACATTTTCCTAATAATCATATTAGTGTTCGCCTTTCTCGTCTTTGTCAGCATTTTTCTCATCCGATCAGCCCTTCCTTGCTTTTTCAACCAAACTATTGTTTTTCTAAAATTTCATTTTTGTCTTCCTTATTCTTGAGACACTGAGAGAAGGGAATCTGCAGACATTGTTTAGTTGTGACCCACACAACACCTTTGACATGGTTTCACCTCAGAGTCTTAGCTAAGTTTCCTGTCAGAAGAATACGTATCACTTTAAGAGCAATTTTTTTTTATTTTTTGAGAAAAATTGTCAAAAAATTTATAAAGATTCTCGTGAGGCCCAAGTTAAAGACAAATGAATTAAAACGACCAAGATTTAGGTTTTACCCATATTTTTCTTCATTTAACAGCTTCTTTTTTTAATTAGGAAGAATTGTCATGAGATGCATTCTTTAATTTCAAGAAATCTGTCTGTCTGTCCCTGTGATGAACTTTTATACAACCAGCCTTTTTGAACTACGACCCACCAGTCTGCATCTTTTGAAATGCACTTAACCAGGTGAAAGGTCAGATCCACACAAACCTCTTTAAAGCCACACTCATGTCTGGCTTATCTGGTAAAGATTAACACAACCAGTGATGTATTTATAGAAAATATACAGTAGATCTACCTGTATTTAATCTGATAGAGATTTATATTGTGCGGCAAAGGACAGATAGGTAAATGAGTTCTTTAAAAATGAACTTTTGATCATTGTTTCTTATCCACCCTGGTTTGGTACAGGCACAGCGGTTGAACAGCTGTAAAAGTTTGCGCATTGGTTTTGGTTTTTTCTCCACCATATCCCCTTGAGAAGCCACAGTGATGTCTTGTGTAAGGCTGTTGGCTTTCACAAATGATAACCTGAGATGGTTAGACTCCTGCAGTCTCTCATCAGCGTCTCTTCCTGTCTCATCATAGAACATAAAACTGTGAAAACCGGCTTTCTTCTTTTGTCCATTTCTCAGTAATACCACAAACCTAATTTAGACACATGTCAAACCATTAGACTTTCCAAACAATGAAGTTCTTTTGACACATTGGCGGAGCAGATCAGGTTCAGTGTTTTACTCAAGGATGGAATACCTGTCTGTCCGGGATTTGAACCTGTAACATTTCGATTCCAAGTCCAACGTTCGAACCAACTTTTTAAAAACCCTTAAAAAAACCACTAAGGGTACAGAATTGAACTCAGAACCCTCAGGAACCGGTGCTTAATGGAGCCATGTCGGCTAACAGGGAGGTGTACATTTAAGAACATGACTCCATATTTAATTATTCTCTGCTTTTCTTGTTAGCTGTCTTTAATTTATTTTAATATTGTATTGTGTTACTATTTTATTATTTTTCTGTTCAGCCCTTGGGTGTGTCTTTTGACAATGTAAAGTGCTTTATAAACGATGTTAAATTGAGGCGTACTTTAGGATGTGTCTAACTTCTTCATCACTTCTTCTGGTTTGCAGTAAATGTGGCTCGCTTCCTCCCGAGAGCTGCTTCTTTAGTCTCATCTGCAGCACTGGATCATTTATGGGTGAGTTTAGACTTTTGAGTTGATTCTCTTTTTTTAGAGAAGACCACAGTAGAGATGCAGTATAATAACTATACATTTATTACTAATAATGTTATAGAAAATAATGACAACAATCACAACATATAGTCTAATATTTTAACTGTGTAGAAACTTTAACATCCTAAAAAGAAACTATTTAGTATTCAATCTAAGCTATTTAATACTACTATGTTGAAACTATATCATACTATATTTAAACTATTAGGTACAGTTATAGATTAAAATTCACAATTGCCAACACGTCAATCAACAAATTAATACAACAAAAATTTCTGAACTGCGTTGTGAAGACATAAACATGTCAAAAATGTGCTGTAACTGTACGTCAAGCATTAAACACGTTCACATTGTGATGCAACTTTCACTCTGGTTTCTCTTAGATTTGTGTTAATAGATTTAAAAGCTATAGATTATAAAGCTAATTATGCTGTATTAATTGTGTAGCACAATTTTTTGCGATTTAAAAATAGGCTTGATGGATTGTGTAGTTATAGATCGTAATATTTTGTGTCAAACGTTTGTGTGGGAGTCCAAACCACAGAGCAGGATCTGAACATCCAGCAGCACTAGACTTTCAACCTGCTGTTGGGGGAGAAAAAGAAAAGCTTTTCATGGTTTTCTAATATGGGATTGCAGTTGAATCTGTAGTCCAGTCCCCTGTAAATGATTCCCATCTGTGGCACAATGATTCTATGTCTAGGGGCAATCAGGCCCGGAAACCAGTGTGTGTGTGTGTGTGTGTCGGTATAACATCACAAACCCTGTTTGAAGAAGAGCTCAAAAACTACAACTCATTCACCAAATAGCAACTCTTCCTCTGCCATTCTGATATTTCACACCTCGAGCAGAAACATTACCGTATTCAGGCTTTTCACAGGCACCTGCACGACTGTCGCTGTAGGAATGAATCATCTGCAGAAATGCCTCGTATTTGTATCACGTCACTGAAGGACAATGACAGAAGAATCACATGCTAATGTGTAAACAAGCTATCGTATCAGCTAAAAATACAAAGCGCGTGATAAGACGCATTTCTGCTGCTTGTTGTCTGAGCTATTTGCAATCATCTCTGCGAGGCGAGCCTGGCGTCATGGCTGCAGAGGAGCTTTAATTCTGTGTCTGGTGTCTTCCGTCGAGCCCAGACGTTGCCGTCATAGGCCAATGTGAACTATGCGGCAGCTCGGTGAGAGGACAGACGGTGCGACCCCGACGTGAGCATCTGGGCCCGATGACGATGGCCTTTATTGTTGAATTGTTCAATCCTCCACCCTGCTCAACTATTGCCCAGCGTTTCTGCCTGTTTGCTGAAGGAAACTGCCCTTGTTCATCCAACAATAAGTGTTTTAAAAATTTGCTTTGAAAGGGAGTTTTACATAACACGCCTATCAAAGCCAAACTCCCGCGCTGTGAGATTTATTGTATCTCTGTTCCTGGACAACAGCGCTGTTTACGTTAATTCAATTTCTAAAATGCACTGCGCACCCCATTGGACCCGTCTCGGGCCGGTTGGATCCCCGGGGCTGCATTGTTCTGTGGTTTCTTATGTAATTCCCAGTTCCTGGATCGGAACTGTGTTTGAAGGTAGCGTGGCACTGGAGGAAACATCTCTCAGCAGTGCAGCGCTTTGTAAAACAGGGGAAACGGGGTGGAGAGGCCTCGTCGCAGGAACTGACCCGAGCCGCTTTAGACTCGCTCGTGACGATGCGCTTGTTTACATTTGTCTCCTGTTTTCTCTCGTCGGGCAGTGTGGAAACTCATGATACCCACTCAGAGAAGGGGCAGGTGTCGCTGCGCTAATGTGTTTGGACTAGCATTTCCGCCACATTTCATTCCTCGCGAGCTGGAGGGATTTTTGGAAACGGGTCGTTTTATTTTGTTTGGTTGGTACATTGTGACGTTTCACGTTGGTCATGTAAACAGCTTTAGAAAAAAATATTTATTTTTTGTGGGACGCACTTGATTGTGCTTTATGTCAAAAATGGCTTGTGGCAAAAAAATGAAGTAGTTTATTCAATATTATTATAAATGTGAAAGACAGTATTTTACTTTTTTTGCATTTGCTGTAAATGAGGTGGAATTTTTTTTGTCGTGCGCAATTTTTTAAAAATGTATATACAAGAAGTCAATGCATTTCTTTCCGTACAAATATTTCAGTAGTATTTGGAGATTCACCTCCATGTTTGAAAGTTTAAATTCTAAATTACTCATTTTGGAATACTTATTATATATAATTATAATTCTATATAAGAACAAGTATTATCACGACTTTTTAGATGCAGCTAAAAAAAAATCAAATCTAAGGGTCAAATTGTTGAAAGAAAACATTTCTGAGTCTACACTTACAAATACACCAGACTGTTCATCATTGATTTGTGACCTTCTGTAACCTCGATGGCCTTGTGCTACACCCTAAATGGTGAACAATGGTATTCAGGGGTTACTGGGAGCCAATTATAATAAATTAGTCAACAGAGCTACTCATTATGTTGAGCATTTATTGTTATTGCAATATTAACACAGACCCACGCAAGCACAAAAAGAACACGCAAACTCTGCACCGAATTGCCTCAAACTCTCAAAAAACTCTCAATATCTCGAGTCTTTAACGGGCCAGTCTCGCTTGATTAAGTACTATAATATTGCTGATAATAATAATAATATTTTATTGTTTATGAAAATGTGTTTTCTGATAACAACAACAACAGCAATAATAATATGAATTGTTTTTTAATATGCTGAATATGTTTTTTTTAATTGCTTATAAATAATATAGAAATGTTCTGATCTGTCATTATTGTTTTTTAAATGTTCTGATCTGGCTGCAGTGTTCCTGATATCGTGCTGCTGTGATTGTCAAACTTTGGCTTAGAGGACAAAACAAAGCTTTTCTAGGAATGTCCTGGAGGAGCTTGATTGTGCAGAATGAAGCAGGGTGGTTTTGTTGTTCGTTACCCCCTGCCTCCTCTGTCTAACTGTCCACATTGGCTCCAGTCACTTCTCATTAAGCATTAACTCTCGGACCCAGGCAGAAGCAGAGGCCGCGTTTTTTGATTTAGCGATTGCTCTGGAAACGTCTCTCACCCCTCAGTATTCTATGCTTAACAATTTGCTTCTGTCTTCGGGCTTTCCAAGAAAATCACAAATGTCCTCATCACCTCAGTGCTCTCCAGGTCTGTGTTGTCTGAGGACAGCTTGAGCTTCTGTCTGGTGCAGATTTGTTGGGCAAATGACCTCTTGTGTACACACTGTAAAGAAGCTTCAGTTGTTTGCTTCTGTGTCTTCATGAAATGGGTCATTGTTGTTTTTAGAATCATCAGTTTTTCGGACATGCTGTAGGGAATTACTCGGAAGAAAGTCTGTCTCCTGCACTGAGAGTCACTGAGAGCATTAATGCGAGGAAAAAAAACTCCCTTCCCTTGATGGCACCTGCAGTCAAATGATCTAACTAGTTTGCAGTGCCTAACTAGTTTTGAGTATCGTAAAGTGAATTGTCGTACTGTATCTACTGTTTGTTATTGGTCTCAAACATTATTTGAATTTTTACATTGACTATTGAAATGTAATTGGATGGTTCTCTTTCTGTTCCCATGTGCCCCATCCGGCTCAGTGATGGTGATCGTGTTGATGCGTTATGCCCATGTGATAGAGAAACATCGAAACAGTGTGTTAAACACGGCGAGTCTCTCCACCGGCTGGATCTGTGCTGCAGGACTCATCATGGTGGGCAACTTCCAGGTACCGTTATTTTACTTCCCTAAAGACCCTTAATAATGTGTCATTCTGTCTTCATTTGTATACCTTTGTGTGTTTTTACTTATCTGTATAGTTGCACACACACGATTATTTCTCTGTGTGTGTGTATTCAAGTACATACTTACACACACACACACAGAAACACAAATATGCATGTTTGTGTAATAGTACAAATTATCATATTATCTCAGTGTGAATGTTTGTAACTGTGTGTGTGGGTTTTTTAGTGCAATTATTTCTCAGAATCTTCGAAGGATGACTTACTGTCAAATATTTAAGCGGACATATTTGTAAATGTGCATTTATGCCATCACAAAAGTCTGTGAGGGGCCGAGGTCGTAGGTTAGGTAATCTGTTAAAGAGCGGGAGCATCAGCACGGATGAGTGTTTTCTGTTAAATATTTCTCAGAACAGCGAGTATACGTACACTTCAGAGGAAGATCAGAGGAAGAAGAAAAGTGGTGCGGGATTCTAATGCAGATTACAACCCAGTGAAACCCACATCTTTACCTTTATTTATCAGTCTGCATCTGTTCACAGAGCTTTTGCGGGTTGAATATGTTTGGAGGCTTGGCTCAGTTCCCAGACGGCTGGAGGTCGGCTGATGGGGGCATCACACGGCTTTATGGGCTGGTTGCTATAGAGATAAAGGGGGAGGCAAACCTTTCTCCTGATAATTAAGGGTCCACGTCTTAACTGCAATGCTTAACCATGTGTGTGAGGACGAGAGCGGATGAGTTCAGACCTGTTTGCTCGTGTACCTGGACGTCCTTCACCAAGACATGGCCTGTCATTTTTGGGAAACAGGTGCTATTGAAAGACCCCTGTGATTCTTGTTTGGGGAGTTGTGGTCCAGTGGTAGGGGACTTGGACTGGTGTCCAAAAGGTTGCCGGTTCGAATCCCCCCTACAACTAGTTCTGCAACTAAGTGTCCTTGGGCAAGACACTGAACCCCACATGCCCCCCGGGCGCCGCACTGTGTGGCTGCCCACTGCTCCGAGTTCATGTCTGATCGGATGGGTTAAATGCAGAGAAAAAATTTCCCCACTGAGGGACTAAAAAGGTTCAATTATTATTATTATTTATTATTTTTATTTTTGACAATAAGGAGTTCTGATTCTGTTGCTGTGGATGTTATTGCATTTACCATTTTGGGGTCTTGAGGACCTCCAGACAACCCAATTTACTCTGGGCCCGAAGACGCTAGATTGGTGGTTTCTCACAATTCTGCCGGACAGTCTTACGCTCTCACTTTCACTTATGAACAATTTTATAGAATTCACATTTCCTGAACCGATTTATTATTGGGGGAGGAAACCAGAGACCCGGAGGAAACCCTAGCAAGCTCAGGGAGAACATTCTGACCTCAAACTTGAGTCTGAATGGGTCTGTCGGAGTGTGTGTGTGTGTGTGTATGTGTATGCTTGTGTATCCAATTTTAAATGTGCACACATCTATCAATATCTCTGTGTGCCCCCTCCTCTTTTTTTCACTTTCTGTCCTTTGATTTGATGGAGGGATTCTTTGCAATCCTCAAAAAAATTATAAAAGCCGTACAGTGTTTAAAATCCATGTAAGTTTGTTCAGTTTTAACAGAAAGGGACAATTCCTGTAACTTCTCATGATAAACCCTTATGATAACAGCAGGACCACCCGCACGGGGCTCAGAGCACATTTAAAGTCTCACATGTGAAGGCTACAGTTCGTTTGGTCACGTTTGCCAGCTCCTTCTGCTCACTCCCCTGTTTGGAGTCTGGAGCTGGGAAGTTAAAAAAAACACACACACAGCTTCATAAGCCCCGCCCACTTCTCCGCCTCTATGTTTGTCAGAAAACATGTGGATAGAAAGATCCTGGCCCATGTAGCTCTGATCCAGAACCATCTGAACTTTATTCCTGTTCTGATCCAGAACCTGCTGAAGATTTTAGGTTCTAATTCGGGACCATCTGAAGCGTTTAGTTCTGATCCAGGACCAGCTGTATTCCCAAGCAACAATGTTTCTTCTCACTGTAATGCATTCTTGAATTAATTCAGATCAACCAATGGTTGTGGTTGTATTTGTTGGGAAAGGTTGAATAGTCAAATCACATTTATGTAAACCACAAGGTTTTCCCTGGGAATTGAACACAGGTCCTTTTAGTGTTGCAAACAAAAGCTCTACTGACTGGACTACTCGCCTAGGTAGTAGTGTGTTTGTAAAAAAAACAAGAGAAGTTGGTGATGTTTTGATGGTTTAGACGTTATTTGAAGTAGGAAAATACAGACATGCTTCTTCCACCGCCATTACCCCCACTCCTAAAATAGGCATCTCGGAGGGAAAAAAGCTGGAATGGCGCCATTTTCTTTTTTCCCCGTGAAACAGAAGAGAGTTTACTGGAAATGTGTGTGTGTCAGTGGGAGTGTTCTGTGTTGTGTGTGGAGTACAGAATCGTCCCGTCTGACAGGAAAAGCACGTGGCCTGAGCTCCACATCTGCACCTCATCATCGCTCCTGCCCTTCTGGAACCTTCCACTGCTCAGTAGAGAACAACTGGCATCATGAGTCGAGAAATGTGACTCTTCAGTTTTCTATAGATTGCTCAAAATCAGGCCTGATTGTCCTGGTCACGCGACACAGGTTTTAATTCTGAATGTGTGTGTGTGTCTGTGTGTGTGTGTGTGTGTGTGTGCGTTTCCGGTGTAGTTGTGTTGCCGCGTTTTCTCAAGCTTCTCGGGATTCAGTGTGAGTCTGAATAATTGTGTTTTTGGCTGTGTAAGGGGAACATGATTTGTGGAATGTTAGTTTTACAAGTTTTTCCTTGATTTGTTTAAAGGTTTTCCCTGGTGCTGACAAAACACACCTGACTTTTCTGTCCTGGAGAAAGATTTTTAAAATGTTTATTCTATTCTCCTCATCCATTTAAAATATTATAGTTGTACACAAGTTCATACCTCCAAATACCTAGTTTAATGTTTCTCTCTCTCTCTCTCTCTCTCTCTCTCTCTCTCTCTCTCTCTCTCCGTCTCTCTCTCTCTCTCTCTCCTCTCTCCTCCTTCTCTCTCGTCTCTCTCCGTGTGTGTGTGTTTGGTGTGGTGTGTGTGTGTGTTGTGTGTGTGTGTGTGTGTGTGTGTGTGTGTGTGTGTGGTCCCTGTAAACATTTATTACATCCAGGCTGCTTTAGCAGAATGCTTGTGTTTTACTCAGAATCTGACTGAATGAATCATACTTGATAAATGAACCATTTTTCTCTTCCTGTTTGTTTGTGTGTGCATGTGTGTGTGTGTTTGTCTTAGAGAGAGAGAAAGCTTCACTTTCAGTAAAGAGAGGGCGAGAGAGACAGCGAGTGGGAGAGGGAGAGACGGCGAGTGGGAGAGAGTGAGAGCTAGAACTTTTACTTCACTCTCAGTAAAGAGAGGGCGAGAGAGAGAGACTGAGTTTGGGAGAGAAAGAGAGAGTGAGAGCAAGAGCTTTTACTTCACTTTCAGTACAGAGAAGAACTCTGAGCCAAGTCAAACTGTAAATTCCTTGTGCCAGTCTGTGAAGAACTTTTCTTCTACATTCCCACGTTGCTCCAGAAACGTTCTCCCGCCACACAGATTGGTCCGGCTCTTAAGGAAGCGTCTAAGGACCATCTCGCTTTTCTCTTTCCGTCTTTTCTTCAATATCGGCCTGAATTGTCCCTTTCCCTGTTTAGTTCTGTTTTTCTTATTTCAGTGTGCATTTGTGTTTTTTT
>CM051500.1:15294781-15308974 GCA_028031935.1 Paedocypris micromegethes
TTTTGTCTCTCAGACACTCTCACATTTTACTCTCACTCACTCACTCTCACATTTACTACCTCTTTTTCATCAACTCACTCACTCACGCCCTCACATTTACTGTCTCTTTCGCTCAATCACTCATTTACTCTTTCACTCACTCACTCTCTCTCAATCTCTCTTTTTCACTCACTCACTCACTCACTCTCACATTTACTGTCTCTCTCTTTCACCCACCTTTTAACTCATTCACATTCTCGCTCTCTTTTTCACTTTCAGACAATCTGCTGAAAAGAACTGATTAGTGTGTGAAGTTTTAATTCTGCGCGATTAATTTGGAGCATATGAATATATCATCGTTTCCTCCGGGGCGTTGAACTGCATGGTAAAGCAGATCCATGTGAGAGAGACACGAGAAAGAGAAACCCGCAGCTCTGCGTCCATCAGAGTCTGATCATACACATTTACCGCATTTACTCTGAAATATGATGCTTCTCCATAACATTTGGTTTGTCTCCATGGCACGACCATGCTCACTTGATTGTGTGTGTGTGTGTGTGTGTGTGTGTAAGTGCTCGTCTGTAAATATGTGAAGGCCAATTCTGGTCTCTGTGTGTGTGTGTGTGTGTGTGTGTTATCCGTGGTGGCCAGATCAGGTTCTTGCTCTCACACACACACAAAGACACTTCAGGTGTGGAACTTCAAACTTGCAACCATCCGATCGCAAGTGGATGATTGATTCAAGTCTGTAAGCACTAAGCCAGAACGGCTCTTAAACACTTACCGAGTTTATGTCATTCCTCAAAGCTTGAAGGGAAAAAAAACACAGGAGCAGGAATCTTTGCTTCAGGGAACACGCAGTGTATCATTTGCCCTAATCAGTGGTTTTCTACCACAAACCTTGCATTTCTTTCAGTATTCATCTTACCCAGAAGTTGTTCTCCAGATAATGTGTGAGAGAATTAAAAGTGCACTGTACAACAGTCTGTAAAGTCAGTACTGAACTGATGCATCCCCGGAGAAGTAGCTAGTCTTCCGGTCACCTGTGTCGATTAAAAGCTGGTGCTGTGCTTTTGCCGCCCTCTGCTGCTGATGTGGAGAGTGACTTTTATATTTTGCTGAGACCATAAACACACCGCAAATTCTTTAGTGCTGAGCAGCAAAGCTTCCGACTTTTAACAGTGGAAAATCTGAGCAAACAACAATTTTCCAGTTTCCCAGTGCGTATTGTGACATTTTTGGTGAATCCAAAAAGGTTCTGGTAGTTCTGGGAAATAATTATTTACCTCTTTTCATTTACTCCTATATACCTCAATTCTAGATGATCTAAGGCATTATGTGTTTGTTGTGTGGCAGGTGGACAGCGCGAAGGTTCTGCACTACGTGGGCGCCGGTGTGGTCTTCCCCACCAGTATGCTGTATGTGTGTCTGGAGTCGGCGCTGACCTATCGCCTGGCCAAGACTCAGGGACAGTACAACATGGGTCACTTACGTCTCTTCATGACGCTGATTGCCTTTGTAGCGCTTGTGCTGAGTATCCTTCCTTACACTCTGTTATAATGCGTCAGAGACTGCGCAGGATTGTGTAAATTAATGTCTCTGTGTGTGTGTGTAGGTGTGTGTGGTCGTGTATGAGAGTCGATCTTGGAGAGTATTTTGCAGTGTGTGTGTGTGTTTTTGGTTGAGTAGTTAGAAGTGTTAGTGTATGGGAGTCTAAGTGAGTGTCTATGTGTGTATTTGCTTTTGGTTGAGTGTGTGTGTATGAGAGTCTGAGTATCTTGGAGTGTGTGTTTTTGGTTGATAATATAGGAGTGTGTGTGTGTGTGTGTATCTTGGAGTGTGTGTTTGAGTTAATAAGAATGTGTGTGTAGCTTTACTCCTAGTAACTCCTTTTGGTTTTTAAGTTAGTGTCTAGTTTCTAGCAGGTTTTGTTTTTATCTCCCGCTTTTTCTGACAACATCAGTTAAATCAGTTTTTATTAGAAGTGAGTCCATTACAGCGGGATACTTTTGTGTGCGTTTCCCTTGGAGATCTTACTGTTGTGGAGTTCCTTGACTCGGGTTCCTCCAGGCGGAGTGTTTTTCGTTCAGGAGAGTTTTGTCCTGCAGCACGCGGCAGCCATCTTTGAGTGGGTCTTCTGTATGATCGTCATGCTGTTCTATGGAACTTTTGCCTTCGAGTTTGCTGGGATATCCGGCGACACCATGATGGTTCTGGCTCGAGGGCCGTCTCTGCAATCTATGAGTGGACACAAGATGGAGTCTCTGAGCGGCGGTCCGCGTCCCCCAGAGAACCTGTCCATCCTCTGAGATGCTCTCAAAGAGCCCACGCACCTTTGCCAAAGAACCCAGCTCTGATTTTGCACCTTTTCTCAAGAGACCAAACCTGTTTCTCTCTCTCCGTTTCCTGTTTAAACAACACAAGCTTCTGGCCGGTTACTGACGTTTCACATGTAACAGGGATTTGGAAAATGTCTGGAAAATATCAATAGAAAGGAAACACAGATCCTGGGCCGAACTTCCGTCCTGCGTTGGGATTATCGGTGCCGTCATCAATTGAACCAAAGTATTTTTGGAGAATCTCTTGGGATTTTAACATTGTGCCTGGAATCAAACCACAAATCTCTGTTGAAACGTATTTTTCCATAACCTGTATTAGCCGACATGGTGTTTTAATTTGCCTTAATCTCACTGTGGCCTCAGAATGTCTTCTTTTAATGTCCAGTGCCTTATTGAGGAAATCCAGGAAACAAACAGCATTCTGGCGCGGCAGTGGGAAGCACATGGAGACTTTCTATAGGTTTTCAAATGTCTTCTGATGCCAGGAACATTTTTATAAACTTATGGAATTTTTTTTATTCCAGGAATTGGGAAGAATAGGAAAACCGAAGTAAAAGCCGGATAATCAAAACTAAATAACAGAAGAAAATAAGTGTCATCCTGGTACTAGAAAGCATAAGAAAACCTCTGTAGATGTGCTTCCTTATGCTGGGTCAGAAATATTTTTTCATTTCCTGGATTTACGAGCAGCACCGTCCTATGAAGCCGAAGTCTGAGCTCGTGACACCAGGCCTCTGTACCATGTGAGGAGCTGCATGTGACCCAATGGCATCGTCCCCGGGATTACAGAATTCCCTCTGTCAGATTGGGAATAGTCATGCGCTTGGGAACATGAACCAGTTTGTGGGAAGTGTCTTTTTTAAAGCGTAGCTCTGATGCAGCAGGACTGTTCAGAAAGTTAAAGTAAAATTTTTTTTTATCGTTCATTCAAACTAAGTCCAAATGCATTCCCAAACGATCCGTCTTTCTCAGTGCTCAGGAACATTGGTTTCACATGCTTGACTTATCTCATCTCTCCAAAGGAATGGTTTTTAAATTAATTATCATTCGAGTCATTTCATATCATCAACTTTATTCTGTTAAATTCATAGCGTTTGCTGCTGATGCTCTGAATCTTTATATGAAATATCTTCATATAAAGCTGATTCAGATCATTTAAGGGATATTTGTTCTTGCATTGACAATCCAGTGCAAACTTTACTTGCGTTTTCCACGATTTTTTCGCGCGTCACCTTTAGCCCAGATTCTGCTGGTTTACTTAAGCGTCGACTGAACCCTCGACTCCGATGCCAATCTTCAAAAACCCTTTGAACATGTCAGGCCACAAAAAAACCATAGTGCCTTTTTCAAACCAAAGATCCAAACAGTGCTCGGATGAGAATTGTTTATATTTGGTTTTTGTACAATAAAAATTAATAAAAGAATCTTCATTTCTTGTGCGTTCGTTTTATCAAGGTAACTGCAATTCTGTAATCACACCAACAAGCTTGAACAATTTGCAAACTTTAATTATTCACAATTATTTACATGTCAGATCTTATATTCAATCTTAAAAACAAAGCATTTGGAAGTGTCCGGATGGTTTACAGAGGGTTTCTGCTTGGTGAAAGATGGAAGTGAAACAGCGGCGCTCACACAACTTTTGTGAATATTCATACACACATACACACACACACACACACGCACACGCTCCCCATGTGAACACGTCAGCGTCGAGGATCTGTACATGTAAACAAGAGAGAGTTGATTTTCCGTACCAACATCCTCTTCCAGCTAATGTTAAGACGTCAGTGGAGATTCTCAGTCATTCAGGTGGGATTGTCTGGAGCTCGAGACATGTCAAGTGGATTTCTTCCTTTCTGTAGTTGATATGGCTCAACCTTCAGACCCTTGTTAAGACTAAATGCTGGACTCGAATTGTCTGATTCTCCATAGAGGAACATGTAAAAAAGCCTCACGTTCACAATGGTCCATGTCTTGGTTTATGTCTCTTCACAGCCTTAGACGGCCACGGTAATTTGACGGTCACTGATTTAGAAACCAAAGCAGAAAAAGACTAAAAACTTATTTTGTGTGTGAGTTCTGCAGTGACGTATGGAACAATATTTGGAACTGTATTTGTTTCTTGTGTGCTCAAGCAAGCAAAAATGTTTGATTTTGAATTTTGCTGGTGAATCCCTTCTGAATATAGTCTCATAGTGATGCTCGCCAGATTCCTGCTCTTTTTTTTTTTCTCTCCCTCTTTCACTGGTTTACTAACTAGTTCTCATTCTACTAGTTCACTAACACTGATGAGTAAATCTGGACTTTCAAACTGTTTGAAAGTAAAGACTCGACAAGTTTCAGCTTTCAGCAATGAGAGAATAATCATTTTCACCGGCTTTTAAATGAATGACATCAAGAATATCCTGTATTGCTTCATGAAATAAAACATTTGTGAAGCGACTCAAACTTCTACTTAAAAGACAAATGTAAAATGCAAAATCGTGACATTTACAGTATGTTTCTAATCGAGATGTGACGTAACACTGAAATGACAATTACACTAATCGTTCATGAGAATTTATGCATCATATATAAATAACTACAATAAAAAAGCAATCTTCTAAAATTCCTGTAGTTTATGCATAATGACGTAAGATAATTCTACCTTATATGTCTCTAATTAGAATTTATTTGAAATACATAAAGTGATGTATGATATTATAGACATCATATTTATCATTAATGTTGAACAAATCTAGCTAAAATATTTTTGTTCGATTTCACTTTGTGGTAACCTGGTGTAGTGTTGATGGAAATGAACCAAATTAAACAGGGAAGGAAGCGATAGTGAAAGGCGTTTGAACTGGTTCTGTCCCGCTAGACCTTCAGATTCTTGGCCATTTCCCAGGGAAACTCTGATCGACCGAAATGGCCATAGCAGGCGGTGCTCTGGTACATCGGGCCCTTCAGGTTCAGGTCCCTGTCAATCAACAACACATCAGTTACAGTACAGACTCTTGGCGCTTTATGAAGTATAGATCATAATAGTAAAAATTATTTTTTATATCGTTCTATTTATATCTTTAATTCTATTTCTATTGTTTTCAATGTGAATAGAAAATCACTTTCACATTGTCAGACTGGATGGAGAATTACAAATACAAATGTAGAGAAACACGCCCTCTAGAGGAAACATTGAGAAGTGATGGCATCACGTGGCGGATGGAGACGGATCACGAGAGCAATTGCAAATTTTTTAAGCCTCAATATTTAACCCTTAGATTTCGAAATGAATCCATTCTTGTAAATGTTTTTCGCTGAAGCATTAGACGATAAATAACATTATCGCTTAGATTGTTTACCTAACAATGACGCCAGGTCTGAGGTCAAAGTTCTTGTTGACGATATGTAGCAACTCCTTTTCAGTTTTTTCTGATGATCCATAGGTGAAGAGTGAGATGGAGAGGGGGTGGGCGACTCCGATGGCGTAAGAGACCTAGAAATGATAAAATGACAGATCTCGGTTTACCATTACATATTCATCAACTGAATTAACTGACTTATATCTGGATTGAAAGTGATTCAGATTTGCAGTTTGATCTTGATTTGTGGAGACGACTAACCTGCACCAGGACTCTTCTGCACAGTTTGGCCTTCACAAGAGACTTTGCCACCCAGCGTGCCGCGTATGCAGCGGATCGATCCACCTTAGTGTAGTCTTTTCCAGAGAAAGCCCCTCCACCATGAGCCCCCCATCCACCATACGTATCCACGATGATCTTCCGGCCTGTGACGCCAGCATCTCCCTGAGAACAACATGGTTTTAGAGCAGGAAACCCTACTAGCCTTGCAAGTGTTGTGATTATATGTGGTTATATGTGTGTATTAGATAATATGATAATTTTGCCGGACTAATTAGGGTTTAGCAATTGGCAATGGCATTTGCATCTATAACTATTTTGTTATGTGTTTGGTACAGTCGGGTTCTTTACATCAGTTGATTCAGAAGAACAAACTGGTTTATTTGGTTGGTCTCTCAGTCTTTTATGGGTTTTTGTCCCACAAATATCAGTTCTGTGCAAACTTCTGTAATTTCATAGGAATCTTCAGAGTCGTAAATCAGAGAACAATTAAACTTTGTCAGATGACGGTAGACCTCTGTCCCACCTCATCAACCCTGAACCAGACCAATTGCCATGCGCTTGTGAACCAGACAAACCGAATCATTATAAGGAATGTTCAATGACGTCAAAAGATAGAGATGTGCAAAAGCATTAACATCGAAACAATTTTAAAATGATCAGCATCGACACAAAAGATAGCGGTTCAATTGGAATCTCCAGAGGGTAACTTTAGTTTAACTTCTAAGTTAAGTTATGCTGATAAGTAAAGCTTATAGTAGCTTAGATGCAAATATTTTAAACTCTAAGGTAATCAATAACCCTTCAACATTTTACATTTTATCTAGCTTTAAATGAAAAAAGCAACTAAATTGTATTGTTTCGGTCTTTGTATTAAATACATTGAAAAAATCTTAACATAAGGTGATCATACGCTGATCGTGCACAGATTTAATTTTAGGGTTTAGGTTTGTGAGGGAACACACAATGTGAGTGGTCTATAAAATGAACACTTTTACATCCAGTGATTTTTCATTAATTAAACTTTTTATAACTTTTCTTGAAAAAAAAAAAGTAATAAAACAATGACTTTTGGCTGTGGTGACTAGAGTGGATAATAATCTAATTTCACCTGAGGACCTCCGATGACAAAGCGACCACTTGGCTGCAGATGGTAGACGGTTTTATCATCAAGATATTTGGCAGGTACCACGGCCTTAATGACCTTCTCCTTCAGAATGCGCTTCTGCTCGTCAAGGGAAATGTTGTCGTCGTGTTGGACAGAGATTACCACAGTGTGAACGCGCAGAGGAATCACTGCCCCCTTCTCCTGCTTGTAGTGCACAGTGACCTGAAGAAGAAGTAGCAGCCAGTCATCAGTGACAACGTTTTTTCATTTCAATTCTTTCTGAGCTGGACACTCGGAAAATGCCAGGACTCCAAAATAGACCAGCGGTTCCTGTGAGCTGCCAAGCTTGGGTTGCTGGCATATTTTGGAGATTGACAGCCACACAACCGTGTCCTTTGGCCCTTTGGGGAAGGTCGGGCCTGATGACCCTAGATGTCACACTAGGGGTCAATTTCTCACATGCACTGAAAGCGGCCGCCTCATGGTCACCATCTTGCTCAACTGCTGTCACACCTATTGGCCAATGTACCGGTTCAATGAACACTGCGGCTGATAAGATAGCATGGTCAATGTTAGTGAAGCTTCTGAGTGTGCGGTTTTCAATCCAAGTTGGGCGAAACGTGCAAAATTGCCCTTCGCATAGTTGAAAATGTTCATATTTTAGTGTTTCCAACCAACCTGAGTTTTGGAGTCCGGGCGGAGCCAGGGAATGGTGCCGTCTCGGCGCAGCTCTGCCATTTTGGCGTTGAGTTTGTGAGCTAGAACGATAGTGAGGGGCATGCACTCCTCTGTCTCATCTGTGGCGTAACCAAACATAAGCCCCTGAAACACAAGGAGATGGCCTTAGAAAGTTCTTCATCATATCTAACTTTGTTTTGCCATTTCTGTGTCTTCATACCTGGTCTCCAGCTCCAATGTCATCTTCATGACGGTCCACATGGACACCCTGTGCTATATCAGGAGACTGCTGCTCCAGAGCAACCAGCACATTGCAAGTCTTGTAGTCAAAGCCTGAATGAAAGGAACACAGTATGTCAGAAAAGCATTTGGATTGCCAACATCAGTTGACATGAAAAGGAAAGTATGTGCAGAGACTGACCTTTTTCAGAGTTATCATAACCGATGTGTTTAATGGTGTCTCGCACAACTTTCTGGTAGTCCACGTAGGCCCGAGATGTGATCTCACCACAGAGAAGAACCATTCCGGTTTTACAAACGGTCTCTGACGATGAAAATACGAGTTTAATGAACTTAGTCCGGATAAGTGACTACGCACTGGACTATGTTCTTTAATAACACACAACGGAAGGCTTTATTTTTGGCCTATTAGATTTGAACGTTCCCACTCACCACAGGCCACTTTAGCATCTGGGTCTTGCTTCAAGTGTGCATCAAGAACAGCGTCACTGATTTGGTCACATATTTTATCTATTAAGAAAAACAAGCAGGAAATGAGGTTATGCAACACTGAGGTGACCTTTACATGGTGTCAGTACATATAAAGTAGTGATAACTCTGAGGAGAGGGGATCAACTGGGTTGCAGGTCTCTTCTTTAGGCTCACTACACACAGAACAAAGCCGTTGGTGATCAGGAGGACAATAACTTCTCTCCTTTTTGAATCAGTCACTCGGTCTATACTGGGGCTGCTGGCTGAGGCAAGAGCATAGGTGAGTTACATCAGAAAAACATGGTCAAAACAACAGCACCACTGATAATACAAGTCTAATCTGATGACCACATCACTCTGGAACATTATGGAATGGATTTTCACGTGCTGCTGAGATGTTTAGCAACACGTTGCGCAAGTTACAAAACCAAGTCCAGATTTTAGAATTCTTATTATGATCATTTTCAGACTATGGAACTTTGGCCTTGTGCGTGAGAGAACGACAACGTGGTTGATAAGAAACGAAAAGTCTGGCAAGTTCCCACACAGGACTGAGAAGAAAAAAACAGCAGCGGGTCAGGTGCCTTGATCATTCCAACCATTTAACTTAACACTGAACGTCCACGTGCTACTCCAGTACAAATATAGAGACCACAAAGTACAATCAACCTACATATGTCAACACCAACTACGCACAGTGTATCACCTACACTCGTTTTTGAATTCAAACAAAGTACAGCGCGTTTGCATGTTGGCGAATATGTGATTTAACACCCTGTCCCGAGGCACAAGCTTTCCTCAATGAAATGCCAGCTGAGCACATGGAGCCCTGCTCAAAGAGTGAAGGAACCATCTCATGTTCCCCTTCAACCTCCACTGACATGTCCAAGCAGGTAACGGTGCATGTCTGTAGGGCTTTCCCTTAAGAATATTCACCCCGAAGCTTTGGATTAAACAATCACTGGAATTTAAGATGCATTTTAGGTGCAATAACGTGCGTGTTTGAACTGCTTTAACCCTTAAGAGACCAATCAGAGAAGCTTAAATGGTTGAAAACTGCACTATGCACGAAACAAACAGCAACATAAAGTAATGTTGTGGGACGGAGTGTCGGTTTTTAAAGAACAAATCACCTGGATGTCCTTCTCCCACAGACTCCGAGGTGAACATGAAGGAGCCGTCGTCGTGGACGTCGTTCAGTCCTTCCATGCTTCAAGCAGCTCGGCAGAAAACGGACGGGAGAAAATAAGTCTTTCAAAAGCTGTGAGATTTCCTGCAACTGCAGCCGAAGCGAGAAAAGAATGCGGAGCTCCTCACAGTCCCGGGGGGCTCGAGCGCTTCATAGAGACACAGAGAAAGCGAGAAAAAGAGATTTGCACAGATCACTAACTTTGCAGGCAACCCCTGGTCCGCGCGAGTTTGCCCCTATATATGGCAGAAAGGAATCACACACAAAGCTTTACTCCCAAACATACACACACATACGTGCACACACGTGTCGTGTGAACGAGCGAGGCGGGGGGCGTGGCTTGGGGAGGATTCTGAAACTTTCATAAAGTCCGTTAACCCCTTGTGGACGCGGTCTCCACATGGTAGGTGCGTACAGCTATTAGATTTACGTCTAATTCAGGGTTGGGAATATTAATTACATATGGATATGCCAAATCAATGATAACTTGAACTTAATTCCTCAGATTGTTTTGTAAATTATACACAGTTTTCTGAGAAACTGCTCAACAAACTTTTCATACCATACGTTGAATTGAATACACAGCATAAATATGTATTTGTGACTTTGTGATTTTTAGAGGGGGTGCATTCTTTACTTTATGCACTGATGATCAGGCGTTTGGTGATTAAAAAAAAGTTGAGATGTTAAATGAAAATGCCTTCTTAACACGTGACTGGCAGACACGTATATGTTGATTATATAATAAAAGCCCATTGACATGTACAGACAGAGATGCAAGCAGTTTTTGGACAGTTTTCCAACTGCCTGTGCTCAGACACGGTGATTTGTTATATTTCTTTACTCCTTTTCTCATTTTAATTCTGGTTTGACATCTTTTAAACATTTTTTTGACACATTTTGGGCTTTGACTTGCAGTTTCTGCATGTGTCAACTTGCGTGACACGGTGTGTGTGTGTGTGTGTGTGTGTGTGTGTGTGTGTGTGTGTGTGTGTGTGTGTGTACTGGTGTTGGATTATTTATTACAACGTCATAAAGCATTCTTCAAACATAAGTTGCATAATATTAGCCTTGACTATTAGTGTCTATGGTTCAGTGTCGTCGTGATCCACTGGTTGTGTAGCCAGACGCTGTTTGATTTGCACGGCCAATGCAAAACCTATTGAAATGTCACACTGATTTTGGAGTAAATGACATAGCAAGCTGAAACATAAGTGACTGAGCACTGGTTTGCTTAAATCTTAGGAATATTGTAGAAACTTTTCAATACATCCATGGTCTGGTCATTCCGCCTGTACAATCTCTCTCAAAGACACAATGGTGACAAGCCAGGATTGTGATTTTAATTCCGCTCCAGTTCTTCGAACTGATAATGTTGGTGTCTGAGAAAGACATAATTCAGTCAGGCCAGGATATACAGTAATTCAAGAAAACATTAGCAGAACATATAGAACTTGACTTTTAGCAACTTGATATGCTGAATAATGATTAAAAAATTAGAAAAATGCGGAATAATTTTTCTAAAATGAATTCAATTAATCAAATATTTATATTTTTATACGTGTTTTTAACATTTATTGCATCAATGTACTTGAATGAGCTCTGAAGGTGAGATTAATCTTTCCCCACTAGTCTTGCTTTATTTTCCAAATTGTGCTTGAAGACAACAAATTTGTCAGTGCGATGGTGAGTCAAAGGTCATTTTCTCACTGAACTCTCAACTTGAGACAACTGGCACCTGGAGATAAATTCAAAGAAAGAACTTCAAAATGACACCTGGGAGCGTCAGTAAATAAGTCCAACCACCTAGTTTCAAAGTATTAAATGAGTTAAAATAATTGAAAACATTAAAAAGCAAAAAGTGAATCTAAACTTAAATCGACTCAATAGCATTTGGCTTGGACATAATGTCGAACAACAAGCAGAAAGATAAAAACAAATGCTACCAAAAAGACGTCGCAGAACATACGCAACACTGTTTTGGCTCTAAATGGACTATAAAAGTCCAAGGTTACGTCAATGTGTGAATTGAGCAAATCGTCTGTTGACAAACCTCGAGTGTAACAAAAAATGCCACATGCTACTATGCCACTATTGAAATTGTTCAATTTTTTTAATGCGATGAGAAAAACATCATCCGTATTGAAATTTTCCCCACAAAAACAGTTTTGTTTTTCTGTCATTCGATCACACAAATGTCCCACATGGCTAATGGGGTTTTTGGCAAACGTCACATGGACTCACTTTAGACCCACAAGTCAGTTGTATAGAGCTTTGTTGACTGATTCACCTTTACCCTGATCCCAGTGTCCGAATCTGTTCAAAGATATTGTTGCCTATTCTGAGGTTTTGCTTACATGCTGTTCCCATTTTAAGAAGAATTGTTAGAATTGTTCAATACACATTATATTGACACATTTTTCATAATTGTTTGACTGTCCGACATTCTTGGGAATTGAACCCACAACTTCGATGTTGACAAATTACGTTTCCTGTTTCCTTTTTATATTTTTGTTGTTGTTGTTGTAATGATGTTATGATGGTGCCTTTTAAATAAGGTTATCTTTTCAAAGATAATTGTTACTTTTAAGCAATTCCCTTGGAATTGAACCCACAACTTTAGCGTTGCTATATCTTCACTAATTAAGCTTTAATTTGTGCACTGTTCACTTTGTTGATGGTTTGTTTAAACGGGATTAGAGAGTGTAGCATTTTTTGTTTCTTTACTGTCTTTTTAGGTCGACTTTAAACTTCTCATTATTGTTTGCCCAAAGACACTTTTAAGTTTTGCTTACATGGTACTCTTGTTTGAAGAATAAGTGATGTCACAGATGTAACGTTTCACACTCAAATTTTAAAAACAACTTCACGCTATCTCAGTGAATTGAACCCAGAACCTTGATTCTTAATGCTTTACTATTTGAGATATTTTGTTTCCCGTTTATTATCGACCATTTTTTGTTTGAATTAAGGTTATGATGAATGAAGTCGGAATGAACCGAGATTAGCTGACGCAAGCGACAACAGATGCTCGTAATTTCCTTGAAGAAAACACACATGATGTTGTAAACACACATCATGCTGCAGTCCCCTCCCATGCCCCTTCTTTCTCAGCTCCTTTGATAAACCAGTGGGCACAAGGAGGAGTGAAGTAAATGAGCCAATCACTAACAGGGATTAAAGCGCTTTGTAGGTGGGGTACGTCTTCTTGCTTCTGATTGGTCAGACTCAGTAACACTCCCACACAAGCATGTAAAACACAAACTCTGCAGCAAACTTCAGCATTGTGGTAGACCTGAGATGACCCTACAACGTGCGGTATGTGGCAGAAACTGTAGTTCTTTTTTTAAAGAAAGAATATGTTGATATTTAGATTTTATGAATATGTTCATCAAGAGCTGCTCTGATTCCATCCGTCACATCCAACCTGAGACTATTTCAGTGTACATTAATATAACGCTTTGTGTTTCTGCGTTTTGCAGGAATTTAAACAGAATTTCAAATATAATAAAGTTATAAATAAAGTTGTTTTGATATATTTATGTCTGTCTGTGCGTCTATCTATTCCTCCCCTCCATCCAACTCAGACCCAAAGTGTGTGCTAATATTAAGAGGAATTAAAAGATAATTAAAATCTTCCTCTTCTTTATACAAAATGTTTAATGAGCATCCATTTATATAAATGGCACAATCACTGCTTTTTATAATCCAATAAAGTTGACCTTGACTTTTATATCCTTATCTGATTGAAAGATTATCTGGTTGAAAACTAAAGCAAGGGACAACCTAGTGCCCGCTCACATCAATGACCAACAACTGAAGGAGGTTTCCCACAGCGCCTCAGTAGTTAAGCGGAATGCAGCAGCTGAAGGTCAGGGTGGGATGCTGCATCTCAGCACATTCCCCCTCAGCAGCAGCAGCCTGAAACCCCAGTCCCCATCCCCTAAAAATAACCATTACCACCACAACAGAGCTGGCCCAGATCCACTAACCTGAGAGCATCATCTTACACAAACACTCTCTTGACACTCATAAGCAAACACACCAGGCACAGTCTCTGAACTAATGTAGTGAAGAAAAGATCTGAGATGTTTGTCAAGGACCAACACTGAGAAACTAAACTAACAGCTGTGCTTGTTATACATAACATATGTTTAGTCACATGTAGCTAAACAACTACTGCAGAAAATAAGCTTGACTTTTAAATTACATTTACCGCAAATTGCATATGCAAGCTCCCATATATACATACATGAGTACTGAGTACATATGCTGAATTTCATTGGAATCAGTAAAATGCAGTGTTACATATTGACCTGTAGGGGACAGAATTTACCATACCGGTAAGTATGTGCAGTAGGCAGAAACGAAACCCTGTTGTGCAACAATGTCTGATGAGCTATGGTATTTAAATTCCTAGGTTTTAGATAATGATGTTAAACACAATATATCTAAAAATATGTTCATGCAATTTTTATAGATTTCTTATACTATATTTTTCCAGTAAGTAAGCAAGCAAGTAAGTAATCCAACAGAATAAATCGGGAAAAAAAAAAAAAAAAA